>JAUMHL010000014.1:9071259-9087555 GCA_032362345.1 Sandelia bainsii
TATATATTTATATAATGTGTAAGGTCTTAAACCTTACACTGTAAAGTGCCTTGAGATTACTTGTGTTGTGATTTGGCACTATATAAATAAAGTTGAACTGAATTATGAAAAAATGTCAATATGTGACAGGAACCGAAATATGCAAGCTTATAAGAATAAGTTTCTGTTGATATTATATATTAAACACACATAGCATAGTGTGTGTAGTATTGCTTAATATTTCATAATGGTGAGTTATCATGATTATGTAAAAGTGTTAGTATACTAGCTCATTTCCAGTTGGTGAGTTATGTGTTAAAGTGGGATTTGGCACCACAGGCCTAAAACGCATCAATAATGTTATTGTACAATGTTGCTATAAATGTATAATCTTGTAATCAATATTTTAATGAGGCTACAGGTGTTCCTTTCTTCAGGCAAGTAATGATAGTCCACAGAGAGAAACATGGGGGTGGAGGCAAGAATATTTTTTCAGATTTTTCATCATTTTTCCTTCAGTAAATAAGCTCTTTATTTACATCAAACTGTATTTTACAACTTTCACCAAGACAAGAAACCTGTTTACTGTAAGACTGCTGTACAGAAGTGTATCAACCCCCAGAGCGACCACAATCATTTATGAAACTAAACAGTTAGAAAGAATCCATAAATAAACAAGTCTCTTTTGGATGAAAGTCCAGTATTTAATGTTTCATTGAGTTGAGGTTAAGGAAAAGTCTACATTTGTTGGGGACTATTTTCAGCTGCAGTTTAATAGATATTTTTGCATTAGGAGTAGCATTGTGTGGGAGAATGACTCTAAATCAACTATAGTGCCTGTTTTCACAATAGTGAACAAACATGTCACTCAGTGACATGTGGCTCACTGATGTATTTTTAATAGTTTCTGAATGTTGAATGAGTGTTTTTGGAACAGAGGAGTGATATAGATGTAGCAGGTAATACTTGTCAGTGAGAACAATTTGTTGCTGGTTTTTCTTTCATGGAAAGTAAAGAATATCACCAGGTCTATCCTTTAAATTACTGTATACTGTTTGGATGGAAGGTCCAGGTTTTACGTGTCTGCAAATGCACAGTATTTGTCTAATGATGCCACAATGGTAAATTCTTTAAATGCTGATTGGGCTGAACAAGACTGTTTAGTTTGAAACACTGAAATTCATTAAATCTCATTAAAGAAATAGGATCCTAACTTCACTGTCCACAGAGACCTGTCCAAGTAACATTCTCATTTTAACTTAAGAGCATTTGTGTCATCAAGGCAGTGTGATTACGAGACACATTTGGTTGTGTGACAATTATTATGAAGTGCATTGATAATATCGATTCAGAGTTTGACAAAGGTGCTTGACTGATCCATTTCTAATTAAGTAACTCTACTATTACATGTATGTGTCATGAGGGTGAACATCTCTGTGAGGCTGTAAGTAAAGAAACTTAATAATAATCCTGTAATCCTGTAAAATGTAAACATGTTAGCTTGATAACTTTAGCATTTAGCTCAAGGCACTGCTGAGTGCATCCTCACAAACTGCCAGCATGCCAGCTGTTCACTTATTCAGAGATCAAGATTAAGATCTGCTGTAAAATATAATAAATTGTCTTCTTTATGGTGTACTGTTTGTTTCTGTTTGATGTCCTGGTGAACCAGATGGCTTACAGTCCCCCACTTCTCCACCTCTCTCTATCTTTCTCACTCAGGTATTGTGTCACTCATATCTCTAGTGATCCTCTCCTACGACCGCTACAGCACACTGATGGTATGCAACAAGCAAGGGCCAAATTATCGAAAGCCCCTGGTTGCCGTTGGGTTCACTTGGCTCTATTCCTTGTTTTGGACAGTGCCCCCCCTGCTCGGCTGGAGCAGCTACAGTACAGAGGGGGCAGGAACAAGTTGCTCTGTGTCTTGGACGGCTCGGACAGCCCAGTCACATGCCTACATCATTTGTCTGTTCACTTTCTGTCTGGGTCTACCTGTCCTGGTGATGATCTACTGCTATGGCAAGCTGCTCTGGGCAGTAAAACAGGTAGGGAGGCAGCAGAAATATATGTGAGTTTAGTTGTATGTTGATGTGGTTTTCAGGTGGTCAGTTTGAATTAGTGTTGTTTGTTACAACTGAATACAATGGTGTCCACTATTTAAGACAGAAAAAATTTCAGAACATCCGTAGAAACCTTTCAAACCAAAAACAACATTCACTAATCACAGTTATCACTGAATTTCACCGTATAGTGGGTTAGTGGAGTTACAGTCTAGCGGTTATAAAGGACTGTGCTTGTTGTCATAGAAGCAGAATTTCAGAACATAACCTTCAGTCAGGCTTCACCCTTTAACAAAGCTCAGTGTGTCTAAAAGGTGAATCCTGATACCTGTAGCCCTCTGCTGTGATGGTGACTCTGCACACCAAAGGCAGAACTGATGGCTCACATGAACAGATCTCTACCTGAGAAGAAAAGAGTAAAGCGTAACCTATAGTAGGCAATATGGTGGCCTCACAGTCTTTGTAGAACCTCAGGTAAAAGCTCCACCATAGTCCAAGTTCTCACATGCTCCAACGTGGGTACTGGTAGTGCATGTGGCACCTTACGCCTGCCTGGCCTTAACTGTGTTAAGAACAAGAAAAAGAACACATATGTTTTGATGTGATAATGTGACATCAGTGAATAAATGCATCAACAGTAAATGTTAGATTTGGATTACAGTCCATAAAGCAAGGAGATATCATCACAAAGTTAGAACTATAGTTTCTCCACTCAGCTAATCAAACACAATGCAGTGCAGTGCAAGAATCGGTGTGATGCCAACACAGTCATGCCCATTTGTCCAACTTTGATTTAAAGCCAACTAAAAGCAAAAAAATAAAAGTAAAGAATTTGAACTTATCCTTCACTTGAGATTATGAAACAATCAGTCAGAAAAATAATCCATTCATCCATTAGTTTTCTTTGTGGATGCAGTATAAGGCAAAGTGGTTTTTACTTTAGCTGCTCTAAATAATCAATGTAGTTATTTTTAACTGATTTATCATGCAAAATCATAGGAGGCATGGAAAGAGTAGTCCCAGGAACCTGCAGAGATAGCTTTTTCTGCAGTGTGTACTGTGCACTGTGTGGAAACTCTGCAGAGGGGATTGTCGCTCTCATCAGACACAGATTAACGAGGTAGAGAGACCATACGTTTAAAACTGATGCATTAACCATCTTTTAAATGCATTAAATAGTAACATGCATTAGCTCATCACAACTCAGGGACTGCAGTACACTGAACACAACAAACGCATTTTATCTTAACAGGTAAGTAGATCCAGCTTCAAAGATAGTAAAAGATTATTGAGCTGAGACGTCTTTTCACTAATCACTGTTATGCACATTTAAGTATCCATGGCTGTGAGAGTGACTTTACACTCACCTAAGTATGTTAAATCCTTTGCACCCCCGTGTTTTAGATTGTTTGTGATTTAGAGCATAGGGGGCTAGCAGGGCAGAGAATTATCACAGCTTTAGAAAGATCAGCAGCCTAAACCACTTAGAGATCTTTTTGTTTCTTTAGACGTTGTAATCAGTTTGGAAAGCACTTTGGATATCAGTTTTAACCGTTCTAAGTGCTATACAAATAATACTATTGCACAGTACACAAACATACTGTAGATGGATAATAAGGCTCATTGGTACCTTTAAGCAGGTTTCACAAAGTGCCTATCACCTACAAAAAATACCACTGTGTGGGCAACATTAACTGAATTGGTTTTAGTTCAGTTCTGTTACCTCAGGTCAGACATTAATCAAACCAAATTATTTATTATAATAATAAAATAATAATCCACTGTTACTACCACAAACCACTTTTACTTCAAAAGTCTGGATAAAAATACCAGTTTCTCTTCAGGTTTTAAGATTAAATAACACAGTTTAAGCCAGCTTGTTCACACAGATTGATAAAGCCTTATTTTTGTGCTTGTGTGTACACACAGTTCTTATACATTTCTCAGGAAAAGTTCCTGTCTTGTTTACTTCAAAAGTCAAAGCCTTCTTGGCTGTTATCCCTTAGTAAATCTTCACGTACCTCCAAAATGACAAGAGGCTATGTAACATAAAATCTCTGGTATATCATATGCTATACATTGCTGCAGAATATATTTTTCTATTACTATTTTCATCCATCAGGCCTTGGCTATTGGCTGCCCTCAGCTATGTTTTTTGTAATGTGGGTTTTATTGTTTTATCATAGTAAAATCATCAAACGTATTCTACAGTTCAGTGGGTTTAATCCACAGCTTCAGGATTTTCCGTACAAAAGCTCCTTTTTGTTGGCTTCAACTCTGCAAAATCAGATGAAGAATAGTACAGTGATGTGTAGATTATTATTTGAAACTTGGTTAAATGTTTGGCTTCTTCAGTCAGAAACACTTGTGTCAAGGCGTTTATAACAAATATTTATAATGTTCAATTTTTCTTAGAAAGACTGCTCTTTGACTCCAAGAATCTGAGCAGCTTTAAGGATTCTTCTGTGAAAACTAAGTCCCCATCAGCAAATTCATACAGTACAGTACATGAATGACTGTAAAGTCAATAATACCAATAATTCAGAACTTACAATAGAGGTGTGATAGTTGAAGGAGCTGCAGAATCAAACAACATTTTCATCATATCACAGTAGTAATAATACATGTATGATTACAAAAGCTGCTGTGTATACCTGTATTAATATGATTGGCTCTTTCGAGCTATAGTAGCCAACAAGAACACCCACACACATCAACTAATGCAAATGTAATGTCAGTTGTCAGCCTAAACTAAATCCTGGAAGAACTCACTCAGCCTCACACACTTGGTATCACGATGAAAAAAATCTCCAGAAATCTTTTTAACTGTAGACCATCATTAGTGCAAACAAATTAATTAGTATTTTTGTATGAATTTTAGGTTTAGGGATTTTAAATCCATGAAAGTTTTATGTTTATTAAAATTTCACAGAGTCTAGAGAAGCCGTTTTTGTGTGACATCATCTTAATGTAAAACCTGTGGGTTGAGTGTGAGAGCGTGCAGGTGAGGCCAGAGATAAATGTGCAGTGGGCTGCACAATTTAAATGCATACATATTTGCATTGGAAATTTTCTCAACTATCTCATGCTATTTAAGTTATCTCACCCAAGAGCAGAGCTGAGCTCCTTCTGGTTCTATCCTTCTTAAATCCCCATTAAAACTTAAGATCATTTGCATTCAATGTGCAGAACTCTTATAGTTGTGATAAAGTATTTGAATGTGTCATGGAGCGAGCTGGGAAAACCCTGGCACTTCTCTCCAACTCTACTTAAAATAGATTTGTTGGAAACTGATGTAAATTTGTTTTGATAATTTAATGAATTGCTAATTTGTTGCAGTATTGGCACAACTAAAGTTCAAGATCAGTTTAAGCAGTTAAGGCATTATTACTTGTTTTTGCCTTATCTTCCAGAGTGCCACTGTGTCAAGTCTAGTTTTTGTTGTAGCCCATATTGTGCTCACATGCATATTAATAAATAACTGATGTTAAACTTATTCAATCTTACTGGTTGGTTTTTGTACATCACAAGTCACTCATTTTTGCAAGATCGAACAATGAAAAGCAAGGACTAATGAAAAAAGCAAGGAATAATGAATGTTCATTACTGATGCCTTTCCTGAAACACAGGTGATAAATGACTAATTTCTGTGTATTTTGTCTTCTGAATGGCAGTCAGTGTATCCTTGAATGCACAAACAAGGAGAGTTTACAATGAAGTACCTTAAAATGTAGCTTTTAATAGACTGAAATGGATTTGTACACTAAAAGCATCCTAGAAAAACGGGCTCAGAAAAGCTCAATTTAATCATTTTGTTCCTGTCTCAATGACCGTCTCGCCTACTTTCATCCACAGGTGGGTAAGATTCGAAAGACAGCAGCTCGGAGAAGAGAGTACCACATCCTGTTCATGGTTCTGACCACAGTGGCATGCTACTTGTTTTGCTGGATGCCTTACGGTGTCGTTGCCATGATGGCAACATTTGGTCCACCCAACATCATCACTCCTGTGGCCAGTGTGGTGCCTTCACTTCTGGCCAAGAGCAGCACTGTCATCAACCCTCTCATCTATATACTTATGAATAAACAGGTTAGTCAGCATCATGCTTTGCACTGAGTAAAATTATTTTGAAATTATTTTGAAAATCAAAGACAATTTGACATGTACAGCAGCTTTATTTACAAGGTAAAAAAAGACTAATTACAACAGCTGAAATCATACAAATGGTCTTTTTAAATATCAATCTAAGTGTACTAAGGTGAAAATTCATTGACAAATCAAATTCAAGAAGAAAGACCCTAAGGCTGCTAGATGTGAAACAGGACTGTCATTCTTATAATGTCCAGTCATGGATGTTTCTTTGTCTCTTCTTCTTTTGAAGAACACTGCAGTAAGCTGCAGGAGGGAAATGTAGAAAAAACAAAAAGCAGTTACCACAATATTGATTAAAAACAAGACATGAAAAATATGCCCCAAGAGTGAAGAGTGGAAAGAAATATTGAGAAGGCAAAACATAAATAAGTGTCCCCAAACATTTTTTCTCATCTAAGCACTGGTCAAACATTAAATGTTGATGTCAAGTTTTAGTACAATGTCCTGTACTGGTGATACGATTATTGTCTTGAACAGGATTAAAAATTCAAACAAACTCCAACAAGAGAAGGAACTGCACTTCATAAGTGCTGCTATTACTCTGAATCCTCATCTCACATTTAACCCATTCAGTAAAGATATAATTAAAAATGGAATATGGCACGGCATTAAGATGCAAGGATCAAGTTGCCAGACGGCATTTCATTTAATCAAGTGCTCCCAGCAAACTACTATTAGCTCTGCGGCAGCTGGATGTTATTTCCCTGTCCACAAGCATGCAGTAAAATATGCAAAACACCACTTAAAAAAAATCCTATTGTACAATCGCTTCTCACAACATTAATGACAATGGTGCCTACTTGCAGCACAGTACAGCACAGACAGTTTAAGACTCTTTGCCCTGATCCTGATTTGCATGCTCTGTGCATTTATCAGTAATCATCAATGTTATTAGAAATATACACATACACTATGTTCAGAGTTTTTGCACTTTTTGCACACTCAGTGTGTTACAATCACAAGCACTAAAACATTAGATCATTTGTCTAAACAGAGAAATGTAAAACTTACAGAAAAGATGAAAACTTGTGGTGTAAATGAAAAGCTGAAATCCCCTTAAGCTTTAGGAATGGTTTCTTCAGACTATTTTTTAAAAGCTGGTAACAGTCCTCTAATAGTTGCTGCCTCCTTGTTCCAATAACCATCTAATGACACGGCAAATAATCAACCTGCAACTGGGGCTGGGTATCAAACCTCAGTACTTTCTGCATTCTGAACAAAATGGGCCCAAAGCACAGAGTACCAGAAACTACCATGCAGAGCAGGCAATATAACCACATGAAGCACATTTGTCATTTAATTAGTCAATATCATGTGGTCATTTCATCCACACATAGATTCCCAACTGAATTTTCAGATAATTTACTGGATCACGATATACTGTATATCAAAGATGGAAGATTTGATTTATATTGAGCAGCTTCGCTGTCCAGTACTGAAAACTGGACACAATAATTTGAAATATGCTCCCTATCCTTATGACTTATAAAAGAGGTTTGTTTTAACCCCAATTTGTAACATATTTACATTAAAGTAATAGCTACAATCTCGAATCTGAGCAGAACTGGCTCATCGTGAACAAGCCTATTGACACACAGTGAAAACTGGTAGGCAAGCCAAACAAAATCGTTATATAGCAACCAATACAAGAGCACTTATTACTAGTTCCAATTTCCTAGTAATTTAAAAAGTTTGCTATCTTTGCTAACCTGGAGATGTTTAGCAAGTGGCTAAAGCTCTGTGGACATGGGTTGACTTGCCTTGTGATCAGAAACTAAAACTTCACTAACACAACCACACATCACGCAAGCACAACAACACAAAACATAGCAAACCAGCTAATAAGTTATTACTTACTGATCCAACAGTAAGAACGCACATTGGCGTCTGTATTCTTTCATCTCTTTGTGTCCTCACCAACGAGTTGCGTCTCTTTGATTATTAAATTATATCACTAAGTGATTATGTAATTATACATTCAGCACTATGTACATATTATTCATCTGATTCAAACATGTGGACAAGCAACCTTATCTAGAATTAGCAAACTGAACATCAAGTCACCTTCAAATTAGTAGCTTAGAAATCTGAGATTTATCTGAGATGAAGTATGTGATATTTTACAGAAAAAGACAGTAACTACTTAGTGTCAGAGTAATTAATCACTGTTCGTGAGCATAATTCAGACAACTGGTGAGTTAATGTAAGGGGAAACACATCTCAATGGAGAAAAAGACTTCCAACACGCTACAGGTTCAGTAAGAGTTTCAGCTTGTAAACAAATGTACATGTACCACTGTCCATGAAGAGGGGTCAAAGCATGACTGGTATTTACAACAGCTGTGTAAAAGTGAATTACACTCAGTAACTCTATGCAAAACCTAATAGAAAAAGTACCAAATCTCAGTGAATGGATGATTCAGGTCCATAGGACCAATGGAACAATGGAATGGTGAGTTACTGTTCAATGACGTTCGTCTCATCTTTGCCATGGGGAAAACTGTTCATCAACAAAAAAGTCTGTGTACTAGTACTGGCAAATTGTGGATGATACCCAGCCCTACTCTACAACTATCAATTTGAAAGGTGAGAATAACTTATGTACTACTACAACAGAGCCATCAGACTATTCAAGGCCACATTTCTGTGACAAGTTTATCTTGTGCCATCTTAGACATCTTATACCAAACCACAACCAATGGCACCAGAAAATTTTGAAGACTAGCACACTTAGTTGTACAAACCTGTTATAGGCAAGTCTACAAAAAAAACAAAAACAGCAACCCTATTTTTCACACTGAAGTAATATTTCAAGAGCTCACTGCACTCATTCAGTGTAAACATAAAAATGTTCCTAGCCAGAGACAAAGCAAATCTGATATTACTAGTTCAAATTCATCTTTTATAATTGTTTTCACTTTGAGCTGTGGATGGGCACAGACCAAAACTAGAGGACTGGGTAAATATGAGACATTTATAGCTGTAGGAAATTAGCTTCATTCCGTTACATAACAAAGAAATAACCCCACAACAAGCTGCACATACGCAGATAGCACTGCAGTAGTGAGCTCTAAGAAGGGCTTGGTCATTATACACAGTAGTAAAATTACATTCAATAAAAGTCAAAAACAGGGGCTGGTGATTGCTGAGGCAGAGCTGAGAATCCTCTGATGCAGATCACTTCAGCGACAGTAAAACCTCCTATGGCAATCTAACTCCATGTTACTGCAGTCCTGCCACAGTATGTACTGCATGTATGTGAACAGTCACAAGGCAACCCGAGAAAAAGTGTTCTGATGGCCACTAGGCACAGGGTTACAGCTGTTCTGAGCACCTGTTTGTTCTGTAGATCCATTTTGGCCCCATTTGCTTTAATTTGATTCTACCCTCAGTAAAAACAAATTTACTATAGGCAGTATGAATCCAAAAAGAACAACCAGTCGCTTCCTGTGAGTTTCTAAGTGATAGACAGGCT
Source organism: Sandelia bainsii (assembly GCA_032362345.1). Lineage (NCBI taxonomy): Eukaryota > Metazoa > Chordata > Actinopteri > Anabantiformes > Anabantidae > Sandelia > Sandelia bainsii. Next base: position 9,080,929 of record JAUMHL010000014.1, read on the forward strand.
TCTGGACACCGAATGAAGAATCATACTAAACATGTGAACAAGAAGTGACAACCTGGCAGTTGTACGACAGCATATACAGGAGAGTTATTGAGTATTAAGCTTAACAACATCAGTAGTGTGAAATGAATCCCTCATGATGGCACAAAACGCAAGTTCTGATTTCACAAGTAGATATCAGAGGAATGTCAAACAAGAACACCTGCTGCAGAGCAATGATGTGTACAGTAACGTGACTGCTGTGACAGCTCAAATTCAGCCCTGGAGACACTAAGCCTGCCTTTAATGCTGTGCATTCTTCTGCATGTATGGAAAAGTGTGTATGTACTGTATGTGTGTTGCATTCATGACATTCAGAGTGGATGACTTTACTTATTCACAAACCCTTTGAACCAGTAAAAAGAAAAAAAGAAAAAAAAAACCTCACAAATGTCCACTGTCACAAACAGTGGCATTTCCTTTCAGTGGAGAACCACCCATGTTATTGAAAAACGCAGATTTTACACCATTAAAACACACTCGGATATTAAAAATTCACGTCTCTATCTAAAAACACCAATCTGTTGCTACCCACTGCTAACGTGGCTCAGCTAAAGCAGAGAGAAACATCTTTTTCAACTTCATCTTGGAGATTGAAGTTTCTGGTCTAGTAAACCATCTTTATGAAGACAAGGTCTTTCAGAGGCCTCCATGTTGATCCCTCACTGGAGGGCTATGGCTTATGTTCTTCATGGGTCCAATTTTAAATTTGTAAGCTCCAGCCTTCTTGCCTCCAGTGGCTTTATTGCACCTCCCCCTTAGATGGCCAGAAAAGGCCAGATTGTGTGTCTTTGTGTATGTTGGGCTCAGAGGGTCAGGTTTCATATCTCAAATGTCACAGTTGATGGTGCTGAAGCCTGGAAGAGTGACCCGTCCCTTCTTCCGGAGGTCACTTTCGGAGCCCGTGTTGATCCGCTGGATCAGATTCTTCTCATACAGAAGGGGATGGTAGGCACCCAGGGTACAGGCGGCATCATAATAACGCTCATGGTAGTGGCACAGGTCTGTCTGCCTCATGGAGGGAATGTATTCGTACACATGCACCTGCTCGCACAGTGCCATCATCAGGAGGATACCTGCAATGAAAACAGGTTCATGTAGTCATATTTTAAAATACTTCCTGACCTATTTTAAAACTTGCCATTACTCTACTACAAACCAGTTTTGGTTGGTGCAACACTGAGCTTTTTAACATCAGTAAAATCACATTAAAACAACACCATACCCAAAACACTGGCACAACCTGCCAGCCTCTGGATTCCGTTTGTTAAACTTTTAAATTCTTGGAATTTTAGCAGAGAGCAGTGACACCATATTCACACACGGACACGGTCACATCTGGAAGCGGTCTAGTATCACCACAGTCTGATCTGCAGATCACTGAGCAGGTCTCCTCGAGCAGTTTAAGGGAAAATATGCTTATCTTCTTTCCAGCTGAGAGTAAAATGTAATAGTCTTCCAAAGCATCTGCTACATCCTCCTTTGGGAAAAGCATTTATTATAAAATCGACTTCGTCTGCACAATGTCAAAAGTCAAGGACTGCAGTTAGACTGGGCAGCTCTTAGGAGCAAATGTGATTTTAAGGGTAAATGTGTAGTTCAGCTGTGCTGAATAAGAGCAAAACATAATAAGAAAAAAACATCCTTTAGATAGACAGGAAAATAGATGCAAATACATAATATACTAAGACACTGAGTTTGCTTGCTTCAGCAGGCTCTGCATGGTACCTTTCATACTGTGCGATATGTTGCCAACACAAAGAGAAGTCAGCCTCTGCATGCATTTAGCATTTTGTTGTTTTCTTCCATACCACATAGCTTTTTGTTGTTGATTTCTGTTTATTGTTTTCTCTTGGGTGATTGTTATTCTACTCGCAACTCTCATCCTTCTCTGCTGCTGCTGCTCTCCAGCATGATAACACTCACCACAAATATCCCAAATCCTTCCTAAAGAATTTGTGTCAATATTTTAGCATGTGCTGGTTTCACCATACATGGTCTTTTACCATCTACTTTTCTAAAGTAAACTTTAAAACAATTACCAACTAATGACTTACCAATTGCAAATAAATCTCACCAGCTCCAATGTGTATTGTGAACAGTGAATAGTTTACTTTCATTAGGTTTTACAACACAGCCCTTAAGCCCTTAATAAAATGCAGTTAGTATATTCATCTTCACTATCAAGTTCCATTAATGTGCAGGTATTCAACAGTCAAAAGCCCTGTCTTGGGTTTAACAAATTCACTCTGAAGAAACAAAAGAAATAAAATTTAGATGACATGAGTCATTCTCTAGCTATATTCAGGAGACATATAAAAACAACTTTTAGACCTTTCCAGCTAGTGCGTTAAATGACCTGCAAGATTGAACTCACTGCTACAGTAAGTGTTAGAGACCAACCTCGGGCAGTACAACAGGCCATTAGGGGACCATTCTCTCTTCTGAAGTGGCTTTACTGTTGGCTGTGAGGACATGGAAGTGCACTAAAGCATGATTTTTGCCTAATCATTCTCCTAACAGACTTGTACAACATGTCTCTCTGAGACTGTGGTATCAAAGTCAATCCTCTCTCACTCTCAGAACTCTCAGTTTGGGTTTGGTATGTTACATTCACATATTTTCCTTTTTATCTCCCTCTCAGTTCTACAGATGCTTCCTTATTCTGTTTCACTGTAATCACTGGTCAGCGGAGAACGGCAACACATCGATGGCCTCCAAGACTACAGCAATCCCACTGAACCGCAGAGTCTGCAGCAACATGATGGCCTGCACCGTTCAGATCTCCACTGATGCTCTCAATCAGTGCTGCAGCACACCGGCCATCAAGAACACAAATCCTCCTGAGGTCACAACCTGAACTTGAAAATCCTCAACATAACCAGACAGGGAACAGTGTCATGATGAAGCAAGGATAACTGCTTCAGGATGTGAGCTTACGATGTGAACTACAGTGGAATCTGGACTCAGGCATTTAGAAAGAAAATGTATTTTGTGTGTGTGCTTGTGTTTGTACAGAAAAAGATTCTTGTTCTTGTTCTTTTCCACTCAGTTTTATGTTAGAAAGGTCACACACAGTTCTATATACGTAAAACAAAATTTATCTGAACACATGTCTACTGCACCAGTGTGTTTGTTCTACATCTCATTTCTAAACAACAGAGAGCTTGTACATGTGAAAACATTCCCAGAAAATAATGGTGCCAGCAGGAACTTTATCCTATTCAGGCACAATATGAAGTCGGCTTGTGATGCTGGTCGATAAGTCCTTGCTCACAGCCAGTGTTCCAGTTCATTCCAAAATGTGTTTGATGGGTTTAGATTGGAGCTCTGCAAGTCAGTCAAATTCTTTCACAAAAAATTCAGAAAAGTGTTTCTTTATGGGGCTTTGACACAGTGAAACAGGAAAGACATTCCTCAATTTGTTCCCACAATGCTGTAAGAATATTTTTTTATGTGTAGGTAACATGCTTAAGCATTAGGATGTAGCTGAATGGTTGAACAAAACACATGAAAAATACAAGAAGCTGTCCCAGACCAAATGTAAATATAGTGAATTTTAACTTCATTTTATACGTCTACACTGTGTGTTCAGGAAATATTTTAATATGTAAATTTAGTAACACTGAACACTGTAATAATTAAGAGGTTTAAATTATGATTTTATTCTTAATTACCTGTCTTTTCTGTTAAATACATTAGAAATCGATGACTTTTCGCTTATGTAGAAAGTTTAAGAATTTAATGGTTCCTCAAAACCATGTTCACGGGAAACACAACAGGTTTCAAATTATCTTTATCTTAGCTTTATTTGCCTTTATGATGTGTTAACTCAAAAAAATCAGGATCACATCCAGGACTTTTGCATCTACCTTTTCTATAAAAGAAAAACATGGTGTCTATTGTCTGTTGCTGTTCAGTTGTTGAGTTTTTGTAAATGCCAAGTTTAGTCAATAATAGATTTGTGTGTCAGTCAGTGTATAGTGGGTTGATGTATTATTCAGTCACTTAACTTCTGTCTTTCTCTCCTCTTAATCACGCCTCTGTAGTGCTCTGACTGTAAATACTAAAGAACCCCAGATGTTCTCACACATATGCAAGTTCTTAATTTACACGTACAAAATTAAAAAAAATAATTTTGGCCTATATGGAGTCATTTGTTTAATTTCAGTTCCAGCAGATCAAAGTGAACTGTTTCTCCTCTACGGTTAAATTGTGCTCACGTAAAAAATCACTATGTTGTCTATGATGGATTGTTTTTCTTCTTAATTATGTTTATTCGGCTTATGCTTTACTTTATAGCCAGATGATAAATTTGTGATAGCTTTTGTATCTCACCAATAATTAATCTTTTTTGTGTGATGTAGTATTTTTGTTTGTTTTTTGTTTGTTTTGATTTTCTGTACACAACAAATGTGTATCATTTCTTCTGGGTATAGTGAGTGGCTTGTGTTGTACATAATACAACATTACTGTGTTCACAAGATCAACATTATCTACATTGTCACTTTTATTTAAGAGGGCTGGCATACAGAAACTACACAGAAGGTTTAGGAAAATGAACACTGCTCCAAGAAATTGAAAAACTGTTAAGTTCATTGAATATCAGGAGTGAAAATGTTACTAGATATTAGATCAAGCAAATCTGACTTCTGCAGTAATTAGATGCTTTGTTATATGGCTGTGTGCACACACTGAAAAACTTAAAAAATAAAATGGAAGAGACCAATGTGATGCGGATATTAACATGCTGGAGAGAGTCTAAGATGAGCTTACAGCAGTCGCGTCGCAGAGCAGAGACAAGCAAATGGACTATGTGTATGTGTGTGTACTGACCTATGAAGCCAGATGAGGGAGGATTGGGCTGGATGTTCTCCTGAGTGTTGCTCTGAATCACATCCCAGAGTTGCCACACGTATCTCGGGTGAAGGATGTAGAAGGGCTGTTCAGGATGGAGCTTGCGGTGCACCACATATGGACTGAACAGGTTGTAGTCTGGATTGGCATACCACTGACATGAGAGAGAGTAAGGAGGAGGAAGGAAAACGCCTCAGTTAAGACAACAAGGAGGTTGAAACTTGTAGCTGGACTTTCTACATGAACTAGTTCTGTGCCCTGTAGTCAGTTAGGGCCCAGCTACTCAAAAATGTATATTATTTATTGTTACTTAATTTGAACAGACAAATGAATGTACACAGGTACGTGTAGATAAGTTAAGATTCTTATCCATTACACAGTACCCTCTATGTCTGATAGATACAGCTTACACAAGTGTGATGTGTAAATATGAAATTGTCAAGGGAAACACACTCCGAATGGGTCAGGAAAGTTTAACCATTAAAAAGAAGATAAACAGAATTGGGCAGTGATTCATTTGATATAGAGAAGTTATTCCTCATATTTTAATATAATTTGGACAAACAATTCTTTGATCTTTCTGGTGAACTGAGCATTTCAGATCTTTCATCAGACCTGACGGACAGAGTTTGCTTTCATCAAAGCTACTAGAAAAAAAAAGATATTGAATTATGGTCTATCTTCAGATTGTATCCGACATGTCCTGTGAGAAACTGAGGTGGAGAATGTTCCTTTTTGCCAAGGTGAAGGATTTCAAAATAACAACAAAGAGACACAATAAGTTATTATGGGAACTAATTATGAACACATCAGTTATAGGTAAACATTTCTCAGCGGCATTTTGTGTTGTGCTGAGTGTTTGAATAGTAGCTGTGGCTCTGCACTAGGTTTGTTTCTTAGTTTGGTATCCTTTCACAGTTAGGAGGGTGATGTTTTATTCATGCATGTTCTATGCTGTTACACTTAGAGATAAATAATGTAGGATATAATTTGCACAAAACAAAATAGAACTAAAATGCAGTTATTGTAATTTACCAAAAATAACCAACATACCATACTAGCAATACAACAGTCCTATGCACTGCGAGAGGATGTGTGCAGCACTGTGTACCCTGTATAGGTGATGGCTCTTAGTGATTTTGTGTTGATGGAAAAATCAATCCCTGCCACCAGATCAACCGTTCAACAGAAACTGTTATGCAGATAATTGAGCTGCTGTACCATGACTTTTTTTCAGAAACAACAATGTCTGTCTGTACTAAAATCCATGGGTTTTGGATTCAGTCACAGTATCATTTTGATAGAGATCATCCTTGTGTTTAGCATCTTAGTTTGGTATAACAACCACTGCTGCAAACGAAAACAAGCAGGTTAGAGTTGTCAAAACAGTGGCAGAAAACTGCAAGGTGACAAGTCATTAAAATCTCTGTTATTGGTGAAACTGAACACCTCATCTATTCTGAATCTGGAAATATGAAGGAGATTAACATACGTACAATAGTACGGAGCCCCCTAGGGGTCATGTAGTAGAAAAAAAATATTTAGGTGAAATAAGTGGTAGAAAAAAAATTTCAGACGATGTGGTAGATAAAAAAAATTCAGACTCCCCGCCCACACGTTTAACAGGCCGGCGAATGTGGCCATAGACCCGCAGGACGTAAACACATTGACCAACAGCCACAACTGTCCAGAACGTTGCACATTATTGCATTATAAACTGGAATAAATTGTACA
>JAUMHL010000014.1:9087655-9102714 GCA_032362345.1 Sandelia bainsii
AGTCTGAATTTTTTTTTTCTACCACTTATTTCACCTAAATATTTTTTTCTACTACATGACCCCTAGGGGGCTCCGTACAATAGCCATCAATGTAATGAATAAACACCACGCTCTTCAAATGGGAGTTTCTAAAGTACAAATAGTGTCAGTTTCTGCACAAATATTTCAGATTTCATTTGAGAATGATTTTGTTGTTTTTTTTATCATGCTGTGTTATTGCATGTATTGGTTAAACAAATACATTTTTCTGCCCTAGTTGAATAATAAAGAAAACACTGAATGTTCGTGGTACACAACACAATAGATCAAACCATAAGTCATGTAATCAGCGTCATGTATTAATGGAAATCAGGATTGGTTATAAAGAAATAAAGAAAAAACAAACATTCTGTGATATATATTTCGTATATTGTACAAACTGTATGCACATTGGCTTTGAATTATAAAAGCTTCATTCATTTTTAAGTAGCAATGTAGGAGAACCAAAGTTTTCAGTTTCTTGTTTTTTTATAACCACAAGACAGCTGAATGAAAATAATTTATTTTTCATAGACACATAACTAGCATGACTTCAACAGTCTTTAAATGAAGCACCAATTACATGAAAAATATAATACACTGTATGACAATGAATACATACATTGTGAACCTTCCTGACCATTGTGATTAACTGCATAGGAACAAGAAGTAAAAAAAAATAAATGTAATTACTGCAATTTCATAATTAATGTCAAATTCTCATACTCATTTCTCATGATTTTGATGTTCAGTCTTTGAATATAAATGGATGTCTGAGTGTTCACCTGATGACTGCACGCTTACGCTCAAATATAAATTAGTTTTGACACCATGTTACCTAAATTATTAACATATAGAAGGTCGAGCTTATTGCTGATACTCTTCTAATTGATTAACTAACTCAATTTCAGGTCAAATTTGAACAGAAAACACATGTAGTATTCTGATAAATAGTACATCTTCTGACATATTTGTCAAAATCTATTTCTGTTTCCCTTTATTGAATCACAATCAATTCACGCAAATAAATGCACGTACATACATGTACAGACTACAACATGCATTTAAACTGAGGTACAATTAAGAATTGTCATACTTTTCAATAATTCCTCCATGAAACAAACTAATTTGATGAAATTTGATGAAAATGTGAAAAATTGAAGTAAATTATACAAAATAACATTACATGAGAGCAGCAAGGTCACAAGACAGACTGCCCCAAGGCAAGGTCAAAGGTGCTCCTCTCAACATTAATTAGATCTCTGGTGTCTTAGTCACCGTTTCCTAATACTGACTCCTCAACTCTCCTGATATATAAACATTTGTGTATATATATTCAATAATGTGAGGGTCACGCAAGTCATTTATCAGTTTTTCCAGCACAACACGAGCTATTTATGTTTGCTGCAGTGATGTCACATTACACTAAACAAAACTAAAAATCAAAAGAAAAAATACACATGATTTGGAATTTCACAACATTTGATCAACTTCACAAAAAACAACTATGTTTAAATATTTAAACATACATGTAACCTAAGACCTCTGGTCAAAATCTAAGTAACACTAAGCAAAGCTGTCTTTCTGTTGTAATTTTTTCATGGTGAAAATAAAATACCAATAGACCATATCAGTAGTCTCATATTCACAGTTGTGAATTAAATACAGTCTGTTTATAATGTGATATTGGAAAATCATTCAAATTAGCTTTGTACTGATAGATGCCTTCTGAAAACTCTGTAAGAAACATCACCCCAGCAACAACATAGTCCAATCAGCATTTCCAGACTAATTACTGGTTTCATGAGGGTAAACGAGGTACTAGGGGCGTATAGAAAATGATCGGTTGTCAGTGAAGAACATCATGTCTTTTGCAAAAATCCTGCCAATATAGAAAAGGTATTCTTTACCTTCTTGTGTCATTATTGTCTTTGTTCAGCTTTATGTTGCCTAACGGTGAACAACACAAACAAGCTGCAGCTACACAACTTGAATACTGTAAGTGCTTCACCTTCATTAAGCAGTAATTTACTGTTTGATACTTCTTGAAATGGCATCAGACAATTCCCTGAATAACAATTCAAGATTCAAGATTCAAAAAAACGTTATTAATCCCAGAGGGAAATTACAAGGAAGCACAAAGAAGAAGAGGAGAGGAGAGTGGGGAAAGGATGGAAGAGAGAGTCACAATCAAGAACACGCTTTTAGAAATAAGTGTAAAACCGAATTAGAGACATTTCAAGTTGGAAGTAAGATGGAGCAGATGGCGATCGATGAGAGACAGTGGATATGATGGAGAGGGGAATGTTGAGGTGGAGAGGTTCAGCTGCACTGATGTTATTCACGAGGAGTGGAACATTCCTATGTACTGCCTTGGCTACAGTACCATGACCTTTGTGTGAAAGGAAGTACATGTTCTATAGAAGGCGTTGAGGTAAAAACAGTACTGGGCTACATACACCTTAATGACCCGGTTGTGTGGTTTGTGTGAGCACCAGGCTTATTGAATACAAAAAACATACCTTGTGTAAGTTGACTGCATAAGGTGCAGGGTCCCAGGCCACCAGAGTCACATTCTTGTAGATAGTGCTTTTGTTGAATCGATGATTAGGATTGGCCAAAATCTGCAGAGGGAAATGTGAAGTGTAAAATTAAAACTAATTGTATCCGTTTGATTATTAAGCCAAATTGTGTTTTGCAATTATTTACCAAACTGCACCAGGGTCAAAGCCAGAATATTAATAAATAGTTCAATATTTTGCTCTTAGAGGTTTTCAAGAGTTGGACGAGAAGATTGATACCACTATCATACCATCTGATCAACATTAGGCTACAGCCAGCAGCCAGTTAGACGCAGCCAGATAACCTGTCTCTGTCCAAGTGTAACAAAATCCTTCTGCCATCATCTTCAAAGCTCATTAATTGACACCTAAATTGTGTTTTTTGGTGGGGTTACAACATGGACCCCGAACTGAAAGAGACACAACATGACTTCAAATAAGGCCGTCACGCTCATTTTGTTTGTTTTTTTGGTTGTTTGTCTCTCTTTAATAATATTTCATCTTTTTGGGTTCATTGTGTGTATTTTAGTCATCAAGTGTCTGTCTTTGGTCAGTGTTTGGCTTTTCGTCTTTTGTGCCTTTTCTTGTCTTCCAATAGGAAATATTGAAACTCTGTGCCAGTGCTCCCGTTCGGTAATCCATTTATGGGTTACAGTATGTTGTGTTGCCACTGTGAGATTGCTGAGCATTGAGCAGAGACTCCAGGAATTTAATACTACTAATGAACCAAAACATTAAAGCTGTGAACCACACAGTCAAAACAATGATCAAATGTTCCCGGCGACACTACAGCTTTTAATTAGTAAATTTGTTAATGCAAAAACATTGATTACAGCAGCTTTAAACACAATATGTTCAATTGATAGAAGGACAGTTCAGCTTCAGGCTGACAAATCAGCATTTAGTCTGATCCTGATTATACAGTGTGAGAGCGCCAATAAAAATGCAGATGTATTATTGATGGGTAACTATTTCTATTAACAAATGGTGGTTTAGTGGAAATAAATTAAAATGATGGAAACCAGCCATTAATAAAACATAACTCACTGGATGTCAAAAAAATAAGTGAAGCTATAAATCATTTATATTTTCATTATGTGTCTCTACATGTCGAGTGACGCAGCTCTGAGTCAGATCTATTAGTGATTCATTAACATGCATCATATAAGGCTGTGCTTTCACTCACCTGGGAGTTGATGATGCGGATAGTGGTTTTGTTCCCCACGTCTCTCTCGTATCCCTCTGTAGGTGCAGCATTGAACCGTAAAACTGCATCATGAGCATCTGAAAGGTAAAAGACGCAACTGACCTTGAGTTCTACATGTTATCATGACAATTTACAGGAAAATAAAAAATAGGATGGGTAGTGTCTTAACAAGATGCCTGAGCTTCAATATAATATCAAAAATATGTCTCCCCCTCCATTCTTTAAAAAGTTTACTGTAAACTGTTTAAAAAGTACTGAGTTTTGACATCAGTCCTCAAATCAAATGCCAAAAACTTAGCCAGACTTTGTCAACGTCCTGAAGTTTTCCAGCCATTTACATGTATAAATGCACAAAGGCACATTGTGGCTCACTGAACTAAGCACAATCTTTTGCATATGAAAGGCTCACATAAACACACAGAAAGTATAGTCACATCAATGGCCCTGGACCATCCAAGTGTTTGTGACAGAAGTCGCACAGCAACTGCCGTGAAGTAAATTATCATCACATTGACTGTAAACAAGGACGGCAGGCTCACAGACATAACTAAAGTGCTCTCTAGTGGTTAGTTTTGGTAACCGACGAGCCACCAATGACAAAAACAGACTCATGCCCCCAGAACGAAGACCACCTGCCACCTGCACAGCTTCTTTCCCCAGGCAAATTAGTCAGGCTTATGCTGCTTATAGTACATGTTATGTCATCACGCACAGACAACTACTGTCTGATCTATTGTGCAGAGGCGTATTGTTCTTATTCATAATTTATTATTTTACATATCATACATATCTATATGCTGCTTCTCTGCACACTCTTAGTTTCATGTTAATATGCATGTACATTGTGCATCCCAACAACATACAATGTCCCCTTTCTGCCATATTATGTTCTTGTTATAATAGTTACTATGATTATTTTTAATATTACTGTTTATTTTTGTCATTTTGCATTTGATGTTTATATTTTGTTTTACTCGTGTCCTTCACAGTTCACACAGCAACATGAAATCCTGAGGTTGATGGATGGTTGTAGCAATAATTACGAACTTGTAATGTCTGCCTGTCTGTTGATCGACGTGTCAGTTCCCGTGACCTCTCTTCCTGTTTTAATCTGACACCAGAACGAATGATCCTGAAGCTTCTATCAAGAAACACATGCTCACGAGCTTGACATTGAGTTTGCCCTCCTGTTCCAATACAATATTGGAAAACACATCTTTTCCCAGCAGGGCTACAAGACTAATGGATTTTCAACACTGTTTCCTTAGAGCAGATATTCTCTGTCTACATCCACCAGAATGTTTGTTTCTGACAATAAAGTCAGAAACAGTTTGGTAGCAAAGGAAAAAGAAATTTTTAAAAAAGTAACGTTAATAGATAATAATAAATGTATTATTTGTTCTTACTTTTTACTACTTACTTTTGAGTTTGTATGTTTTCCGTGTGCCTGTGGGTTCTGTACATATTCTCCGCCTTCTCCTCATCTTTTAATGTTATACATTTAATTTTGTTATTTACCTTTTGTATGCACTGTGTGCATTTCTATTTTTAAAATTGTAATATTTATTACGAAGTTGGGGTATTTCTAGTTTTTTATCATGGCAGGTTTTTTTAAATTTATTTGTTCACTGCTTTGTTGTTTGCACTGATTACTGCTGAGTATCTGGATAAGCCTGTTTTACATACTGTATGCTCTGACTGTGTAAAATGAAGTGAAGCTTCAATAGCTACAAAAGTGTGAAAAAATAAAAATAAAAAAACATTTAAGCAAGCCTGGAAAATATGTAAACAGCAAACAGCTAAGAAAAGAACAGTCAAAGTTCAGGATGAATTTCAAAATTGATTTTACAGAGAACCCTATAGGGTTTTGAGTGTTGATGACAATTTTGTTAGCAGAAAATGTGTATAGCATCTTCTTGCAGTACACTGAATTACCAGTTTATAGGCACATTTGTACAGTCCAGTAAAATCTTCGTTAAGTTGGATTTAAAACTGCTTGATTTCCAACATGTTCGAACACACAGAAATTTTCCTGCCAGTGTTCACTCAAAAATTCAGTTGATCTCAAATCAAGAGTGCACTCTACTCCTATCATCAGGATCAGTGATTTCTAATTTGATATGATCCTCTTGTTAGATTATGAAACAGAATGAGTGTGTCATAAGTGTGTCAAAAGTGCAGTAGAATGACACACCGGACACATTAATACAAAAAACTACATAAAAAGAATGTTTTATATTTAATGCCTGTGATTATACAGCTCAAATTATTCTAATAGCAATATAAAGTCTTTCAAATTATGTCCCTCAAGAGATATCCACATTGTCTTTAATATAAAACCACTGGAGGGCCACAGATTAAAAACAACACAAAGTCATATTTACTTCTAAAATCTGAAACAATGAGCCAACATTTGCAGAAAACAAACAAACATGCGAGGGACAGGAGTCAGAAGCTTCACAGACTGAAGGACTCTTAACAGGATATTTAGTCAAATCTTAAATCTAAGCAAAGTGTTGAGTCAGTTTCAGATGGTCATAGAAATTAGATTAATAATAACAATAAAATTACAATAAATATTTTTTGTTGGTGTAATGTTTTTTCTACCTCTATGGTGGCTGCTGTTTGTTTTGTTCACCACATGATGGCAGTCACATCATCACACATCCTAACACTAACTCAGAACCACAATAACGAAGCATGATGAATCACTCCTGCAGTGCAGCAGCTACATGTCAGCCAACCTGCAAGTGGCCCAGAGAAGTCGGATGTATTCTCACATTTAGTTTTAGCCGATTTGTCTCCAGTCACAACTGCATCCTGTAATGTGGGTTTTGATTCAGGGCAGCCTTTTGGAAAGAGCAGCTGCGTGAGAACAAGCGGACAGAGTGAGATCAATGCAGTTTGATTACTTGTAGAAGTTAAGCCTAAGAATTAAATCAGGCTAGTGAGGCTATTCAATAATGAAACGGCTTTCTTACACATTCATCAACTCACAAAGTCTCATGTAAAAAAAAACCAAACTCTTTTTCTAAGAACTTAATACTAGAGTGATGACACACTGAACCAAACCCTGCCTGTGGTTGACATAAAGATATATGCGATAGTTTTAGAAAGAAAAAAAATCATGAATAACAATTTCATTTCATTTTTTATGTTTTCATATAGACTCTGGAGCCTGCATTTTTTACAAAACATTTTTTTTTTACAAGGTATGTTTGAAAGCAGGAAAATGATAATTAAAGTATGACTCTCAATCTTTTGTTTATGACTGCATATGGGTCACATTATTGGACTATAACCAAAAACAAACACAGGAAATCATGATACAGCAACAGAGATTTAGAAGCACCTGCTGAGTTTCAATCCAAGGCCTTGTGCTCAAAACTGAAGACTGCCTCTCTTTTCTTTGTTACTTAAAATACAAAAATACCACACAGATAAATGGTAGTGACACCCACACACTCGGAGGCATACTTGGAGGCATGTTCAGCCTGTATTTCTGTAACTTCCCAGCAAATCTGTTCATAACTACAGCTTTTAAAATAAACGGTATCTATATAATGCTGTTTTCTCTCGTACTAGGGAAACCTTACTAGCAGCGAGTGGAGGACGTCTGAGTGTTGAATTACTGGTGCTGACACATCACCTCAAGCCACTGTGACCACAGGGTCAAGTGCAAAGGCCTGCATCTCTTGTGTGCATCTAATTTTCTGTGCAAGTTGTTTCATCTTTTCTTTCTGAGACACCGTTATCGGAGACAGCTAGTGTTGCTCCACCCTTCAGAATATACATGTAGAAATGTTATAAAAACATACAACTATAATCCAGGAAGCTGTAATCCTTTCTCAGTAATTCTAGTGCTTGTTCTGTTGCTGAATTCACATGGAAATTTAAGGAAGCTATATACAATGTGAAGCAACCCAATTGGTTGCCAAGTGGGGGGGTTCTGCTTTTTTCAAGTGAGCCATCTGTCACTGAGTTCACACTCTCCACACTAACCAAGGAGCCGCCAAAGTCTCTAAATCAAGAGCACATACACATTCAAATGCAAAGACATGTACCCTACTAGGCACACACTCAACCCTGCTTACTACCAGCTTGACAAGTTAATCAGCAAACTCTATGCAAAAATCTGAGTTGTGATGTTAGCAGGCATTGAAGCTTTAAAACATTTTTACATGATGTTAACATGAATGGCTTAGTTATAAGTACAGTATTGTGGTAACTGGTTCACTTAAATTCAACCGGAGCTGTTCACATGGATCTTAATAATGTCAATATGTCTGTGCTATTCGGGCATAAATATACAACACCGTGACTGTGCTTTGTAGCACTTTTATGACGTTAAACTGCTCCTAATGAAACTCAACATGTTTGGCAGAAGTTTCACAATAAACGTGAAGTGAAACATTTCGCCCCCTGACCAACTGAAAGTGTCTGAATTTAAAACAGATGGAGGAATGTTGAGTTTGCATTAACTGCAGCCAGCTGCAACCAACACCAAATAAAAGTAACAGAAAAAAAGCAAATTAAGAATTTTGTATCTAATAATTGGCTTTCTTAAATAGAGGTCATGGCTATTATTTGAGAATTTATGATACTATTATCTCTCTGTTGGTCATTTTACTTTGAATGGCTTTATAGTTAGTGATAAAAACAAAGGTTCTGTCCATCTCTGTGAAAGAGAGTTTCCCCCAATACAATTTTTTTTCCACAAAAATATTACTTTATACGGTTTACAGTGCATTAGAAAAGTATTCAAATTTCTCAAATCTTAGTTGTTGAGAAAACTATTAAATGATCTAAATAAAATTCATAAAAGAGCAAATTTGAGAAAACATTAATTGAGTTTTCAATACCTATTTCAATGTCAAATCAGTGAATACCAAAAAGCTCTTAAAGTTTTTTACCTAGCTGCTGTCTTTCTGTGGAGCTTTACTGTAATTGTTTCCCATACACTGACTCCCTGATCTTTCTACTCACCAATCTCTTTGCCCAGTCTTGAGCGCAGGATGGCACCAGCTGAAGTAACCACCGCACAGGTCTTGAAGCTGTTCTGCCTGTGCAGTTGTTCCAGAGGAACAGATGGCACAAACCGAGCCCAGCGAAGTGAGGAGAAGGGCTCTTCTGACCCGTCCACTGTCCTCAGCCGGGCTTGGGATTTCATTTGACAAAGCAGTTTCTGGGTACTCTGTGTGGCACTGCGATGCCCTGTGTAGGAGACATGGTGTTTGTTGGCATTCATATACTCCTTCATGGCACGCTGGAGCCGAGGACTCAGCATGTTGGCAGACACATGGCCCCGCCATAGCCGCTGCACCAATGAGGCTGACTTGGAGAAGTAATATTCCTCCAGATCAGAGGAATAACCAACTGCCATCCTGCGTGCTGGAATCCTCCTTCTGTTTCTCATTTCTACAACTTCATTTTTCTTCTCGTATTCTTTCTCCTCCCCACCTTGTTTGTGTGTGTTGCTGAAGTGGTTCTGGTGCTCTGTGATCTGAGATGTTCTCTCACGACTATGGACTGCAGGGTCTGAGTGAGAACCTACATTCTCTGTACCAAAGGAGGACCAGGCAGCCAGGCTCTGGGGGTCCAGATAGTCCTGGTGGCTCACTTCCTGGCTACCATAAATGGCATAAGGAGCACTGTTGGGGCTGTGGCTCACCTCCAGGCTGGACTCTGGGGTCGTGGAGCTGACAGAAGGCTCAGGCTCTGGCTCACCTCTGTGGTAGGCTGTAGTTAATGTAAAAGCCAGTTCAGGTCGGGAGCCCAGGATGGCATGCTGTAGCTGGGAGGCCTGTAGGGAGGTCAGGCGACGGGTGTCAGGGTGCTGAGAGAGTAAGGAGCCAGCAGAGGTCAGGGACTCATCCACACGAGCATCCAGGAAGTATGAGAGGAGGGCAAGGAAGAGGACAACCCAAGCCAGCATTCCCACCAGCACCAACCTCCGCCACTGCCTCATGCTGGACATCATTATCCCTCACTCACATACACACCTGTTCAGCTGGCCCACCAACAACAAAGCCCCACGGCCAGGACTTCACCTGGAGGGCCTGTAAAAACAAGAAAGCTCAGAATTAAACTACTCAGAGAAAGAAGAAACACTGATTGCAGCAGAGTTTTGAAACACTCACCTCAACTGATGCTTTTATTTCTTCATATCCATGTGTCTGCCAGAATATAACAGGACCCTGAGAAGAGGAGTGCTACAAATTAGTCGAGTAAAGAGTTCGCAGGCATGCATGAAGCTGTGTGTGCATGAAAACACACGACTCACACAGGCACATCAGAGGAAAACACCACCTGCAGGACAGAACTTGGCAGCTTTCCACTCATAACAAAAAAATAAATGTCAAATAGAGTTTTTCATAACTAGTCCCATTTAATAACTATAATTAACTAATAATCAAATTTACAGCTTCCCTCATATTAGACACTTCATTCACAAAAGAACTAAAGACTGCTCTAAATCAGTTGAGTTTCAATATCACATTGCAAAGAAAAAAAAAATCACAAATAATATGAATCATCAAAAATAGAACTGTTTGTGTAACAAATCTGGGGCTAACTAACAATTTTTTTATCATTGATTACTCCATCAATCATTTTGCCCATAAAAATGTTGAACTGAAAAATGCATCTTCAAATAACTAACAATCGTTTCGACCCCCGTGTGTCCCAAATTCATTCTGCAACATGACAATGACCTCAAACACAAAGCCAAAACCACGAGGTAACAAGATGAACAAGGACTCCTGCAACATTTGGTTGGGCCCCACACAGCCCTCAACATCACTGAGACACCGAGATGGACTAAATCTACAGAAAAACGCTCCTATCCTAACCTATCTGCCAAGAGCCATTATGTTTAAAGAATCCCCATTTTACTTGTAGTGCCTAAAACCTTTCCAGTACAATATGTATATAATATGTAACAGTGGGTCACAATGTGGAAAAAAAAAAGAAGAAAACAGACATTGGTGATGGGCGATATATTTTTACAGCATATACTGTATATACTAACAGTTTATCGCAATAGCTTTGCACTGACTCTCGACGTGCAAGAGTCGTGCAAACACCAACTGTGATTTAAAAAAGGCTAATTAACTAAACTAAGTAAGAAGCTAAAAAACAAAAAGATACATGAAATATTTCCTTCAGAGTAGTATCTGTGATCCATCTTTTTATCATTCGTCTGAATCCCTCCTTGACAGATTTACATCATGTCTTTGCCATTGCCTCTGTCAGTCAGCACCAGCACTTACTTCTTTTATTGTACGTAGAAAAACTAGCAGACTCAGTTCTACTGAATTAAGGAGTTTTCTTACCCTTCCAACATGCAAACTCGGCCATGCTTGTTCTGTTTGTAGGCAAATGTGTGATGCCTGTGTTACGATGTATATGCAGACACATAATTACGCAACAATATCATTAATACGCAATATTCCAAATATGCATCACAGAGAGGAACAATATTGCATAGCCCTGGCACACACCAATGTTATCAGCCTGACTTATTTTTGTCTTGATAATACAGTTGTACAACATGTCAGACTCATTGATGGCTTACAGGGTGAAACACAGAGTAATGAAGGTGAAAAAATGAAGCATTAAATTGCCTCACATCAGAGGAGTACAATCCTCTCAACCACACATAATTACGAGTTTTGGTCTTTTAATGTGCGAGCATTTCCCTCAAGAGAGTGGCAGAGTAAGGCAGGAGAAAAAAAGCCCATGAGTGTTAAGCCTGTTCTAGTCCTAATTACAGCTTCCTGTCTCTCTGTGGCTGCCGGGTCCTGCAGAGTGCAGCAAAAGTGATCTTAGGCATCCCTGTGGTCTCTCCTACCCTCCAGACATCTAGCCCTCCCACCCATGGGCCACACAGGAGGCCAAAGATCATCCACTGACCCAGGTCAAGCAGGAGGAAAACAGCAGGGAACAATGGGGCCAGAGGGAGCACTGACCGCATGGAAGGAAGAAAACACTGGATGCAAACTGATGCAACAAACACCACACAAAAAAAACACACCTGCAAAAATACACACAATCTAATTAATTTCCGTAAATCTTCAGCATGTTCTGTCTCAGGCCTTAAAAGCACAGAAAGGTGGGATAGGTGTCATGCAGTAATCCCCTGTGTAGCAGTTTTGGCATGCGTACCAAGTCAGTTAACACCTGGAAATAACAGCAGACCTGGCACACAAAGCGAGAGGAAACAAGCAGGAAAACACACAGCTGCCCAACAGCAATGTTATCAACAAGCAAATGTCATCTGTATGCACCACTGGTCCACAGAGGTCCACTATGGATGTGTGCCTTGAGGCATGCCGTGCATGCATGTGTGTGCGCTGTAAGCTTCCCTCACCTGGCAGCAATCACGATGTGTGCTACAGTAACTGTGGTGAGATAACATAAATGTGTGGCACAGATGGAGAGGCGGGGGTGGAGGACGGAGCTAGTCTTGTGAGGGCTAAACAAGGAAACAGTACAAAACACAAACTAGAAGCTGCTTGAAAAGGGACTTAAAACAAATGTTCTTCAAAGACAAGTTGGTTATATTCCACCTACACTATATTGGCAAAAATACTGGGTAACCACCCCAAATCAATTAATCCAGTGCACAAAGCAAGGTCTATAAGGACATGGATGAGTAAGTTTGGTGTGGGGGAGCTTGACTGGCCTGCACAGTGTGCTGACCTCAACCCAATAGAACACCTTTGGGATGAATTAGAGCGGAGACTGTGAGCCAGGTCTTCTCGTCCAACATCAGTGCCTGACCTCGCAAATGCTCTCCTGGAAGAATGGTCAAATATTCCCATAAACACACTTCTAAACCTTGTGGACAGCCTTCCCAGAAGAGCTGAAGCCATTAAAGTTCATGAGTGTATAAAGGCAAGCGTCCCAATACTTTTGGCAATATAGCACATGATGTGATGGTCTCATTTCCTCTCCCAAAGTCAGCCATAAATGGACTCATTAGACATTTTACACAGTAACAGACAGCTGTGGTTATGCATAAATATTACATGTAACTGTAGCTATTTCTAGAGGCAGTACTAATAACTCACCACATGTACCTGTAAACATCATCAGCTGTCAAATCTCATCAAAGATGATCATGATTCATTTATAGCACAGTG
Source organism: Sandelia bainsii (assembly GCA_032362345.1). NCBI lineage: Eukaryota > Metazoa > Chordata > Actinopteri > Anabantiformes > Anabantidae > Sandelia > Sandelia bainsii. The sequence continues at coordinate 9,100,588 of JAUMHL010000014.1, forward strand.
TAGACTGCTAAAATAAGCGTTATTGGTGAAGTGCTGTTATAAGGCCTGTAGATTTCCTTATAGTTTCTAACTGTACATCATATGGCTGTAACTTTTGTTACATCTAGACATCTATCATTATTTCGTCATCTACATATGTCTACCATCATAAATATCTCCCCTTACTTACAAAAAAAAAAAGCCTTTCAGTATAGCACAACACATTTGTTTAACACCACTAACTTCTGCTTTTAAAATGACCATGAAATATAATCAACTTTCTGTTGATTTTAAGTTCCCCAGGCAGTATGTGAGAGTTGTGAGAAAGTACACAACACACGAGCAGCCCTGCAGGGTTTGTGGTCTTATTTTGCACACATTTTTGTAGTTTTAGAACAGTTAACAGGAAATACATACACTAGACAACATTTGATCATGTGACTCTCAAGCACAGTTGCTTTTAGACTTCGCTGCTTATAGGTGGGAACATTGTTTTGTCCAATGTCCTTTGTAAGAATTCTTGATTCATTCATATAGCACATATGACCATAATGTAAAATATAGGCAGTTACATACAGTAAACTTCCATTTTGTCAGTTGGCATATAACAACTACAGACTAATATAATCTAGTTGAAACTAAAATATCTGATCAATATAACGACTCTGACATCATTGAGTCTGTGTGTACGAGCAAGTGGAAAAGACCTTTTTAAGCAACCACATTCCTTGAGATCCAGCATGCCTTGCTGCCACCTGCTGTAATGTTGTCAGTATGTCTATAGTACAAGCATCGTCAGAGGTGACTATATTGAATTCCAGCCACTATTTGACTGCCAGGTAAGTACTTCAACAGCCCTGGAGGGGATACTGCTGCACAGCCTCAAACTGAAAATTGTTCAGTCCACTTTACTACACCCTGCTGAGGAAGCAGAGCAGAGATAACGTGATGTGAATACTTCAGTCACAGACAACTTGAAAAATTTCTCAATTAAGCAGTGCAAGGTTTCTCTAGGAAGTAAAGATTGTGGCTTAGACAGAGTAAAGGCCACATGACAGAGAATACAACAGCTCACAGGAAGAAAATACACTGCCTGGCAAAAAAAACATTCTTAATATTTCTTGGACTGCCTTTGCTTTGAGTACTATTGCCACAGCATTGTTTCAATAAGCTTATGCAATTTCACCACATTTATTTCTGTCCAAAGTTTCTTTCATTTCTCGGCAAGATCTTGTATTGATGATGGGATCGCACCGCTGCGTAATGTCTTCTCCAGAATCCCAAAGATTCTCAATGGGGTTAAGGTCTGGAGTCTATTGTGACCAATCCATGTGTGAAAATTATGTCTCATTTTCCCTGAACCACTCTTTGACAATTTGAGCCCAATGAATCCTGGCATTGTCATCTTGGAATATCCCTGTGTCATCAAAGCTGGTTCTTCAGTACATTTACTGAAGGTCACCCAATCTCACTTTGTTGCAACTGAAACACTAATCACTGCAGTAGTTGTCCACTGGAAAGCTCTTACCTATTTGCTTAGTGAAATCCAACTGGTGACATTTTTTGACCAGACATTGTAATAATTCAAAATAAGTCTGATAAGGCAAATAAAAATCTGTACTGAGCTCATAAGAGAAAGAACCAATAAACAAAGAAGGCAGTGGCTAAGTGCAGATTTTTATTTGCCTTACTTTGCACCAAATAAATCCCAGAATGGGTCTGGAAGAGACCGCGCTGTCCTAGCCTTCTCACTCACTAGCTCACTCCATAGCAATAGGATTCAAGTGTGCATGTTCTCACAAATAAAAACACTGACCAAAGGGCTTTTCCCTCATAAAATATTAAGTCCTCAAGAGTGATGTTGTTCTCCATCTACAAAGCAAAGCCGTTTTCCTTTAATATTCACTTTACAACAGTTCAAACAAACAAATGGATCACTGTAAGCAAACCAGAAAAGTTGCACATCTATGGCTGCCAGTGATGTGCGGTGAGGTTCATGACTGGTGAGGCACTAACTCCTCTGGAGTCGGATGTACAAATACATGAACCCAAAATAGAAGCTTATATTTCAATAGGTAAAGCTTTTAAAGCGCGGGTTACCTTTCTCTTACTTGTTTGAAGCAGATCTTTCAGCTCCGGAGTTGGTCT
>JAUMHL010000014.1:9102814-9115557 GCA_032362345.1 Sandelia bainsii
TTGAGACGTAATCTTCCATTTTGTCGGAACAAATTTAAATGAGTGTACCGTTACAGACTTGTCGGTGCCACACCCCCGCCCTCTGCGTAAAAGAAGAGCACGCAGCGACGTGCACCTGTTACCAATTGTGCCTATGGGGCTCAGCACTGGCCCCTATCAGTGCGGCACGGTACTTTCTGCCTCGCCCTGTGCATTTTCGCGCCAACTAACGGCGTCAGTCAGTGTGTGTGGCACTTTGCATGGCATTGTAGTGAAATATATATTTTCCAGTTATTAGTTGTTCCAGGTATTAAATGAGGGAGACAGAATTAGAAACAGGCTGTAGTTGGTAATAGAAGTGGGTGCTAGGTGGGTGTATGCACCTTTACTACTATTTAGTTTGATTGATGTGTTTTTTTGGCCTGACACAGCCAAATTATATTCAATAATTTAAACTGAAGTGCTTGTCAGAGTGTCTAAAACGTAATCCCTGCACATTTCTCACACTCACTGTACACAGATCAGACACGTGTAAAGGTGAGAAAGCAGATGCTTCTCTTAAGCCATCTTTAATTCTTCACACAACTCTTTCCCCTCATGTTTTATGTGCACCTGAGAGTGTCCTGAAGACAGTGCCCTGCTCTCCAAGTACAGACTCAAAAATACAGACTCATTGGACTGATTTTCTCCCATCGATACTCTACTGGTGTATACTAAAATTATTTATTTAAAAAAAACTCACTGGATCCATAGTATTTTTTATAATAAATTACTGCAACTTAACAGATTGTAATTTTGAAACACAAAAGACATAAAGACAGTATGTATTCACATAATCCAGTTCAAACGGAGGTTCATATAGTTTTTTCCCCACAAACTAATATACACTTCAGAGTTCATGCTCAACTCCTGAAATTTTACAAATTCCACTTTAAATGAGCAAATTCCAACTTTTCTCAACAAATTTTGAATAAATTGTCCTTGTAACAGAAAAGCTTTATATCTGTTTGCACTGAAGAGACTGTAAATTAATCCTGCGACAAAGACAAGACAACAAAGTGTAACCTCGTGAAGCAGCTAAGCAGCATTTAATCTCACCATTTGAGGAGTAACGTATTACACAGAGCACATGCAGATACATCAGTCATTTTTATCAACACTTATGCTGTATACATTTTTGACTTTGAGAAGGTCAAACCTCTGTATGTCTGAAGCTTTTAGGTGGCACCTGTATGATCGCTGTCATACAAATACATTTCTGATTTTAGAAATAATTTTTCACAAATGGAATATATACACTAGTATTGATCTAGGAACACTTTTACAAATGCTGAGTCTTCCTAACATACCCAGTAGAAGGCATATTATTTCACTGTTCAACACGCACTATTGTTCTTTGTCATATAATCTTGAGACAGAAGCTGGTTTGATTACAGATCAGGCAAGAAAAAAATGAGACAGTACGTATAATAGCAAACACAGATTTGAACACGAAGAGACTAAATTAACTGCATCTCTCTTTCCTCACTTAATGAACCCCCTGCTGCAGGTCCAGCTTGCTTTAGCCTCAGGAGGCAACGTGGTTATTACCGTGTAGGACACCAGACTTCAGCCTGTGTAATTATATCGCCAGCGTCGCAGCTCTCCAAAGGGTCTGCTGCACTTCATCACATCTTGAAACCCCAAAGTGCAGCTGTTAAGAATAGCCTGTAGACTGAATGGCTGACCACCTAAGCTCATTCAAACGGGCAGTTAAAGATAGGATGAAGGATGAAGTACAACAGTTTTAACCAACTATTCCTGTGTTCACATTTCCCATTAGTGCTAATTTTGCAGCACAGTTTCTGGGTCGTGTAGAGCAGAGCAGATGAGAGAGAGGAGAAGAGGGCTGATGACATCTTTGGCGTCTTTGTTGTATCTGATAGATGGAAACATATTACTTTACTTCTGTGGCAAAAGCTTAAGCTGGGGTTGAGTCCCCCATATATCCAGGCCTAATCCTGCCTCTGCTCCGACATGATGACATAATGAAAGGCTTCCTCCTCCCTTCACTTCCATTGCTCACCTCCTTTCCTTCCTCCACATCTTATACAGTGACCTACATTCAGCTGTAGCACTTTGCGTGCAAATGTAAATGTAGACATCAATCCACTGACTGTGTCTCTCTGTGTTTGTTCTAAAGTTAGTAATGTTAATACTATACCTTCCCACGCATAGGACAGAATGAATATTGCATTAGCCACAGCATCCTTGTCCGTGTGTGTAAACGTGTATGTGTGTAGCATGTTCTGTCTGCCAGTCTCTGCCTGGAAATGGTACTTACTACCAGCAAAAAGTCAACTGACTCCTCACCACTGGCACCTAGCAGCCATCCAACTACCTGCCAATCACATACACTAGAGCATGCCATCGCATGACTGCATGCATTTAGATGAACAGCTAAGTACAAACCTGATTCAAAACCTGAAGTGAAGCACAAACTTTTGGTACAAATGAAGAAAAAAAAAAACACAACTTACATCTCAGCTCCTTTTCCTTATACGTATACAGCAGGCCAGTTAAAAAAGCAGACATGCATGACTCCAAATCAACTTGTACGGACTTGTGTGAAGGAGTGTTACTCTCTACTAGTATGGGGGAACTGCTTTTAACACAGTGCCTGAAATTAGATACACATCCAGTAGAGATATAGACAGATTATGAGACATAGTAAAGAAATAGTAAACAGATTAAAATATATAATGATACAGTGAGATGAAGTTAGTCATCTTTTCTGGCAACTATAAAGGTAAACTGTGCTACTCTTCAGTCACAGTATTTAACAAATGATCAGACTGAGCTTTGACAAGCTTCACAGCAGCACATCTGTTAGCATAATCTAATTTTCCACAGTGCAGAATAAACTCAATTAGGCCCAAAATGGCTAGCTGAAAATGCAGCTGCAACAACTGCTCTATTGTTTGAGGTGTTTAACACTAAAATGCCAAAAATGCAGTGTCCTGCCTTTGAAATATGAATAATTGTTCCTATTATTAGTTATGATGTTCAGTGTCAATATTACCAGCACTATTTACCATTAACTGTTCAGTGTCAGTCAAGACCTTCAGTGTTTGAAGAAGTAATTTGAACATAAGATGTGTCAAGATGTGTTGATACAATCAAATCACAATCAATACTGCAGTATTTGTGTGAGTTGGCACGTTTGTGTGCATCCATCCCTGCACTCTCAAAGTGTCACGAGTTTATATATATATATTATTTGTACATACATCTCTGGAAAAAATTAAGAGACCACTGCAAATCAAGACCTTGTCATGGCCAGCCCAATCTCCAGACCTGAACCCCATTGAAAACCTCTGGAATGTGGTCAAGAGGAAGATGGATGGATGGTCACAAGCCATCAAACAAAGCTGAACTGCTTGAAATGTTAATTTTACTCAAACATATACCTTTAAATAGCTAAATCACAGAAACTGATAATTTTGCAGTGGTCTCTTATTTTTTTCCAGAGCTGTATATGTATGTGCGTTTTTCCTCTTTCATTGGCAGCACTGACTGTGAAACAGAGAGAAAATATATGTTTTACATGTAGGAAACAAAAGTGCGATCTGTTCTGTTCTCTGTGGTTGACGCACACAAACAGAAAAAAAAGATCAAACTATCAAGCAAGACGTCTTTGATCCCAATTCCCTGTAGGTGGTAGCAAAATCAGACTCATGAGGGATGGCTTCATGCTGTTGTAACATCAGGTCCAGCAAGGTCAGACCAGAAAGAGCTAACTCTATTAAAGACTGATCCCACTGAGGCAGATTAAGTCTGTCCTGTCCCCTGCTGCCATCCTTCAACCACAGCACAGATTATATCAGCAGCAAAAATGTCTGTTTTTGCAAAGACGTGCTTAGACACTCATTAATCTTACTCTAAAGAAGTGACTACACCCAGTAACAGCCACAAGGTGCAAGGAGGCAGAAGTCTCTCACACACAAATGCCAGGGTGTATTTGCTATAGACTATTCAGTCCACAGTGCAGAGAAGAGGCAACAGGGATCTACATACTGCATCTACTCATGCACACAATGAGCCTTTATTCTGCTGAGAGGTAAATATGCAAACCTGAGACGATACCTGAACATAATGCAAAGTCACTGTACAACCAATTAGCCCTTCTCTTTCTATCTAAGCAGCATGTGATAGAAAGAGAGCTGCTAATACTCAATTTGAAAAAAAGACATTTACAATGAAACTAAATTCAATAAAAAGACTAAAACACAACTGAAATAAGTACACCTTGTTTTAAAACTAACCGAATAGAAATGACAAGTAATAAAGTATTAGACTACAAAACAGAAACATCTGGAAGAGCTAAAAATGGGATGTCATCAGTCGACTCCTGGAGAGAAAGGGAAGTGATTTATCCAAAGTTGGACCCAGTGGCACCTGACTTGATGTGTGCGATCCTGCTTATCAAACATTTGTAGAAATAACATTTGTATGCAGGAAGTTATAATCAGGGGCAGGAACAGAGCCACCACACTGGACTAAAACAATGGAGAAGAAAATGTCTGAACATCTAGCAGCTGTTTGCTAACAAAATGGGCTCCTCTATGTTGATTTAATGAGGCATTCAATTGTGTGGTAAGCATTACTTGGTTTAGTAAAGGATGTTAGTAAAGGGTGGATGTTGTTGAAACAGCCTGTCCTTGTCTTTTTTTATTTGGTTAACACGTTTAACAGTTACGTGCCGTGTTCTGCATATGTGGAGTGAGAAGTTAAGCGGATGATATTGATGATTTAACGTAATCCCGGATCTGTTGGTTCTTCCAACAGATCCTGGAGCTCGTCGTCTGTGAAGTTGTCCTGGGAACATATATTAACCACAATCTCAGGCTCACTTTGGAACAGGTTTATTGTCAGGTTTAGCCAGTGTAAACAAGATAGTGTCTCAGACTTGAATTGGGCCAGGAAGTCCATCCGCCCAAGGATGCCCAGATGCAGTAGTCTTACGTGAGCAACTCACTGAAATCACTGCAATAATAATTTATGTGAGTTTACATAGGACACACACCATCTGATTTTTTGTTGTTACAAAAGCCTGCTATGTCACCTATGTCAGCAAACATTTCAAAATGGACATAAAAATTGTAAAAAGATAAAATAAAATCTTGCTGAAAAGATTTTTTATGAAAAACTTTAACTAAACTTAATCTAACAATCCCAGTCTCCAAAAATGCCTGAAACCAGCACTACTGACAAGCCCCTGACTCACACAGAGCAGCAGTCAAGAGAAAGTCATTAGACATCCGCTGACTAAACAAGAGACTTAAAATGTAAAACTAACAACAAAGCACCTAAAGCACTTCGCAAATTACAGTCACGAAAAAGAAATGACACTAATGTTTAGTTTAAAAAGTAACCTCCACTTTAAGGAGAAAGGACATCTGATGAAACAGAGCCGGGAAGAGTTGAATCATTCTGACCTTCTTAGCACATCCTCTACTGATAAATCACACAGGGCTGTGGTTCTTGATGACAGGCTTTCACTGTGCACAGAGCCCTCTTGAATATGGCCTGCCAACAGCAAGGTCCTATGAAGGAAAGGCAGCTCTACACCTCACATTATGGCCCATAAATACAGCTGGGAGCACTGATGCCCACAGCAGGCGGGCATTTGATGCGAGAAGGCAGAGGAAGTTCACTTAAAGCTCATTTCGCTGACTGTTCCTCTTCTTATGGAAGCTGGATGGACATAAAAACGCTTGTGACGTTAAACTACAATGCTGTGAAAAAGTAGTTGCCCCCATCCAGATTTTTTTTTTTATTATTATTCTTTGCATATTTGTCGCACTTAAATGATTCAGATCATCAGACAAATTTTAATATTAAACGAAGATAACCTGAGTAAATAAAAAATGCAGTTTTTAAATGATTGAATTTATTAAGGGAAATAAGCTGCCCAAACCTGCCTGGCCCTATGTGAAAAAGAAATTGCCCCTTAAACCTAATAACTGGTTGAGCCACCCTTGGCGGCAAAAACTATAATCAAGCAATTGCAATAACAGGCAATGAGTCTTTCACATCACTATGGAAAGGAAAGGAATTTTTATTCAATTTCAATTCAGCCACATTGAGGGTTTTCAAGCATGAACCGCCTGTTTAAGGTCGTCCCACAGCATCTCTATCGGATATAAGTCCGGGACACATACCTTCCAAAAAGTTCAACTTTTGTTTCATCAGTCCACAGAATATTTGTCCCGAAGTCTTGAGGATAATCAAGATGTTTTTGGGCAAATGTGAGATGAGCCTTTGTGTTCTTTGAGTTGTTGTTGTGCTCTTTGAGTAATTTTGATAGGCCAGCCACTCCTGAGAAGATCTGGTCCATTGTTCCAAGTTTTCTCCATTTGTGGATAATGGCTCTCACCGTGGTGCACGTCGAGTCCCAAAGCCTTAAAATGGCTTTGTAACATTTTCCAGACTGATGCATGTCAATTACTTTGTTTCTCAAAAAATAAAAAATATAAAAATTCAGGATGGGGCATATACTTTTTCACAACACTATATATGACTGATCACCCACTCACACAGTGACTTTTACTCCATTTGAACTGGAAATAGATTCAGTAGAGTTGAAATTCCATGTTTGTGCAAAAAAAACAAAAAAACAACAATGCTAGAAATTAGGCTTAGGGTGTTTCCTTGTACTCCATGAACCAAAACCAACACAAATGAGAGCAGATCTTACAGTTTGACACTTATGCTAAGACAAAAAAGATGCTGACAGGATTCATCCATATCAGAATTTTACCAACTGGCTGCTGTAAAAAAATTATGTTTGACTGCTCAAAGAACAAGTCCACTAATCTACAGCTCTACAACCATTTTCAGACAGCTTAACCTCTCTATAGTCTCTTTGAACTTTGGACACTTACTGCTAAACATGGACAGAGCTTAGTAGTCTATCAGAGACTTACAGACAACTGTGACAGCTGTGCCACAACATACTGCTCAAAGATCCCATGTCCCATTTCAGAAGGATAAAGATAAATTAGAAGTAGAGCAATTCATACATCAGCAGACACACAGAAACAAGTGCCCAAACAACAGCTAATTACCCAGAATGTCCATATTTTTCTCAGCCCTGTACTCTGAGCACCCACACACTCAGCCAGGAGTGAGGGGCACAGCTGGTCTTGATGACTCCTGTGCTCCTGCTCTTGAAGGCCGAGCTCAGATAACTGCTGCTCTGTTTGGTCAGCGTTCATCTGAAATTACACCTCCACCTTCCTAGAGCGCCTGCCCATGCAGTCCTCTCCACTCCTCTGTGCTGTACCTCTACATACAGGATATAGTCTGGAACCAATCAAAATGAAACTCTACCTCTAGTTTTGGTTAACAGTAACATTTTATGAACATTTTTAAGGATTAAACACAAAAGTTTAGTCTTGTAATTTTATGATAATGAGAAGAGTGTGATATTGATTGAAAATAAATTTGATGGCTATAATCTATAATGACTACAATGCGAAAAGTGTCACTTGAAGTGATGAACTGACAGAATTATCACTCAAATTTAAAGTGTGCCTTGGCTTTACTTAGACTTTTGGTGAGTGAGCATAATTTTCGGCAGCATTTTTTATTTTTTTGGCAGCAGTTTTCCATGAAAAACCTTTAAAAATCTCTCTACAAAACCTGTTCAGGGTTTGTACAAAGGTTCAGTCACCAGGTGGACAGAACCACAACTCTAAATCAATTATAATGCTGCTCCATAACTGCTGATTGTGTAAATAAACAAATGCTTGCTCACGAGTTTGCATACCAATTGAAAAGGTGACATTGGCATTGTATTCACAACTTTCCAGGGCACCGAAGTGATGAAAAACAAAATACTTGGAGCAGGTTTTACTCAGGCTATTCAATACCTTTAGATGTCTGGATCAGAGGCAACAAAACACTCAAATGTCCCACGGCGAGTTACAGTCAGTCACACACTCAACCACCAAACATTAACACAATTACATTATTGACCATTTCATATTTTGTGTGTTTTATGTTTTGCTTCCGTCCACTGAATGCAGAAATTCAATTACTACACTCAGCATTTCTGTTAAAGTCCATGTGACTCTTTTTGCTGCACTCTTTCCCACATAAATCACTTGGCCGATCAGAGCTTCTCAGGTCTGATGCTAATCAGAGCAGTCAATTGTCCACAGACTACTTTAACCACATCACTGGGTCATAAGTGAAACGAATTATGCATTTCATCAGTTAGTATTTTTAGAACTGCAGCATTTCCTCATTGCTATTGTGTAATTGTGAATGAATATTCTCACACAGTTTTCAAAGCTGTTAAGCATTGAACATTACTTTAAGCTATCTTTTTTTAACCCCTTCTCTGCTGGCTGCAGCTGCTTGTCCACATGCAACGCTGCGTACATTGATTCAACATAAATAAACATCACCATACACAATCATGTGAGCACATTCAGCTTTAGGCTACATGACTTTGTGTTGATATTTATGTGTCCTGTATGTGCTATTGTTTTTTTCTGTGCATTAGTAATGCTTAGGAATAATTGATTTCATCTTATTTTCTAACTGTGGGTCAAGTCATGTTATCTATGCACTTTATACTTGTTTTGTGCTCACAGAGATTATACTGACAAAGACTTTGCACATCTAAATATCACATCAATAAAGAGAGCTTGGAAATTTTAGTGCACAAACAACCTCTGTTTTTCCCTTTGATTCCTTCACTAAATTTCCTGAACTCACTAATGTGAAAACACAGGGGCTGTGTGGAAACTGGCTGCAGATCTGCAGTATAGTGGTATAATATAAGTGGAATATTGTTATTGTTTGTATTGTACTGTTTCACACACTGGTGGTGCATATGTGTACTTATCAGGTATCCATTAGCACTTCCATAATGCTTTGTTACTCTGGACAGGAGTGTCTATAGTTCACTTACTGTGAAGAAAATTGCCCTGATAAAGATAATACTTTATAAATAATTTAGCTTTAGTTTTATTTATGGTGCCTCTTCTCATGCATATTCTGGTGGTAAAAAGAAAAATGAAAACATTGTCCACTAAATACATTTTTTGTCCTTGTCATAACGTCTTTGAAAACCAGAGAGCTCATAATTATTCAGCAGCTGCACAAATACACAAATGCCACTTTTCTGATGCAATGTCACTATTACCTAGAGGAAGGCTTTGTGTTTACTTCCCTTTGCTGTTTATGATAAGTAAAAACAAAGAGCAGACGAAAACTTTGATTCTAGTGGATGGCAGGTGTGTGTTTGTACTTATATTAAAATGAGTTTCAGTGTACTCTCGATTTCCGCTGCTAATCTTGAAGGTGATGTGTTTCGGTGACAGTGAGATAAGTCTCAGCAGCTCAGTGATAAACCTCCAGTTCTCTGTTGCTGATAGGTGACAACTCATCGCACTTCAAACACGTCACCCCCCTCCTAATTGCCCTTGACACTTATACGTTTCCCTTCTACTTTTAAATGCTTTCTCTGCCCCCAATCATGAGACGCAAAGGTGATTAGAAGCATCACACTTTTGTGTTTAATTTAAAGACTTTGGTCTGAAAGCTGAGATGGTATCTGGCTGGTTCTAATTAAGTTGCTGCTGCAAACAAAGTGATGCAGCTGTGGAATATGTAGTGTGTGTGTACTGATGTGAAATCAACTAATTTCAATCAGTATACAGTCTGTCCCTTTTATACAACATTACTATGTTTCCTGCTCATGCAAAAGAATAGCGCATGACTACAGAGTAACACTGACCTCATGCAAACTGTAATTATAGGAATTTACATAGTATCACTGACACTATGTAAATTAATATTACTTACTGATGCCATCCAATAACGATCAATTCTTGGCCTGAGTTTTCTGTTTATTATAGGGCCATGTGTATGAAGTTGTATGTTTAACAATAAATGCCTGTCAAGGGAACAATAAATCTCTGCATAGTGTCAAGTTGTAGGGCAGTGTGCAGGCCTGGCTTCACTGTTTAAGCTGTGAATTAACTCTTCACTGTGGAGAAAACGTGTTTCTCTTAAAAAGGACTCAATGGCACCCCACAGGAGAGCGTCATTAAGTGATCAACAGTAAACTCTGCTGTACGTGGCAGTAATGCTCCTCATGTTTATTAATTAAACCATGTTTTGTGCACCTTAAAGAGCCGAGCGGTGACTACAATGAGCTGTTCTTACAGGGGATTTCTGCGATGATCACGGTACTACGGTAAAGTAACAAAGACAAAAGTGTTTTCTCCTATATTTTCATCCATTTGTTCCAAAAGCGTCCTAAATATTCGTTTTAATCAAACATCGTGCGGGCACATCTTATTATGCCTGTACTGTTGTGTCCTGCACACACACCGCTGTAAAGCAGTGCATGCAGATCTGCATGAAAATTCTGCGGAGAGCGAACAAAGCCTTACCTAAAAACTGTGTCGGTCCTCACTGGATGCTGCCGCTGCTGGCCGACGGTCCATTTTGCCCCTGTTCGCCTTGTTGCACAGCGAGCATGCAGCTCGGTTTGGCTGGCCTGAACTCGCCTTTCACTGTGAAGATATCCACTACTACGCCTACCGGAGCGGACGCTGTGTTGTCTATCACATTGTTGCTGGCCTTTTTTCTCTCATCCAAGGCAGAAATACAGGGGCGGAGTCAGCCGGACTTTTTTTTTCTAGAGAGGCAGGAGGGGGCTTATTGGCCTTGAGGGAAGGATCGAGGAAAGGAAACTTGTATTACTTTAGCAATATTTTCAGATTAAAAATTTGAAAAGTGAATGTTAGATGAGAAGATTAATTCATCTGCCAAATATGTTCCATAAATATAAGACCACAACTTTAGCTTGTACCAGTCCATTGACATTGTCTGGTCTATGGTCTATGGCACCAAGAAGCTGATTATCAACGGACTATGTGAAGTCAGGGTTTTCCTCTTGAACTTGTACATTTAAAAAAAAAATGGAGCACTTGGTATAACATGAGGTAAAATGGCATCACCTGCAGGGAAGTTCATTTTGCTAAAGCAGAAAATGATCTTCCACCTGGTGAACCCTAGAAATAATTCCCCAAATAGGCTACTAAAGCAAGATTAAGTGCAGGGATTATTAATGAGCTTCATGAATGAGTAGTTTTACTCCTATGAATATGGGAGGCGCATAAAAAAACTTAAGAACTCAGTCATGCTGGTTCTTCTGCCCGAGAGGAGAGGAGTGGGAAAAGAAAATGTAGTTGCACAAAGAACAAAGAAAAAAAAAGAAAAGTAGCTGCACCTAAAATCTGGAACAGCTTGCCCCTAAATGTTAGAACTGCACCTGATTTGGCATCTTTTAAATCTCAGCTCAAAACCTATTTCTATTCCTTGGCTTTTAATATTTAGTGGAATTTGCCCCATTGTTGTTGTTTTTTTGTTGTTTTTTTGTATCCTTTTATCTGCTTTTAACTCCATTGTGCTTTATTTGTTTTATCTTAGTTGTGATTGTTTTATTTATTTCTTATAATTCTTAATGTCTTTTATTTTCTCATTTATTTTGAAGATGTTCCTGTTTTATGTACCTGTTAAGCACTTTGGTCAACTGGGTGTTGTTGCTATATAAATACATATGATTTGATTTGATTTGATCCTCCCAAAGTCAGTCTGACTGATGGGAAATATTTAACAGATTGTGGAATATTCTTCTAATAAAGACGACAGTCAGTGTTTATGCTTCATTATAAACTATTGTCACATTCACCTTATACTCTGAACTGCACTGGACTGTGAGTATAAAAGTGTTGACACTGCATGTAATCTTGTTGAGAATAGAAAGTATGACAACCGACAACAAAACAATTGTTTCTCTTGTTCCTCTCTTCAGGTTCTTAAAAACTCTGTAAAACCTGCTGGGCATGTAGGACTGAAAGTCGATTTATTTTCTCTAGGCTAGCCTAGACGTGACATCACGTTGGTCTCGATATGCTTCTGTGTGTAGCATCATATTTACCAAATAAATATGAAAGTGACTTTGACCATGTCCTCCCATTAAGAAAGCAAATGAGTTCATTTCAAATAATGTAGTACTGTTGCTTTAGGGAAAGAAGTCAAGTCAACACTACTTTAATGAGAGGTGAGAAGAGGCAAAACTGTCCAATATTTTCCAACAAAAAAGTTTATAGAGAAGATCAGAAAACTTAAGTGTGTGGATGTTTTTCCTTTTATAGCATTAATCATCTTGAAACCCCTGAGATTTATGTTGTAATCCCTCTTTCAACCCCAGAGTTGGGACAACTTGTCTATAGTGCTTCTCTGGATAGTGATGGATGAAAATTAATTGTGCAAGGAATGAATGCATTCACTCAACACACCCACTGTCACATTGTCAAGTTAAAACAAGTCAGATGTTTTTAAAGCCCAACAGGTTAAAGTTGTGTCTTAAGCCGACTCACAGCAAGAGGATATGGTGCAGCTACTGAAACCAAAACTTGTCACCACACAGTAACTGAAGATCCCAGGTGTCAAGCTTTGTGACTGGGGACAAATAACACTGCAGTTTTAGACTCTGTGATCTTTTATGAACAAATATATATATTTACTTTTTCTAAAGCCAAAGAGTAGAGACAAGAAGTGGAGTAATATAGTCCCTTCTGCCTTGTTAAAAGCTTTGCTGCCGTGTTATGGGCCATCTGAGCAGAGGTGGGTAGAGTAGCCAAAAATTGTACTCAAGTAAGAGTAGCGTTACTTCAAAATAATATTACTCAAGT
>JAUMHL010000014.1:9121187-9135620 GCA_032362345.1 Sandelia bainsii
GCTTGCTCAAGTGGGACTGTTGGGTTTTCTACATTATTCTGTATATATTTATATAATGTGTAAGGTTTTAAACCTTACACTGTAAAGTACCTTGAGATGACTTGTGTTGTGATTTGGCGCTATATAAATAAAGTTGAATTGAATTGAATTGAATTGAGCTCCCACATCTCTCTCCTGTCACCTAAATATTACCTGTGCATTAGAAGTAGCTCAGTGGATGATGGATGTGTTGCATCTTTAATAAAAGTTTGGAAGTCATTTACATGTACATTTGGATGCTTCATGTTTTTATAACAAACCCCTCCAAGGTAAGAGCTTTGTTTGATCTCATTCTTCTGCTGCTTCTCCATCCTGTGGCTATTTGACACAGAGGAATTTAAATTATGGTGATGGGTATATTTACAGTTTTATTGCCATTTATGAGTTGTGTGGTGCATGGAAATCCAAACAAAAACATCATGAACAGTATAGCAGTAAGCATTTAATACAGAAACTATGTAATTTATGACTGTTTGTAAATGTTGCACATGCTGGTGTTTTGCTAAAGACGGTGAATAATTAAGTGACAAGACATGGAAGGGATTCCCTAAAACATCATCTTACCAGGGGCTTCAAAAAGAGTGCAAGCTCAAAACAAGCCCAGTTTTAAAACTCTGTGGACACTTTTTTCAAAGACACAGTGGATAAATGTGAAAACAGTGTCATGGGGCAAATTTAACTTTATCAAAACAAGGATGTATGAGTGTGTGTAATTAAAGTTAAGAAGACAGTTTATTGTAGCCAAGTAACCCCTCTGTTCCTGTTGTCCAGAGTTCCAGTCATGTAACGAACATTTTGTAAGCCAAACAATGAAAATTTGAATGTTTATAATTTCATTACAACATGAACAAGTTTTTTGAACAAGGAAACATGTGTGATACAACAACACTGTCTTAAAAGCTTTCTTGTTATTGTTTATAAACAACAGGATTTTTTTCTGAACTGATCTGATTTCTGATTGATGGGTCTTCAAAATGTCAGAA
Source organism: Sandelia bainsii (assembly GCA_032362345.1). Classification (NCBI taxonomy): domain Eukaryota; kingdom Metazoa; phylum Chordata; class Actinopteri; order Anabantiformes; family Anabantidae; genus Sandelia; species Sandelia bainsii. Next base: position 9,122,210 of record JAUMHL010000014.1, read on the forward strand.
AGTGGTGAAAACAAAGTCACTCAAGTCCACAATGACATTTTCATTTGTCTTGTTTTATCAGCCAACAACAAAAAATATCTCAATAATGTAATGTACATTATAAAACAAACTAAAATAGATCAATCTTCAGATTTGATAGTTTTAGTTATCAGGATTAATCAAAAAATTAATTAAATGTAAATAAATTTTTGTGTGGAGATTTATACAAAAATAGAATAAACACATACTTTTTTACTAATTTACAGTAAACAGAATTTTCAAAATTCCTGAACTTAGAGTGGACACAGAAAGAAAAAGGAGAGTTTAATTTAATATGTGAGGGGGAAATATGTCATTATCACAGTGATGAAAACTCGTCTGCGTCTAAATTTTTGCATATTTTCAAGTATTTGTTTCAGTTGATCCACAGGGCGGATTGAACCCTGGCAGCTGCTGTCACTTGCAGCTTTAGTCATTTATGCTGCTGTTTTCACAGCAGTGTTGGACCCCATGTTGTTTCCCTGAGATTTCTTCACAGAGTACCTGTCAGTTCCTGGGAGACAGCAGCTCCTTTCCCAGAGCATCAACATACGCCAATGCCAGACTCACCTTTTGTCACTTTTAGTCCTCTCTCTCTCTCTCCCTGTGTCTCCTGGGCTCCATGCTTGTTTTCCTCTATTTATTTCCTCTTCACAGTATTTCCTGCACAGACTTCACACTTTTGGAAACAGCAATTAGTCTTCTTATTACAAGTCTGACAGTGTGAGGTCACACTTTTCACCATTCTGATAAGATTTCAGTTTGATGCCACATTTCTGCAATTCCTTAGAAACTCTACTGTCATCCAATGACAACCTTACCCAGTGTGTTTACCTTTTAATGTTCCATTTTTAACAACAACTTAATAAGATGGCTCCATCTTTCTCTCTTTGACTTTGTCTTCCCCTGTTCTCTCACTCTCCCTTGATCTGTCTTTTATTTCGTGGTTCTGCTTGAAATCTTCCTGTTATCTGACTGATGTAAGCTGGATGTAATGACTGCATACTGTTGATAAGATAAGCCTTCTTGACTTCTTGTGTAAACCTCTCTAATATTGTATCCACAGAAACAGTGCATGAAGTATCATGTGGGTTGGGCCCGAGTATTAATTTAAATAAAAACAACAATTCACAAAGCTGTACTGCGTTTGTAATTCAGCACACACAAGCTTGTTTTCTATTGGTGGATACTGTGGGGACTGCAGCCAGATACTGTGTCACACTCTCTCTCCCCCAGTCTCATTTGGTTTAACTGGAAAAGACAAGGATGATGGTGGTAGCTTTAAAAGCAACACATCCCCAGGCAGGCATGGCTCTGTCTGTCTGGTCCTCCATTATTTTGCTGCACCGCCTTGTGCTAGTTTGGAACTAGGTTGTTTCCATGGCAACCGCGTATTTGATGGACAGGTCTGTGTATGACGGCCAGTCCACTGCGAGAGTTTCCACCCTCTGCTGTCTGACAAACAGGAAGCTAATGATTCAACGTGCATGTACATCTACCCATTATTATATGCATGCATGCACATACATACATTCAGTACATGTGATGCTTTCGCTGTCAACCAACTGTAGAAATTCACATCCCCCATTCAGCACATCTACTTTTAGGAACAAACGCCTACAGCAGTTTTTTTTTTTTTTTTTTTTTTTTTACAGCCAATCCTTCAAACCCACATTACAGTACATACAAACACAAAAGAATTTGTGTCTCTGACGTGTGAAATTTGGCTTATGTGCAATTTTGCTTCATCATATGAGACAGCACACAGAAAATAAACAAAGCTTTCAGACTAAGACATGGCAATCTGTTACGTTCCTCAGTCTCCTCTTGCAGTATGCATATGTGTAAGGCATAATTCATGTACTGTGCGATGATGTTCACTGAGTAAGACCAAAGTTAGACCTCCTCTGGCTATGCTTAACAGTAAAATTAAATTTGAGATATTGTAATATACTAGTAGTTTCATTCCATGCTACCTAATGTTTCTAATCCACCACAAGTTATATGGAGATATATTTTTATTTTGTACTTTTACTGCACTCAGACAACAGTGGTGACTTTACATATTCAGATTTTACTTATAAAACTTACTATGATAAACTCAGAAATTAGATTCACTGTTTTAGATTAAACTACACAACAATGGTCTATGTACTTTCACTTATGTGACACAACAATATATGACTGTTACCTGTTATGAAGCATTTTATTATTGTAGTATTACTACTTTTACTGGAGTAAATAATCTCAATACTCAAAAATACTTGCATAGTTAGTAGACATTTGTGTGTAGTCAGATTACAGATAGTTGTGACTGTTGCAGCACAGGTCACAGATAAGACTCTCATTTTTACAATCAACATGGAGAAACTCAGAGATTTTAAAGACTCCTATCACACACACCGCTCTGAGCAATTTCCTTTTTCCTGACATGTTTCATTATTTTTAAAACAGTTAATTCAGCTTTTTTCTTACCACAAATCTCTCTCTCTTCCTGAGACTTCTTAAAATGTTCCTCCTTTTCTTCCCAGTTATTTTCAAAAGGGATGTATCAAAGTGTCTGGCAGTGAGAGGCACCAAAGCCGCCTTTAAAGGATTAGTGTGTGAGTAGGATGAGATTTTTCACTTCTTTTAACTTCTTTTCCCTTTATCTTTTCTTCTCTAGCTACACAGTGCATGAATCCATATTGTTATTATCACTAATTTTCTACTCAGGTTGTTAAGAAATTGCTAACAGTTTTTGAACAACAGCAGCATTATAAAAAGAGACTGCTGTACAGCTGAACCAATTGTAATTATCCCTAACCAGAGCGAATGTACTGCATGTTTGACAGTATGATTCCTTTCCTGCTGGACTCTCAGCTCTCAACACTGTATCTCAAGACCTGCAGGTCACAGACAACATATGCCTTGGTTAGCAATTCACAAGGAGAGCGGGACCCTTGTACCCACACACACAAGAAGAACCTTGTTTTTATGCAACATGATCTTCAACAACACTAAAAGCACACACATGCTACATCCAGATTAAACATTCAATAATTAAACATTAAACACTCAACTCAAGATTCAGTATACAGTATGTTGATTCTTTAGCACAGAGTTCAACCTATGTTTCTATTTGGCACACAAGTTAAAACATTGTCCCTACAATGGCACTGTCTCATAAGATGAAGATGAAGAAGAGAAAAACATGAAGAAGCAGATGGCCTACTCAGAGTATAGTGGCTGTGTGCTGTAAGTGTGTGACAAGGAAGTTTCGGGCAATGAAGATTTGCATGAAAAAACAAACATCACGTAATGTTACCAAGATGAAGAAGGGGACTGAATGAAAGTGCCTCAGCCTTCTGCTTAATTTCACATCATGAGCATTTTGCTGTACTTTAGTATGAAAAGCACGACAGGTAAAACAGCAGACGTGTAGTATGTGACTGGTATAGCCACTGTTGACAATGACTATTGCTAGACAGCATAGTTGTATTTATTTTTGCAGCTTGAGACATTCTGATCTGCATCCACAGCATATATGCAACATATGAACTATGTACAAAAGCACACTCACACCAGCAAACGCAGTGTGTGTCACCATGTTGACCGCCATAGCTGCTTTATGATTGTGCGGTTTTGAACAGCACTGTGTAATTTCATTTGCACTCTGTTTAGACTGCATCTGCCTGTTTCCTTTTTTCACAAACTCGTCAGACTCTCCATCAGATATAATGAGGGAATATGGAAGCCAAACTAGAAGTTTGAAATGGTAATGAGTAAGACTCCCTGCTACTAAAAGAGACAGAAAGACTGATTTAGCAGAGCAGAATTAGAGATTGGAAGACAATAATAAGACATGTTTAAATGGCAAATTATATATTTAGCTGTCTTGCCCATGAGAAGGAATGAACTGAATTTAGCTCAGCTTCTATAACTTCTATATATATCACATTAAAATAAAAGCATGGCTTAAACTATGTTTATCACTATAGAAAATTACAACTTTGTAACAGTATGTTAGTTTCTTCATTTAGTCTGCAGAAAATAATAAACATACCCTCAACAGACATACAGTACTTCCTCACAATAACTTTCTATATTTCGTGCTTGTTCTGCCACTAGACAACAAACGCCCTGACCAGATGCTTGTAGCGCAAAGTCTGACGAAATGGGTTTAACGTAAATGTACAGATTTCACTGGCTAATTGTTTCTTTTGCTGCCACTCCAATTAACAACTGTTCGAGTTTCTCTTACACAAAAATGCTAAATGCACAAAAAATACATGATGCTCATATGACTGTTGCCGTTGAGTACATTGAATACAACTTTTGGTTTGGGATGTTTGCATGCTAACATGTGTCAACATGTGCTGGCATGCTAAAGAACTAAAGAAAGTGATGCCGCTACAGTTTTGAGACTGTAGTACTTGCTAATAAAGAGAACCACAAAGATATATTGTGCTAGAAGAAAATTGAAGTGATTACCAAAGTTATTACATTTCATCTGTACCAAATGTCAAAGTTGGCAGAAGTAAACAAACTCAATACTCAAGTAAAAGAGCAAACACTTGGGACTGTGGAGCAGTTGTTTGGGCAGTCGGCAGTACAAATGACAGGGTTGGTGGTTCACGTCCTGGTTCCCCCTGATTCCTGGCTACATGTTGAAGTGTCCTTGGACAAGACACTTGATGCCTCAAACAGGCAGCCTGTCCACAAAGAATTTCCCCAAGGCGACTATTAAAGTATCAATTATTATTATTATCACTATTATTAAAAATAGACATGACATGACAAGTAGAATTACCACTGCATATTCTTACTCAAGTTGGGCACTAAGCACATGCTGTGAAATGTACTTCAAGTACAAAAGTACTCCACTGAGACACTGATGACGTATATCCAACTGAGTTACTGATGAAGAACAAAGTAGGCCTATTTTAAACACTAGTAAACTTGATGCTATTGACAATGTGAATGTGCAAGTCTAGTGCTGATTGTGTAGAGTCTAAGTCATCCAGGTCATGGTTATCCCAAAAACTATGTTGTTCAATGGCAGCTGGACTTGTTTTAAGCTCTTGAAGATGTTTCGCCTTCCATCCAGAAGGTTTTATCAATTAAGAATTGAAAAAAAAATTTTGGGTTAAGTCTAGTGCTGGTTTATTGCACATGTGCCTCATACTGTAAATAAGGTTTCTAAATAAATCAAAAATGTTCAGAACTTGTTAGATTTAATTCATGTAAAAATTCAAGGAATTTATTTCAGAGGATTTAATTCCAACAAACACTGAATATGTACCTTTTAGTTACTAGCAATAAAAAAAATCTCGGGGGAGAAACATTTATGCTTTACACTGCAAACCACTGTATGTACTTTCAGGTGGATAATTCATCATAATATATCATAATTTGTTGGTTGATTATGTCATGTATTTTCTTTCACCTGATTTGTAACATGTTCCAAATGTGGTAAACAAATAGTAAATGGAGAACCAGTAGACAAATGTTTATTATTTATAAAATGTGGAGCAGAACAAATCTTGTATAACTGAAAGATTTTCTAGCTTATTTAAATTTCTGTTCACCTCAAATCTAGTACAAACACTTACATTAGGCTTTTGCATAATTTATTTCAAACATTTTATTATAATAGGTACTGTACTGCTTTATAATGACTTCCAGCAGCAGAAGATGATTCAGCTCGGGGCACAATGAGTCTCCCACAGTTACACATAATGATACCCAACAGACTCATGTCACTAAAATGAGATGGGATGAAATGCACAGCAGAACAGATGCCATAGAGCGGTATGGCAATAAGAAAGTGGAACAGGAGGAGGATGAGATGATGAAGCTGCCAGAAGATTGATGTGTAGCAGAGAGGCAGAATAACCAGCAGGAGCAGCATTATGAGTGAGATTATGAGCAAAGACTCTTGTCTTCAAAAATATTTCTACATGAACATGGTTGCTGAGTTTGAATGTGTGCTATGACTATTAACACTCTGAGAGAGTGAGGAACTTTATTGCTCTTCTAATACTCTCTAAATAATCAATAACCTAAAGTAAGAGAAAGCACTTTGAATCTCAACTGTGTTTTCTTTTTGGAAAATAAGTATTAAAGTATTAAATAGTATTAAATAGTATTAAAAATGACTTACACTTCCTGAGTACTAAGATACAGTTAGGTCTATTAATTATAGAATAATGATACGTTTTTTTTGGCATTTGGCCTCTGTACATCACCACATTGAATTTGAAATGACGAGAGCAAAGTAAAGACTTTCAAGGGGTTTGATAAAAGTGTGGCAATGAGCATTCAGGAATTACAAAAATGTTCATACACACAACCCCTTTTTGGGGGCTCACAGATAATGAAATAAAAACCTAACATAATTAGAAACATAAGGATTGCCTTTAATACTTTGCAAAAAGCCTTTGCAGTCAATGAATGTCTGAAGTCTGGACATAAACAGAGTGAGTTTCCTCCCTGGAGATGCTTTGCCAGGCCTTCACTGCAGCTCACTTCAGCTGCTGTTTGTTTGTGGGTCTTTCTGCCATCAGTTTTGTCTTCAATAAATAAAAATCATGCTCTGCTGGGTTGAGATCAGATGACTGACTTGGCCATTGACAAATATCCTATTTCTTTGCCTTGAGAAACTCTTGGGTAGCTTTTGCTATATGTTTTGGGTCATTATCCATCTGCAATATGAAGCAGCATCCTGTCAATTTCACTATCACTATGCTCTTCAAATTGCATCCTGATACATTTATCAGCAGTCACATCAACAATAAACACCAGTGACACAGTGCCATTGGGAGCCATACATGCTAATGCCATAACACTACCTCCACCATGTTTGCTCTGGATCGCGAGCTTTTTCGTTCCAGTCATAAGACTGAAAACGCTACTTGGATATTTAAACTTTTTAACCTAACAAGAAAGAAAGTCCAGTTGCCATGACTCAAATTCCAGATAACAGGTGAGAATGTGACCAAGCAAGATGAAATCAAACCTCATTGTATTGATGCTTTATATCTATTATTTAAATGTTAGACAGATGTACAACTGACTGACATTTGTTAATCTCATGTCACTCATGTACAATACAATGGTAAATATTTGAACCATGAAGGAGGTTGTGGTGACCTCCTGGATTTCTCATTTTCTTTCTCTTGATTAATTTCAGGCTTTACAGTAACGCACACTGTGAGGTGTGGAGCATAAGCATTGGGAAATACACAGTAGTCTAAAAGCTGGAATTTGCTTTTACCCATTTTTCCCAGCATCTCTGAGACCTCCTGCTTTAGGCAGCCCAGAAGCAGCCATTAGGAGCCTGGAATGAGAAGGTCTTTCTGTGCACTCACCCAAGTGTGACAGCCAGTTGGGGTGGGGGGGATACATGGATCATCCCAGATCCATTCAGGGCTTTCATCCAGTGTTTGCCTGGCATGATGTCCCTAAAAGGTCACCAGTATGTGAAATAACATTTATACAACCATCTCATGCTTGGATAAACCACTTTGGGTTCAGAAAGAAGGCAGCAACAAAGCGTGGTTGGTTAGTGGAGTCTGCAGGGTGAGAATAAGTAAAATAAAGCGAAGTGTAATGCCAGACAAGAGAAACTGTCACTGTTTAAATCAGCTATTGTGCCTTTTTCACTGTAGGGTGTTATTTATCTCACTGCCAAATTGTTTGTGTTGGTTAATTTGAAAGGTGTTTGGATTGATTACACTGGAGATTAATGTTGTGTTTGGCTAGGATTAAAGCTAATTAGACATTCCCACATTCTCACATTCACCCCTTGCTTGGAGATGAGGGATAGTACTAATGCTAAAAAAGGGCTAAGGATTATTAAAATGAACAGTTTAAAGTTCTTTAAGTAGAAGCAAGATGCAATGAACAAGTACATACTGTAATTAAAGCTGCACTAAGCACTTTTTATTAACAGTGGATCACATGATGAGCTTGGTGTACCAATTAAAGTGACAATTTAGTGTACCTTGGGTGTCTCTAACTATGATGAAGGGAAAGAGAGACCCATCTTGGATTAAATTTGTTTAGACCCTCAACAGGTGAGCAAGCCCCCAGTGAGGTGGGAGCAAATCATACAGGACCTTAAGCTGTGTCAGGTGAGCAAGTCAGGTGACCGCGAGGAAGAACTAGGATTGGTTAGGACAGGATATAAACAGGACGTCCACTCACCGGCCCCACGCTCAGACATCGTGTTTCTCTATGTCCAATAGCTCCTACCACTTCGGTAATTCTTCAGCATCGCTTCGCTTGTTCTTCCAGCACCTAGCTCCTCCGGTACCATGAGTATTGAGCCCTTTTCCACTCATCTTTATTGTTGTCTAGTTGGCCGGTTAAACAGTAACGCCGTCTCCCAGTGGGATTCCGCTTTTAGCGCTTTATGCATTACAACAGCAAACGGCGTGTGTCTTCTAACCCGTTGTGACTCACTCTGCAACTGGGTCGATCCCACACGCAACAAGGGTGTTCCAAACACACACTTTGTCTGTGTCTTTACATGCCTGACAGGATGTCTGAGCCTGTAATAGACCCAGCGGAGTTTGAGCGGTAAAGGCGGAAGTAGTTTATCTCCGCGGCGTAGTCGACAAACAACAGACCGCCATTAACTCGCTTAAAGACTCCGTTTTACAGCTCTCCACCTCAGTCAGTGTTCTTCAACGTCAGACAGCCAGCTCCACCGACGGACCCCGCATCGCTCTTCCGGAAAAATGGAATGGGGTGGACGGCCGTCCGGATGGATTAATCGCCACCTTGGATGTGATTTTTGAATTCTATTCCACTCACTACTCCACGGCCCGTTCCAAGGCGTTGTTAACATCTCTCCTGACCGGACGTGCCCAGGAGTGGACAGCGGCACTTTACAATGGTAAGTCACCCACCTGCAATGATTACAGTCTGTTTGTTCAGGAGCTTTGCAAGACCTTTGTCCCTCCCAGGAGTGAGGTGGAGGCAGAGTTCCAGCTGCTTCGCCTGCGGCAAGGGTCCCATTCTGTGTGCCAATACGCTTCTGAATTCAGGACCCTTGCCGCGAAGTTGAGCTGGGGGAGCGACGCCTTTCGCTCCGTGTTTATCGAGGGCCTAGCGGAGTACGTGAGGGATGAGATGACCGGGCAAGAAGCTCCGCAGACGTTCGATGACGCCGTGGACCTGGCCCTCCGCATCAACCAGAAAATCCTGAACCAGCCACGGCCAGCCCCTCGTCGTCTGCGACCTCCCCCAGTATCCACCCAACCACCATCGCCGGCCTCCACCTTCGTAGCCGCCGCTAGCCCCGCAGCCGAGGAACCCATGCAGCTCGGACGTCTGCCGCAGGAGGAACAAGACCGCCGCTGGCGAGAGGGCCTCTGTGCCTACTGCGGGTCGGCGCAGCATCGCCGCTCTCAGTGCCCTCTTCGTCCGAGAAACGGCGGAGCCAGGTAAGCGTCGGGGGAGCTTTGCCTGGCTCAGTTAATAACAACAAAACATCTCGTTTCTCGCTCAGGGTAACCTTCCAGCTGGGACACAAGCGGGTCGAGTTGGACGCCCTCCTGGACTCAGGTGCGGCTGAAAATTTTTTTGACCAAGGTCTAGCCTCCCAGCTAGGGGTATCCCTGGAGGCAGTCACCTGGTTCATTCCCATCACTTCCGTCGATGGACACCCACTTCAACTGTATCCTGTCAAGTTCCAGACTCAGCGACTTCAGATGTCCATCCGTCACCACGGCGAACAGCTTCAATTCCTTATCATTTCAGCGCCATCGTCACCTCTCATCCTGGGCTTCCCGTGGTTGCGGCAGCACGACCCTCACATCCTCTGGTCAGAGAACCGCGTCCTGGACTGGGGTCCCAGATGTCACCAGCGCTGCCTCCCCCCCCGGAACCGGTACGTGCTCCAGGGAGTCCTCAGCCCCCAAGCCTGTCGACCTCGAGCAGATTCCACCACCCTATCAGGACCTCGCCGAGGCGTTCAGCAAGCGGCGTGCCTCCACCCTGCTTCCTCATCGTCCCTACGACATGGCCATCGACCTGCTGCCCGGCGGGGTTCCGCCTCGAGGTCGGCTGTTCTCCCTGTCCCCTGCGGAGAACAGGGCTATGGAGGAGTACATCGCAGAGACCCTCCAACGGGGCTTCATCAGACCATCTACGTCCCAGGCAGCCGCCGACTTCTTCTTCGTCAAGAAGAAAGACAGGGGCCTCCACCCCTGCATCGACTACCCGGGGCTGAACAACACTTTTTGCGGTGCTTCGCCTCTGCTCAGTCCCATCTCTGGCCCCGTTATCTCCTCTGGGCGGAACTCTCTCACAACCTGCATTCATCTTCCGCCACCGGACTATCACCCTTTGAGGTCTGTTACGGATATCATCCACCCATCTTCGCCCATCAGGAAGCGGAGGTCGAAGTGCCCACAGCCCAACAGTTGGTCCGCCGGTGTCGGTCGGCGTGGATCAAAGCTCGGGTAGCCATCGCCCGGGCCAACGCTGACTACATCCGCCAACACTGCCGCCGACACCCTCCGGGACGCTCCTTTCAACCAGGTGACTGGGTTTGGCTATCCACTCGCCACTTACGCCTACACTTGGAGTCCAAGAAACTCACTCCCTGGTTCATCAGTCCTTACCAGGTCATCACGAAGATCAACCCGGTCGCCTATCGGCTGCAACTCCCGTCTTCTCTCAAGGTCCGCCCTGTCTTCCATGTGTCACAACTCAAGCCTCACACCACCTCTCTGCTAGTCGCCCCCTCTACTCCCCCACCACCACCTCGGATCATAGACGGCGGGCCGGCCTACACCGTGCGGCGGATCCTGGACTCTCGCCCTCGGGGCCGTGGTTTCCAATACCTGGTGGACTGGGAGGGCTACGGTCCTGAGGAGCGCTCCTGGATTCCATCTCGCTTCGTCCTGGATCCGTCTCTCATTACGAACTTCCGTCAGGAGCTGGTCCTAGAGGGGGGGGTCCTGTCAGGTGAGCGAGTCAGGTGACCGCGAGGAAGAGCTAGGATTGGTTAGGACAGGATATAAACAGGACGTCCACTCACCGGCTCCACGCTCAGACATCGTGTTTCTCTATGTCCAAGAGCTCCTACCATTTCGGTAATTCTTCAGCATCGCTTCGCTTGTTCTTCCAGCACCTAGCTCCTCCGGTACCGTGAGTATTGAGCCCTTTTCCACTCATCTTTATTGTTGTCTAGTTGGCCAGTAACGCCGTCTCCCAGTGGGATTCCGCTTTTAGCGCTTTAGGCATTACAACAGCAAACGGCGTGTGTCTTCTAACCCGTTGTGGCTCACTCTGGCTGACCACTGGGTCGATCCCACACGCAACAAGGGCGTTTCAAACACACACTTTGTTTGTGTCTTTACACGCCTGACAAGCTGAGACAGATCAAAGCAAATACTGTCATACAGCCTAGGGCTAATACAGAGCCCAGCCTTACTGTTTGGATTCAGTCTCTGTCATCAAATTAAGTGGGAAAACACTTAACAACTGTGATTTGATCATGATGACTCACCAGACCAAGTTGAACCAGGTCTGTTCCAGTCTGGGTCCGTCAGTGCCGATAGTCAGTAGAGAAAATCGGCTCCATTTGCTGCCACTCATTCTCAGAAACATTTTTGACGTTTGTGGCTGAGGCCAAACACCTTTGCAGCGTGGTGGAAACAATAAATGTGGCCTACCTAGTCTTTGTAGGTTTCAGTTAGTCATCGTGTGTGAGGGCAGTTAGACAAAGTGGGGAACAGAAGAGTCAAAATTTGTGAACTGTTGATCCAGTTAACCTGTCTCCTAAAAATTACATTCCTATACAGCAATACTGCAACCGCAATGCCCCCGGTGCAGAGGCAAGGACCTGCTTGGCACAAATCACCCCAACCCCACCATTTTGGAAAAAATGCGTCATCCAGCAGTTTTGAGCTAACATCATGCTAGCTGTATAGACTCATAGTGTAGCTTACCAAAGCACTAAAACGTCTGAAATGTTTTCAAACTTGTCTATAACTGTTCAGACACAACAATCAAAAAACCTTGATCATAGAAATTTAAATTTGAAAGGCAAAAAACAGTTTTTGAACTTAAATGTGCTTACCTCTCATGCAATGAGGCTCTCTTCTTTGCAGGATGAGTATAATCGCTGACTCTTCAAAAATGTGTTGTCACATGACCAATTTCTTCTATGGTTCCCTAGAAACAGGGGGTGGCACAACTTCCCCGCTGGCAAAAATCACTCCACTTTCCCCTAAGGAGAAAAACAATATTGGATGATAACTATTGTTTTTTGAGTAATTTGCTGAGTTAAATCACGGGTAAAATTTGACACACTAACACTAAAGATATGGGAAGCTTTCTAACACAATACAAGGGATAAACATTAATGGATTTCTTAGATAGAAAACGTTAGACATTTACATTCAGTTACTCAGAACTTAACTATCAAATCACAGATGTTTCTATAATCGTCAGGATACTAGGAAACTTTAATGAGGAGATTTGAATGTGAACATCACACTTCAGATTAATTAGGATAGACAACAGTCCACCAGTTGGTCAGTTAAACAAATCCATGCTGAGCTGCCAAACTGTGTTCAAACACACACACTTCTTAAAATTCTAGTGAGTATCACAAAGTTTTCGAAAATACCAAAAATGCCAGGCTGAATTTTGCGGAATGGTCCACAAGTCACCTAGAATATCTCACTTTGATGATGCATTCATAAAATCCATGGAGTTTTGGGATTAAACACTTCACTCTGTATAAACATCAAATAGCTTCAGTGAAGCAGATGATGCAAAATATGCAGCATACTCCATAATACCTCAAATAGTGTGGGCTAAGGTTATTTTAACAACCTTCAAGCTTCTTAAGGAGAAGGAAAAATGGGGAACTGAATGTTATGTGGAAATAAGAACCTTAAAATTATTGAGTGGATTATAAATAATTCATTTATCCATTAAGGCTTAGGCTAGGCTTTAGAGTTATAAAAAAAAAAAGAGCTCCAACGGGAAGTAGACTGGTCAGTGTTGGTTTTACCTTCCATGTATTACACTTGAAGACAGCTGCAGGAAGCCATTTAAGTACATAGGCAGTCATTTAAAGTTAACATAACAACAAGGTGGAATTGAAGTGACTTCATGAAACTAGCCTTTTAAAAAGAACTGAATTTAAACAACAGTGTTACATTTAAGTTAAAAGCAAAACTGTGTAGAAGCATCTGTGGCCAGACAGGAGCAGAGATGGATCCTTGTTTAACCCAGTGTCACATAAACTTTTGACTCCTGGGCAGCAAAAAGTAATTATTAAAACAAAAGAAAATGGAAATGTTTTGGCAGAATACATCTGATTACCTTTTCACTCATTAAGATTTTGGAAAATTTTCTTTCTATACAAAAATGGAAAGAAATA
>JAUMHL010000014.1:9135720-9160842 GCA_032362345.1 Sandelia bainsii
AAAACAAGTCCAGTTGCCATTGAAAACTGTTTTTTGAGATAACCATGACCTGGATGACTGAGAATCTTCACAGATAAATAGGCTTGTGCTTCGTGAAGTGAGATTGGATTTTGTAAACGTGTTAGAGAGGTTGTAAATTGGAAAACCAAACCTACTGTTGACTTCAACCACAGCTTCTCCTCAGCTGTGTGGATACAAAACTTACAGATACAATAAACTGCAGATTATTTGCCATTTTCTGGTTGTGATACATAACTTCACTTGATGCCATATCTGCTCCCACACACTGGCATCAATCAGAAGATACTGTCTCACGGCCTGCGCTACATAAGTGTTCTCCAGGGCTTACTTGGGCTAATATGTGAAAGCAAAACATTCAGAAACAGGAAACGCAGCTGCATTTTACATGTGTGTACTTTAACCTTCATAAAAACAGTACAACTCTGTAGGGATTCAGAGACTGCTGGTGAGAGACGTTTGGTCACATGAAAGAGCAGCTGGATGAAATGAACTATCCCTGCGGGCCTGGCTGCTGCTTCTGATACTCCTACAGGCACACCATAGGGAGAAGGCTGAATAAGCATTATAGCATGGCAAAAAACATGACCTTAAGGTTCAGCCCATCTGCAGCAGTGACCCCACCCACAGTTAGTGCACTTCTGCCTGCACGTGGGATTTAACTTTAAAACATTTCCTTTTGGTCATTCTCCCTCCCTCTTCATGAGTCTTTCTTCCTTTGCATGTACATCTGTACTTCTTTACAGTCAATTTGCAAGATAATCCACCTTGAGTATTTTTTGTGATGACATTTTCTTGTAGTATCTTGTTCTCAATCTGAAACTGAAAGAAAAAACGACTGCAGTGTGTGTGTGTGTGTGTGTGTGTGTGTGTAATAAACCTTTAATTTTATTTCTAATTTGATCTTGTCAAGAAAATTTGTCTTCATTGCAAAAAGTCAACATAGCTTAATAAAACAAGAAACATTTAACATCATAGTTTTTCCGTTTTTATAACAAAAAACCCTCATTTCTGTCAACTCTGTTCTGTCAAAACATAGCAATAAACAAGGATGACACTATTGAGCAAAACGATACCAGTTAAACTGACACTGCTGTAATCTGCAGTCTGCATCAGTCATGTCATGTTTGCATATGTAAACTTATATGAGACATCTCTGCCAACACAAACATCACTTTCCTCTTTGCAGTTTCCTGTTTGAAACGTTTGTAAATGCACTTCCTGTGTGACTTCCTGTCTGAGTGGAGAACCAGTGACAAGAGTTACAAATGTGCCCTGACTTCCAAGTCCTGGGGGCATGGAGGTGCGGAGCAAATGGGGAAACAGAAAGTGGTAAACAGTCAGAGGTGGCCGAGTCGTGATATATGGCAGAGTAAAACAACCAAGTGCTGGAGGGTGACAGACAAAGATCTGAATGTGCAGTGGTGTGATGGATGAGGGGAGTGGGGTTGGAGCAGAATCAAAAGGAGACGTAGAGCAGAGCAGAGAAAGGGGGTGTCAGCGTCCTAGATGAGGAGACAACAAAAGGCAGGGTCAGGGTGGGAAAGTTAGGGGAGGATGTGTGTGTCAACTGGAGGGGGGGTGTTGGCAGGGGGATCATAACACAGACTTCTCTTACAATTAAACACAACCCACAAGCCTGTTTCCCAAATCCCCAAAGCTAATATTAAGCAAAAAATTAATTGACAACAGTTTTGAGATTAGTTCTATCAGTTGTTTGGTCCATCAAGCAAAAATACCAAATATTTGTTGATTCCACCATCTCAACTGTGATGATTTCATTTATGTCCCTAAACAGACAACCTCAGTTATTATCCTTAATCTGAAAACGTTTCACTTTCAGTTAATACATGTGTACTTTTATTTTACCTTTATTGTATTTTTCTATGATAAATTCTGCAGCTGATTCTAGACTTATTTGTATTTTTATTAGTGTACTAATTTGTCAGTTTGATTAAAGTATGATGTTTATTTATCTGACTAAATAAACAACAAATAACAGTTTTTCAGTGTTTTCACTGACTAACTCAATTAGATATTGTTAGTATAGGCTAATTTTGAGTTTGCTGCCTGCAACACACTCAAAAAAGTTGGTCAAAACAAGACTGAAAAGTAACAGTGTTCTTGATTATTCTAAAATTAACAGGTTAATTGGTTGAGCAGCTAAAGTCTTGTATCCAGCACAAATTAAACAAATATTCACTTCCACTTCCAAAACTACAACAATTAGTATCCAAATCTCCCAAATTAAAAGTAAAGGTGAAACATAGTGGTAAACATGCTTCTGTCCAAACTTTTATGGAGTGTGTTGTAGGTATCAAACATCCATCCATCCATCCATTTTCTTAACCACTTGTCCCCGTAAGGTTCACGGGGGGTGCTGGAGCCTATCCCAGCTGTCATCGGGCGATAGGCGGGGTACACCCTGGACAGGTCGCCAATCAAACGGTATCAAACAAATTTTCTAAATTTGGTTAAATTTACAAAACATAATGAAGCTTTGGTGAAAGTTCAATAAGGAAGATCTTTGTACCAACTCTCTGCTGGGATTCCCCACTAAATCTATTCTGTCATTTCCGCTTTCCCACGCTGTTAAATTTCCCTCTTTCTATTTGTCATCGTCATTTATCCAATAACCTTTCTTCCCGCTTTCTCAAACCAATCAGCTCATAGAGTCCGTTCTTTAAATGCCACTCCATTTCTGCCATTCTGCCTTTCAGACCTACGCTTGCGCAACCCTCCTCCACCCCATCACCACCGTATCCTGAGGGCCACTCCAGGCAGCTGTCCACTGCTCATCCTTCTCTCCTGGCCAATTTTTCACCACCACCAGTGTCTAGACCCCGGGGGATTTCATCTATCTTGTCCTCGCTCATCAACACGTTGCAATGCGTTTTCTTGTCTGGGGTCTATCCGCCAAATATTCTTTGTTCTACATTAAATTCTGCATAAACACTCTTTGATCTCTCCTTATTGAAATAAGGTTGGTCAGTGAAAACACTGAAAATCTTTTTTTTTTAAATCACATAAAGGTTCAAACAAGATAACAAATCACAGATGAGTTTTTATTGCTTTTTAGAAATTAGGTTTATAAATGATTCATGGTGTTGATTTTCTCTGTTCAACTATTTTAATTCAAATATTTAAATTTGAGATTTTTTACTGGTCAGACTGGTCAGGAAGCCATAATAACTGTGTTATGTCTGTTTGTCCATCAGCTTCAAGTGAAACGTCTTAAAAGGTTTGTGATGGGTTCAGTGATATATCTATTTCACCACAAGCTGAATCCTAATAACTCTGGTGATTCTCTGACTTTTTAAAATCTACTGACCATCAGATGCATTATTTTAAGTAAAATGCCTCATATTGTCTGGACTGATATTAAATTTGGGTGTTCTTGTTCCCCTCAGTCTAAAACTAGTAGCTTTAGTGATCCCCTAAAGTCATCTAAAGGTCAAGTTTCATTTTACTTTAATAGACACATGATGTCTGCATCTCATCTTATATTTGCATTGTAATAATTTATGCACATTTTGTTCATGCAAGCACAACTCTTCAACTTGTGAGCTACTTTCTACCCTTTCAAACACTGATTGATCAAATTGTTGGACAGAATAATAAAACTAATGGCAGGAGGGGCCCATTTAATCATAAATATTCAGTGTCTAGTCATCATTTCTAATGGACAAGAAAACAACACTGAATACACTGATGAGTACAAATAACAATACAGAGAGACTTCAGAAAGAGCTCACACAAAAATGTGGAGGAAATGTGGCACAACAGATACATGTGCAGAGGCAGGCAGTCACAGTGAATGATAGATGCAGTGAGACGCATCTGACAGAGGGAGCGAGGAGGAAAGGGACAATGTTTGATTTGTTCTACCCATCTGCAATGAAAGGATGATAAATGACATCTATTACAGTGGGAGCAAAGCTTCCTTTCAATGACTTCCCCGTTGGTTTGAACCTCTGAGACCGTCTCTGTTGTCGCCCCATGATCTCTGTCCATCCCCGTCAGTGCTTTCAGTTCTGTCCATGTCCTAAATAACAACTTGACCTTAGCAGTGATTTTACATAACTTAACGCTTTAGCTTTGTTACTGAGAATGTTATTTACCGCTGGAGTAAGAACACCTACTGATCATACACCTTTCAGTCGTGGCCTTGCATCAGATTGAGTATGTTATCAAAATCACCCTGCAGACTCTTGAAGTATGTTTCAGACATGTAAAACATCACAGTGAACACTTCACTCTCTTTCTTTTATTGTTATTTTCTTGTGCAACTGTCAGCAAAGACTGTTTTGAAAAATCTTTTCTTGAGGGCTACATTATTATCACCACACAGACAAAAACTAAACACTACAACAATACATACAAAGGCACAAAAGCCTTTTTTTCCTCATAACTCTAAAGCTTTGCCTGTGTCCTCTGGAGTTTTCTTCATATGTTTAGAAAATGTTGTTACAGAAATCCAAATGAACATTGTCTGGTTAAATTTGTGTTGCGCTGATGGACTGTTCAGAATGAAGATGCAGATGACGTGCAGACTCAAGGAGCTGAAGAAGGAGAGCTTTGCTTTCGACTCTTTTTTGTAGATTTGTTTTCTTTTCACTTTATTCAGGCCAGATGTCTCTGGACAAGTTAGTACTCTGAACTGAATATTTTTTTCCAACATGATTGTGCATGATAATATTGTATTTATAACTTTATGTTAGCACTTTGAGATGAATGGAGCAAGTTACATGTGACCATCATGACTAAACAACACCACCACTGTGTACAGTGAACTTCCTGGCTTAAGGACAATGGAATAAAAGAGTTACAAGTCTTCCCACCCTTTGTCTGGGCCAGGACGGTGGCGCAGCAGGTAGTGCAGGTGGAAATTGCAAACTGTCTTACTGACCTTACAAGGTCACAAGCCTGGGGGATGGGTTGTGTCAGGCAGGGCTTCCGGCATAAAAATCCTTGCCAAGCCAAATATGCTGAGTGATCTGGTGTGGTGACCCCGAAAGGGAGCAGCTGAAAGAAACTGTCTGGGGATCATGTGCTCCATTTGTGTGTGTATCTGGCTTGATCACATGTTTTGGTCTGTCTCACTGGGGCATGATGTGTACAGCAAATCTTGGTTTTCCTTGTTCTCTGTGATGATCATGACTTTCACACTGTGTCCTTTTATGCTGGTGTCCCTGCCAATCTAACTCAGTTCTCTGGTCTGTTATCTAAAGGATAAGGCTGGTCAATTTCTGTACTTTTGTTATTATAAAAGAATTGCCTCTACCTGACTTGAGCTTATTTGACTATGCCATAGACCTGCGCTTTTGTGCCAACACTATTCAAAAAATACATCAGTGAGCCACACCACTGCACTAGGTTTGTTTGTTTTTTTAAAGAGAAGCTAATGACTATCACATTTTACTGTCTCTAAAAACAATTTCTGCAAGAAAGAGTTGTTTAAAATGTGTAAGTCAAAGTGTCTGTGGGTGACAGGTGTAGAAGATACAGTCATACAGACTGTCCTGTATGTTGCTTCAACAAACTGTCCCTTGACTTTCGTTAGTTTCCCTCAAGCACCACAGTCAGGTTGACGTTTGGTTTTGAGTGAAATCTCTCGTTATTGGATTCCAAGAAATATGATGACTTACACTCTATATAGTTCCTTCAGAATCCACAAGCACAAACAAAATAAAAACATTTCCATCAACTTCACTTTCTAGCACGTTGATGAACTAAAATGATCACAGTGGTTAAGCCACTAAACAGTTGCTAGCACGGCTTAATATTCTTTCTCAACAACAGCCTTTCAGCAACCAGCACTAAACTCTTGATTTCCTTTTTTTTTCTGTCTGCTATGTTATGATCTGCAGAGTGCACCTGCACACCAAGGCACAATAAAAGCTTTATCATCTGGAAGTACACTGTAAAATGTATGCCACTGGCACTGCCTCTATATCTCAATATACATTTAGCTATATTTCCATAAAATATTCAGTCATACATTGTTTGTGATTCTGGTGGTTTTTGAATGAAATGAGCAGCAGGTCACAGTTCATCAGCAGCTTTCAGATTATGTACCATGCAACTGATAATATCATACATTCAGTGATTCAGTGCTACATTCATTACTTTTTTTTCTTTTCTGGATGAATAGCAGCTACAGTGATAGGGGGAGAGTGCAATTCTTCTTGGCAAACATTAATTTTCTTGTACTCCCTCACTCCTGTAACACAGTTTGTAGACATATCAGTTCTGATATTGTCCTTGGTTCGATGGATTTCTGCCTGTGCTGCAGAGGAATCATAAGTCTGAGAGTGCAATCAGCAGGAGAGACAGGAGAGATAGGGGAAGAGAGGCACCAAATCTCATTGATATTCTTGAAGAAAGTGCCAAACGCTCTGCTCAAGGGCTAGCTATCTATTCTCTACCCATATACTTGTACATTAGGAATGGCGTTAAGGTCTCCAGGCACGTACTACAAGCTGTAAATAACATTTTAAATTAAACAAAAACACTGTTGTCTGCATACAGACATTTTATGTTGTATTTTGTATTTTTCATGAGTATTAACATTTGGCTTCACACACTGAAATGTTTTAACATATGTAATAAGGATGCCAAACACATGTTTAGTAACGTAAACACTATCACGAGTCCTGATGATCTAATGCCTGAATCAATTCAGGATGTATATGAATTTCTATTGGGCACCATTAAAGACTGATCAAATTACCAGATTATTTGACATTTATTGAAACATGAATACAGCCACTGTCAACAGTTACTTAATAAATTAATATTGATCAGTTTGATATAAAACAGCTTTGTTAAAACAGCTAGGTTGCTGCTATAACATGGAGCCTATTGGATTTTCAAATTAAAAGCTCCTATTAATTTTAGTGAGGAATTTGACCCGTCTTGTAAAACACAGCATTTACCTATGACAATTTACCTGATGTTTTATTGAAGTGTAGCACAGAAATAGTTTATCATATATTTGTTTTAATTTATAGTAGTTAGACGTCATGTTTAATTTATACAATCTGTTATTATAATTATAAGTGTTGTTGGTTATTTTTATTTGATTATAGTTCTGTAAATGTTTTTGGTAAATGCAGATTTGGGAAAGTTTAGTCTTCTAGGAATCCATTTGTTATACCTGACAGGTTGATTGACACTCATTGTTGGTAAAAATCAAAAGTATTTCTTAGTGAAACTATTGCATAATGAAGAAAAGCATAGCTGAAATGTGTGTTCTGAAATGTTGATATAGTGTGTCACAACCTGCTGCCATCAGCTGTCCAAATCAGTCAGTTACTTCAGCTTTAATGTGTGAATTACTGTGAGTTGACATTAATGAAATAATCATCTATGCAGTGTTAACTAATCACATAAACTTATAATGTCTTAATAATGAGCAATAGGTATTCATAATTCTGCATGAATGCATGCATGGGCACTTAATCACATTTATGTCTTCTATTATACCAAAAAAAACATATCAAATACATTGTTATTTTTATCCATCTTCTGTTTTCATTTGCAACCAGATAAGACTTGAATTTATCACCATCTTTGCCTCTGTTATTGCCAAGGTCACTCTGGTTGACGGGGAGGGAGAGTGCCAGGAAGACAACACCACTCACTGAGACAAGAGGTCGCAATCAGAGAGAGCGAAGCTATAATCAAACATAGATCTCTGGCAGAAAACAGACAAAGCGTGACAAAAGAAAAGAAAAAAAAACATAATCACAGCGAGGAATTTGATAAAAATACATCTGAAGTAAAGCCTTTAATCATACGGGGAGAAAGGGACATAGGAAGGCTATGTGGATGAGAAATTGAGAGAAAAAAGCAGATTACAGACAGAGAGGGAGAGGTGGACAGACAGCAGAGACAGAAGGCAGAATGGAGGAGATGGAGGTGTGCAGCATGGTGATAATTTTAACATGTTCTAATCAAGGCCAACACATCACATGCAGCCTGTTGCGAAAACACCCTCTCAGTTAATCAGAGCAAAGAAATACAGAGAAAAGTTGGTAACTGATGCCAGGACAATGCTGCGGAAAGCCAGAGTCCAGTATCCCATGTAAAAGAAGAGGTTTTGGTCTGTAGAGCTAATGGAAATGGGGGCAGAATTGAGTGAATTCAACTCTTTAAGTAAATCTTTTCCACATGAAAGATTCTTTCTGTAGATGCTGGGGTTTAATAAGCTGGGTTGTTTTCTCCCATCCTGTCTTCAGCCAGCTCACTGGGCTGAGTAAGAAAAGAAGGAGGAGATGAGCTGTGTCTGAAGGCAGGGTGAGGATAAAATCAGATTGTCTCCTCGTGTTTGCTTGCACTTGGGGGAACATTCTGCAGGGCTGCAGCTCACCCTGCTCTCACTCTTCACCTTATAATCCTCGTGTCCTATCTGGCCACTTTAATGAATCCCAGCAGATTAGCAGAGACAATTATCCTAACACAGAGAACACTCAACTAAACCTGAACTGCTTTTTATTCACCTGCAGCATTGGCTGCAACATATGGTTCAAGTCTCTCCTGCCTGTGAGTGTACAAATTACTTCATATCCTGACAGGCCATGTGTTTGAATTATAGCATTGTTTTGAAAATACAACCAGGAGAGTTTTGGCCTCTGTGATAAATAAATTGTTTCCTGCTCCTTTTTATGGCTTTGATAAATATTCATCTTGCTGATGCCTGGGTCCTGTTGCAGTGCAGTGCGTTACAGAACTAAGCTGTGAGGAGTATTGATGAGCTGTGGATCTGAGGATGCTCAAAACACACGGCAATCAGGCCTCATCATGGCTCCTGTGCCAGACGATCAGTTCAGGCTTAGCACTCAGGTACAGCTCGCCTCTTTACTTTAACAAGGCATGAAGTCACTCAACTACTAGATCAAAAAATGTTTGGCTTTAGTGTGTCACACACTGATGGAGCACATTGTGAAGTTTTCTGAGCTTTTATCAAGGGATGCAAAGTCTAATTCAATATACAGGCGTTCATCCAGCAAGTCATGGGACAGTATGGCAGCTAGTATGCAGTTACACTTTCAACTAGTGAAGTCACAAGGGAGTGGGATTGTGCAAGTCTTTAAATGTGTCTTGGGGGTTGGCAAGGGGAGGTTATTATCCAAAGAATCATGACAGGAATTCAATAACAGGCTTTTGTCCTGTGAAATTCCACTCTTCCCTTAAGGATCTTTCTGTTTCTGTATCCCCTTCCCACTCCGTCCTCTCTTTCTATCCCTCTGTTCCTCTGGAGGGAATCAGTTAAAAGCATAATACTGGGACTACATGAGGGCCGAGGACTCCTCCTGAATGCAAAACAGCCAAAAAGCACACTGCAGCATAGGCTCCTAGGTAGTGATGGGCAATGAGGGGTTGAACTGACATCTGACAAGTCTGCCATGTAAATGCAACCTAAAGAGGACTTAAATATAAGTTTGGTCTGTATTGTATTCATTAGCTAATTACATATGTTAATACTGTACTGTTGTGCACTGACAATAGAGAAGAGTTTTAGTATAAACCTACATTAAGACACATTTGCTATTAATGGCTATCTACTGAGAAAAGGTTACTCATATAGCTTATTACCTGACATCTGAAGGTCTACACGGCTTTCAGTAACTTAATGGTTTTTCACAATCCACAATATAAAACTATAAACAAGCACAGAGACTAATCTAATTGAAATCTACCTGCCTTTCTTGAAATGTAAGAAGTTAAATCCCTGTGTTGAAAACAGCAAGCAAAGGATCCAAGTATTTTTCTCACAATTTGGTGGAAACCAAAAATTGTTTTTTTACCTTCCAACGGTGAGGGTACATAGGACATAAATAATATGCAGGTATTGTCTAGTTGTCTAGTCTACTGTCAGCCTGAATGGCCATTTCCTTTTACTTCTTCCACTCAATCAACAAATCACAGATGCAATAACAATTTTGAGCCTGGAACCAGCTTACAGCAAAATCATTTTGTCCATTCAAATAATAAAAACATTTCTCTTTATAATACAGCACAGTTCAACAGCACAGTAAACTACATTATCAAAAATGATCACAGGTTTGAACCAACACCTCACTAAGACCTTATTACATTCATGAAGAAAGGAGTTGTTGCATTGTTGTATTTGACTGTGCTAGTTCAACTTTCAGTTGACCGTGTCGCCCACCACTTCTATCTCCATCCTACGAAGAGTCCAAGTACATATGCGCTGGTTCTCATCAGTGCAGTTTCCCAGAAACCAGCATTGGAAGGTTTAGCACATGAATTTATGCTGCGGAACCTTCACAATATACTGGTTTCCACTTTAGTTCCAGCCTCCACAATTTACATCCTCCTACATTTAAATTTACTCATTTGGCAGATGCTTTTAACCAAAGTAAGGAACATTCACAACAGTAGTAATTTTGACACAGTAGGATTGGAGGAGCCAGGAATCAACCCGACAACCTTTCAATTAGTGGACAACCCATTTAACCCCATGAAGCATAATGCAAACTGTTTCCTTAGTCTTCTGTAATAGTAAACTGAGTTTTGTTGGGTTATGCTCTATTGTTCAGATAAAACAAGTGATTTAAACATGTAATTATGACCAGGAGGCTGATCAATTTATTGATTGGTAAAGTAAACAGAACTCTAATGGATAATGAAAATGTCCTTGGTTTCTCTAAGACTTTGAGAAGTCATGTTTAAGCAGCTTTTTCTTTTGGCCTCTGGAAAAAATCTGATCTGTCGACTGGATTTGTCAGCAATGCTTTTAAATTATGCAGGATAATTCGAATGTATCTGCTATTAACAAACCTATTTGACATTCAGGATACATATATCATGTAGCGCTTTCAAATCTCTGATTTCATACACACATATACAGACAAAACATCTCATTTGTATAACACTCTGCCTACACTGTTCCTATCTGAGCTCAAAAAAGCTGAGTGCTGCTGTGGGAGTAAAAGTCCTGATTGCTAGTGCAGAAGGACAAAACACTGTGTATGTGTCTTAATATAGTTATAGCAACAATTTTTTGTTTGATACCATCACTGTGAGGACATTTTGACAAGTCCTCACAACTTCTAAGAGCTGTTTGAAGGTTAGAATTAGTTTAAGGTTAATGTTAGGATAAGTGTTCTCACAGTTCTTGTAATTGTACACATGGCAGATACTGCAGTGTTGTCAGTAAATGATGCTTAATAACAGCACAATCCAGACTGAGGAACAAGAGCACAAACACCAAACTTTCTTTCTATTCCCCCTCTCAGCTTCACACACACACACACACAGCAGGGCTGTTGGCATTGTAAGAAAATCTCAAAATAAAGATTTAATGAAACTTTAGGGGATGTCATCTGGTGGGGTTTAAATATTTAAATGTTGCTATTTCTTACTGGTATGCCGGGAAGACAGAGTTTCCTGTGGTAATCCCTGTGATAGTGGTCTTCTTCCTGCTCTCTTTGCCACAACAATTTCCCTGAGGCATTAATACATCAATGTCAGCATGATGTAAGCTTTGCATAACCCACAAGCCGCTAATGCAGACAGATAGGAAAGCTGTAAAAGTACAAGAAACTGGGAAGGAGGTGGAAGGAATACCACCAGAAACAAAGAAACACAGCTCATAAATAAAAAACCGGTAGAAAGAGGTTTATTTGTGCAGAAACATGACAAAAAGCTACTTAATCCACGAGGGTGATGTGCCATGTGTCGTGAGCATTGTGCCACCTGTTCGTAGATGGGTAGTGATCCTAGAGGTTTGCAGAGGAGCTCAATTCACAGAGCGCATTGTGGGTGAGGCTCCAGTGCATCATAGGAAGTAGATGTCTTGAAGGAAACCTGGTGTGAAGCTTAATTTAACATCTAAGAAAACAGTGGTACTGACATAGATTTCATTTGACAGCCACCACCCACTCACACTCAGCTGCTCTCTCACTTTCTCTCTCTCACTTATTTTCACACTCTGTCTCTCTCTCTCTCTCTCCTCAGTCTATCTGGCAGATACACACATTTACAATATGTGATGTAACAGGCCCCTTGAGGTGTAATCCAGGGCGAGCATCCATAAGAAGGTCTGTTAGTTGTTCAAAGGAAACCACAAAACATGGCTGCAGTGGGCAGTCGGGAAGTTCCATTAACCAGCCAACAGATCAGGATGTTTCAGGATGTGTGGGTTGGCTACTGTTTTGCTTTGGTGACTTTCAGTCACAGACAACCAGGAAGTCCTGTTGTCTGACTGTGCTGAAGGAAACTCCCATGCTCTTGTGATCACACTCTGTTTATTATACAAATCCCTTTAAATAATGTGTTCCGGGATCTGCTGCAGAACTATTTTGACAAGCAGACAGAAGGTTTTCATGTGATGAGTATGTGTAATTTGTGTGCATTTTGTGCATTGTGTATTTAACTAGAATTTTCACATGTTTAGTTGACTTTATGTTAATGTACTTCTACTCTGCTATGTATCAGTTTTGTCCAATACATTTATCTGCTCTGCCACCCGTGATTGCTGGTTAATTTATTTACATACAGTATAAATCACATGATCAATTTTTAAATTGTGATGTATTATTAAAGGTGTAAAGTAGATCTACTCAGGCGGAAGTTAGGCAAAGCTCTGCTGGGACCAAATTCCATGCACAAATAAGAATGAGAAAGTTGTAACACTGTCAATCCCACCCACACAGTCCTGACAAAAGGTCTTATAAATTAAAAAGCAATAACTGAACAAGTGCAATACAATTTACTTAGGTAATAGTATGAGTTAACTAACTCGCCAAGTTAAAATTATGCTTTTGTTGTAGTACATCAATAATAATTGATTTTTAACACTCTAACAAGGCCATTCTGTATGTTGAGTACAAATTTTAATTTAGAGACGTGCTGTCAAAGGCTTCTGTGACCCAGACTCATAGAACAGTCTGGCAGCAATGCAGAGATGCAATGTTTGTCCTCCTAACCAATCACAGAAGGTCAATTATTTCTGCTTGAGTGTTTTATAGTTCTTTATTTAATATAATTCTATAACAACTAATATTGAAATGACTGGGCAGAGTATGGCAGTGGACTGATTTCAAGTAGGTTTGTGAATCTAGAACTTTTGTTTAAACTGGACATTTTAGTATTGCTACTTTTGCTTAAGTAGAGGATCTGAATACACTATCCACTACAACACAATTAGATTCCACATAATGTATTTTACAGCAGGTACATACAAGAGTGTTTAGAACAGATACACTCTGAACAAAATACACAAGCACACAGGGTGTTTGCCAACACAAAACGATGATACAAACCCAACAAAGCCATTGTTATCATTGCCTGTGACAAGATAATAAAGTGTTATCTTAAAATGACCAGGGTCATTGTATTGAATGTTATTACGTCATTCATTGGTCATTATCAGTTTTTATTGGTTTATTGGTATTGGTATTTTATTACATGTGGGTTAGTGAGGTCCTTTCCCGCCTCACAGATGGCTCATCAGGCTGTTACCATGCACCATATGTTCATCAACACAATTGTGGAGCAAACCAACGTCAGACACAAAAAGTACTTGGTAAGGTTTAGGAGAAGATTGAGGTTTGTGTTAAGATGGTGACTTAGTAACAACACCGACACTGATCAGGAGACAAACACGTGTCTCCTGTTTCAAAAATCCTGTGTTTTGGCACCCGCTGTTAATTACTGCAACCTCTAGATCTATTTATAACACACCTCCATGATATACTGTACACCTTCTGGTCTACTGATGTGTACAGTGGAGCATAATTATGGGTACAATAACAACTGATAACAGCAATTTAATGGTGTGGTTCACAGTAACATTCAAACTGTCTAAATTGCACTGCAATGTTAAGTTAACATCTATGTTAAAATAGAAAAATATAAGTGTCAGAAATATCAGTGAGGGAACTGTCTGCTGGAGGGCCTCACCCTCTGTGTCATTGTTTGTTATTCTGTAGTGTTGCACATTGAAAATTCTGATACCCTGTATGGTGTACTATATATTCCATAATAAATCATAAAATATAGTGTTGAATCAGTGACCACCAACTGAGAGCAACTGTACAGTAACTACCATAATGTACTGTGGAGAAAAAACATATTTGCAGATGCTGTGGGCTAATGAATCCCTAAAAACAATCTACCTATTCAAAATATGTTGGGACTACGCTTAAGCCACTGGTGTTTCCATTGAGGAGACAGTTTTTATGCACAAAGAACAAACTGTGTAACAACATTTGCATATTTTAGAGCTCAGCTGAAGTCCTTTCATTGCAGCCAAAGTGGAGGATCAGAAATGGCTGAGCTACCAAACAGCCATATTAGCAGATCAATAGGATCCACTTAATGTGATCGTTAAAAAAGGTTATGACCGTGTACGAGAATAGACCTGTTACTGGTTCCTGATGCCGCATTGTAGCCAATACGGATTATGCACAAACTGGATGCAAACATATTCAAAATGTGCAGATTTTGACATGAACATGAGCTAAATCTTTGAACCATGCATACACGCACAGACAATGCATCTTCTTTAAAATCAGAGACAGGAAATCAGCGCATTTCAGAACTTGTAATTTATGGGCACAACAATACGGAGAACAACGAGTACCAAAGGAGAAGAACAATAGTGCTTCTGTTCATGAACGGACAAATAATAGATAAAGGCTGGTATCATGTAGCTGTGGGCCTATTACAGTCTGTGCTAGTTTGTAGATACAGTCAGTGCTGTGGTGCCACCTAGTGGTAAAAAGAAAAACATAAAAATATTACAATTTAAACCAGAACCTGGTGTCAGTTGTAACATCACTGCTTTAGGGCAAATTGTTATTAAGCAATAATAAGGCAGCACAGTGCATTTCCTATAATAAACATAGAGCAAACACTTTTGGAATATAGTAAATATGGACACTTGATTAAAACGAGAATAAAAAATGCGGACCCCTAATAGACAAGACAGACAATAACAGAGATGCTGTCAGCTCTGTGTGGCTGTAGTTTGGTTTTAAGGTAAATACTAACATGTGAACAACGAAATGAAATGAAATACTGAATGAAATATTTATTCTTACACACATGCTGATTCATCACATTTCTGTTGTACGCCATATTCTTGTGCCAAAACTACAAATAAAATATGATTGTTTTTTCATCTTTCTGAAGTGATCAGTAGAGAGACTCACTGAAAAGATTTTAAAAGCCTCCAAAGCACCATTCAGTGTGTGCAGACACCTGTTCATTTTTCACTCACTATTTTAAATGTATACAACCCAGGATTAAACAAATGTAACATAAGATAACACACAAAGGGTTTATAAAAATATATAAAATGAAAACACTTACATAAAACAAAGTCATCATCTCTCTAAAAACTAACTGAAGGCAATGAGAAGGGCAGGACCTCATGTGACACAATATATGTACATTAAATGCCATAGTTAGGGTGAATAGTTACAGTTACTGGTTAGTGTAGGTAGCAAAGGACATTTCAAGCCAGAGGAAAGTTGATTTTAAAATATTTTGACACACTGAAGAAAATTGTGTTAATGAAACATATTTGGAAGTGTTGAATCTCAAAATGTCTACTACTAAATACTACTACTGGAAGTTTGTAGTAGATTTGAACATACAGATAATTTCTCAAACCTCAGACGCACAAATGGCTGCGATAGGAAGCAGTAAACATTTTTTTCAAAACCTTGTTGAGTTCTTTGTTTTCACTTGACAAGTCTGTCTGTGTGTTTGTCCCAGAGAAGAGTCAGAAATTGTCCAAAAGCGACAGTGGAACAACTTTCCAGTGTGCAGTACAGTACAGAAGTAGCAGTGTGTACTTTAGATTTTAGAAGTTGGAGTGTTTCAATCTCAGACCATGAAGGACTGAGCTGGTTTGTAGTGCTTCAGCTGTGAAGAGACATATAAAAGAATCATTTAATTAAGTCAGAGACAAGTGTTGTCAGCAACTTATCAACAATATTTCACAGCAGCAAGCAAATCAAGCCCTGTCACAAGAAAAGAAATTTCTTTGATCACTCACGTTGCGGATGGGAGGAGGAGGAGGAGGAGCAGGGTTGTAGGACTTGGTGCTGAAAGACAAAGGGTGGGAGTTCAGTCAGTGTGAGCTCACGACTCAACAGACAACAAGGAGTTAGACCAAGAAGGGAAGCACTCACCTTTTTGACTTCTTGTGCTCTGTTCAAACAACAACAAAAGAGGAGAAAAGGTCAGAAAGTGCATGAAGATTTGGAAAGAATAATCACCATAAAGCAACCAGTGCTTCAAGACTACAATGTTTGGTAACCACTTTAGTAACTGGTCCATTGTTTAAGTAATGTTTTAAGCAAAAATCACAGTTTTGTGTTTTCACTCTAAGCCACCCTTTCATATGCACACTGCCATTTTTCCACTGTTTATATAAAATACTGACTAGTACATTATGTTGGTCCATTATTTAGGTAATATTTTGAATGAATGGTCTTTAGTTACAGTGGCTTATAGTTACAATATGTTATACTTACTTACAATACTCCCCACACACAGTACTAATACTCTCCAGCCTTTCATTTTGTCCCTCATCTAATCACAGTTTTATGTTTCATACTCCTCCATAGACAAGAATGAAAGTTAAAATAAAAGTCACTGCTTTCAAAAGGAAAATAGTGGCAAAAAAACCCTGAGAGGTTACATAAAAAAATGTGTTTTAATTAAAGATTATTTTTATTATTTGCAACCCGTCCCCAATCCTCAAAGACAATTCTATCATACAGATTAAAAATTGCTCCTTTTTTCTGTCTACATTGTTTTGGTCTTGTCCCATAATTAGATTTGGTTAGGAGGGAATCTCAGCGGAAATTAATTACATTTTCTATCATTATCCATTCTTGTCGTTAATGTTTGTAAAGGAATATTAAGAACTAAATCATTGTTTTTTTAATTTAAACTTCTCATAAAACATGTGTTGTTTGCATGGATATATATATATATATATTTATATATATTTGTGTGTGTTTGTGTGTCTGTAATGAGTTCTGTGGTGTAACAAACAACAAATATTTAAGATTCTTCTCTCAGATAACTTTCTGCAGTCCTGAGAGGTTCTGAAAGGAAATTTAATCAAATATGGAGTTCTTCTGTAAATCATGTTCTACAGGGAAATGGAAATACCTTATGTGCTGCAAGAACATCAAATCTATCTACCATATTCTCTTTTGTGTATCACATTTTTTATAATTTGAGAAAATAAGGAGCATTTGTTTTGATCTCCTTTTTGTGACTTGTGTCATTTTCTCGTCTTGCATGGGACTGCTATTTCTTTTTTGCAGGGTATTTGGTCAGGCTAATTGTTTGTAATGGTTGGCGTGAATGGGAAGTGTGGGAGTGCACTATTATCAGTATTTCTGTTCTCGTTAATACAGTGCTTGAATGGCTGCTATGAAAATATTAAAATAGAGTACACAAATAATATTCTGAATTACAATTTTAACTCTCAAGATGCCACAGCTGGGAACAGCTCCAACCTTAAGAAGGCACATGGTTAGGATAATGAATGGATGGACTTTCAAGATTCATCTCATTGTCATATATGAGAGACACACATCAAGAAACAGGTCTCTACTCTAGATCACTGCTTGTTGAATGAAATGTTTTTTATATCAGCAGGATCAAAGAGAAGTTGAGATTTATAGACAAAAAAATGTATAGCAGTTTTACTAAATGATTTATCAAGGTCAAGTCTTGCTCCAATGTCTTAAATTCATAGTGCTCCTTTACACTCACAGAGAGCACACTACTCACTCTTGCAGCAGCCTCGGCGTCGGCAGACACACAAACAGATGCAGCAGAAAAGGATGAGCATCAGAAATCCTGCAGCACCAGCTATTAAAAATGTCATGTTCAAAGGATCTGAAAGGAGAGGAGAGAGATTATTATGTTTTTGTGCACACAGAATGATACGTAAGCACCAATTAGCAGTTTTATCAAAACAACTTACAATCGATAACTTTCAGCTGCTGGGCCACACAGCTCTTGGGTGCCCCGACACTATTGGAGGACTCACAGCGGTACATCCCTGTGTCTGTTTTAGACACACTCTTAAACTTCTACTCCAGACAAACAAACACAAGGTGAGATGGGAGCTGAGAAGAGTAACAGCTGTGTGTCTGCATTTTGTGTTTTAAGTTCTGGGTTTACAAGAGTATTTACATATTTTACTCACCAGATTGCCCTTGTTTGTGTCGATGCTGTATGAAGTGTCTGCTGTGGCTGTCAGTGCCTTATTGTCTTTGTACCAGCGGTAGGTGGCTGGAGGCATGCTGAGTTTGTCCTTACAGAGAAGCTCCAGGCCTGAGCCGACAAACACTGAGCTAGGCACCTCACAGGACGGGACATGAGGAGGCACTACATAAGCAGAGAGGAAAGTTATTGATGCAGAGGGGTCTAAGAATTAATTTACACCAATGCACAGATTATAAACTATGTAAAACCAATGCATTGATCTGTTAAAAGAAATAATCAAATTAAATCAAATTACCTCAACTTCATCAGTGACTAATATGCACAAATGTACTCCTTTGTCTGAAAGCTGAAAATAACTGAAGTTGAAGTCTACAGTTCTGTATCATAATGTGCAGAGAAATAATGGAAACAAATCTATCTATCGATATCTATGTGTATATATATATATATGTATATGTATGTGTGTGTGTGTGTGTGTGTGTGTGTGTGTGTGTGTGTGTGTGTGTGTGTGTGTGTGTGTGTGCGTGCAAACATGCTGAGATGCAATTTCTTTAACAACCAGAAGATGCTGAACTTCTGGCTGCAAACACACAGAATCTTTTCAGGAATATAAAATGAACTAGGTCTTTCCTTGTTTGTGCAGATTCTCAGTCTACTGTCTGTATATGTATTATATATAAATTACATCCATCCAGCGATTATTCCTGCATGTCCTGTGCAGGATCACTGGAGGATGGAGATTATGAAGCAACAATAATTAAAACTTACAGATAATATTTAACCTAATTTCAGGCTCTGAGGTTTGGATCATTTCTTCCACTCATCCTAAAACACCCTGGACAGGTCACTGGGGCTGACAAATATGCTGTAAACTATTTATGTTCACACTCTGACTCCGACTCTGAGATTAAACTTAGCCAGTCAATTCAAAACCCAGGACAGTGCTTTGAGCGTTTAAGTCATCAATGTCAGATACCATTCATACCGTTAATATCACTTCTTTCATTCCAATCACGCTGAAATGCAGAAAACACTAAACCAATTACCGGTTTTGACATGCACTTTTGTTGTCAGTTGCCTAGCAACACCGGTTGCACAAGTTAAACCACTTGAACGCATCATATTCACACACAGTATAAAACATGGGATGTCAAGAACAAAATGTAATGAGTTTCTATCAAAGCTGTGTGTTCCTCCAATGAAGACACAGTTTAATGAAAAATATATTTCTCAAAATATCTCTAATAGCGTGTTCCTGTGTTATTTGTTCACTTATCTTTTACTTATTACTTATATGCAACAGGAGTGATTAGCTAACAGCACCTCATCATATAAAATGTATGTAAATGTACTCGGCTCGGCTGCAGTGACCAGTCCCTTGTACATACTCACTGCTCTCAACATGAACAGATTATGATAAAATGGGCCCCTGGCCAATCAAGATCTCACCACTCCCACCAGAATGAAAGAAACACAAAATGACTACAAATGAGGCTGTCAAGTGGTTTGTAGTCAGATTGTGTCTGTTTTTTGGTCATTTAATGTGTTTTGGTTTTTTTAGGCTTCATCTTTCTGCCTTTTTTCTGTCGTTGTGGTCTTTTATGATGGTTGTGTACTTTCTTTGTCTCTTTGGGATCAATTTATATCAGTTTTTTTTGTCATTTTTGGTCATTTTGTAAAAATACACGTGTTGTATAAACACAGTTATCACAGTAAGTTAAGTCAAATTTATCAGCTTCATCAAATCATTCAAATCATTTTCGTGTGCCCTGAACTCTTGTGGCCTAAAAGCTGTGCTACTCAAAATAATCAATACATTTAGAATTATGACAGGAAAAAACATGAATATTCATAGTAAGGTGTAACTGGCAAAACATTTCCATTTCCAAAATACGTGGTTAAAGTCTAAATGATTCACTCAAGTCTCCTTTACTCAACCTGACAGCAAGGTGAGGGAAGTTTGGGTGGAGGTGAAAAGTACATTACAGGCCTGTACCATGCTGTTACTGCTGTAAATACATCTAAATACTGTACTGAGTACTGTATACTGTACCTGTATATCATTTTACTCAGAGAAACATTACAGAAAGGCTCTACCTCCTTTTCAGAGGCACAATTTACTCTCTATTACAAATGAGCCTTCACCTTTACTTATGCATATTTGCATAATTAGAAAACACAGGTTTCCCATCATACCAAGCACATTGAGGGTTACAGAAGCCTCTCCGAGGTTGATGTGGTCCTCACTGGCAGTCACTTCACAGCGATACTCCCCCGAGTCTTTCTGGGTAACAGAGTGTATTGTCAGCGTTGCTCCTTCTATTTTAGCACGTCCCGCATAAGAACCTGGTAAGTAGTAAAATAAAGTTGAGAAGACAGGTGGCACCATATCTTTTTTTTTTTTTAAATGTCCATGTTTTTAAAAGAAAGCATGTAAAAATCTGTCACTTACCAGTAAATTTATTATTAAAATACACAAAAGTCACTCCTTTTCCTTTCTTCTTCCACTCAATTCGAGGGTTTTGATCTTTCTCTGTCCTGAACTCACAGGCCAGTACTGCATCTGAGAGGCCAGAAACAAGAGCAATAAGATGACTTTTAATACTAATGCTAAACTTGTTTAAGGTTTAATGGACAGTTTCATGGTACAGTGACAACTGTCTTTGCTTACTTCCTGCATTAGCACAAATGTGATAGCTATTGTTTTCCATTTATCTTAACTGGATTCAAATAGTATGGTCGTTAAAGCAGACAGGGGTGATTTAAGGTGTAATTATGTAAATCTGTTGATTTGACTAATGTATCTGTTTATGGACTGAGAAACACAGGCATCATAGGTAAGATCCATCTTCCTGTCTTATCTTTGTTCTTTAGGTCAAAGATCTAACTTACTGTCCCAGTAGTGTCAGATTGTTTGTTGTAGTTGATGTCAGCACTGCACACTCTCACCTGTGTGCTCGTGGACCTCCACTTTGGGTTTGCTGCTGCTTACTGTCACCGACAGATAGGTGGGGCCTGCAGGAGTAAGACAATCAATCTATTGCCATAAATTATGTTATAAACAGTTTTACAATCAGGTCACTAAGTGCAACAATCTTTAATTCCTGTTATGCTCACATTCCTGATGAGAAGAAGAATGACATTGCTCTTATGTTTATTATGTGTATGTGTAGTTTCAGATTAAGGGATGATTAGATATCAGAACTGTAGGGATGCATGTAAACAGGATAAAAAAGCACATGAATCACACTCTTTACATGTGCCACTGCTAAAATGCATACACAACAACACAAGATGCACAAATCTGCCTGGTGTGGATGCAATGACAAAAACTTCCCCTACTAAGACTGGCCATAATGTCCTCACTCCACTGATTCAAAACTGAAAGTAGTCCTCACAAAGATGGCAAAACACGTCCATACACACTCATACATAAAGTATGTAGCTACATCCTGGTGGTGCCAGGAGCTGTGGTGCGTAGGAATGTAGGTGATGGATGACCGTCTGCTTTATCCTGACCTGATAACCTCTCTTAGTGATCTGTCCTTCAACAATCTTTCTCTCACACACACACACACACACACACACACGAACACACAGAAAGAGAGGGAGAGCAGATCACAAAAATCCTGCTTTTAAAGTGATATGAAATAGTCACATGAAGGGTGGCTATAAAAGTTGATGTTTTCCTTCTTTTAAAACAGAAGCTGAAGTTAATTTGACTTTATGCTAGTTACAATAGATTCCGCGAGAAACACGTTTCTACAGCAGAAAACAGCCTAAACTTTGGTTTAATAAACTACAATAACTGTAGGTTTAATAAGATTAGAAATTCAAACGAGGGTGAGAGTCGTCATTGACATCACAAAATTTCTGTTCTGACATTTCTGTTGATGTTACAAATGAATTATAACAAAAACAAAATTTCCGTGAAAGACGTCACTATAAACTTTTATCAGCATTCGAGACTACAGGGATAAGTGATAAATCAAAATTCCCTTAAGGGGCTTTTATTTGACAACTATTCATGTACAGTATATTCGCACTTTGGCTGTAAGAAGTTGGAAAAGGCTCAAGAAGAAACACTTTCACTGTGTGTGTGAGTGTGGCACACACATGCATGGAAAGCATGCTTTCTTAAGCAGACAAAGCAGCTCTTCATGACAGTAACCTTACCCTCCTCAGCTGGCACAACACAAGACACACACAGACACCAATAAACAGTTGTGAAAATCGTTTGCTTTACTCTGACCTTCAGCTTAACCTAAACCTTATTCTGACCTAAACTCTAAACATAAATACCTGCAGTGAACTAATCTTAACCTGTGTAAACCTTTGTTCATGCACATACTGTAAACTATGATACTGTTCCTTAATAACTGTCCTTGATGTTGTAAATTCTTTTAATTTGAAAGGCAGTGCTAACATTTTTATTTCCAGTCATATTCAAAACCATGTTTTCGAATGCATTTTAGAAACAAGATGTTGTAACTGAAACAACGTCCAATGACTAAAATATTCCAAACACATCTCTTTACTGCTATGTCCAGGAGAAGTTGAAGATTTTAATCGTTTCATCTCTGACAGAACATGTGGTTTTTATGGGGAAATTCAAGACATATCAAAACAGACACAAGTCAAAGCTCCAATTATCGACAGAAAGCATGATGTTTGGAAAGCAGCCTCTTAAAATTCCAACAACTTCAAATGCATTTTTGCTGATAATAAGTGGTTGTTTTCGTCTCAGTCCAATTAACAGCAGGGTCAGTGAGGGGCTATCTTTAAAGTGAAACAGTGAGATCTCAAACTCCTCCGTGGGGCCATGTGATACATCTCATCTGTCGGTGGATCTTGGGTTCAAACAGCATCAGAGCGGGTTCAGGGTAAACATGAAGCTCAACCACAACCACTCCCTGCACAATCTCAGCTCGTGCTGCAGTCCCTGAACAAATCACACCTCCTTCCCTGCCTGCAGGGATGTGCACAAATTAAATCACACAAACTAATGATGAATAAAAGGAACTCCCTCAATTCAATTCAAACTGAAAGCACAAGGCGTTATCACAGTCAATAGTTTGCTGCAGCATGTGAATATCAGCAAATTGCACCTGGTCACGTGAATCGTGCATCATTAAAATAAAATTAAAACACATTAATAATCTGTGTTTAATAATTAAAACAAATGTTAATAATTAAAATGCCACATAATTTTCCTACTGTACCGTATGAAAAAGGGATTTTTAAAATTTCCCCAAGCTAAATTAATGTTTAATTGCAACTTTTATAAGAAAAAGTTTAAATAAAAGAATAATAGATTTGAAAATGAATATTTCACTTCACTCCACTATATTTATTAGGATTTTATGTTTAATGTTGTTTTTTTTCAACACACATCTTCACAAACTTTGCTATTTTTTTATTAATTTGATTCAAATACACTCAAATACACAAAAAACTAAACCAAATATATAAATTTAAATAAAAGGCAATAGAGTCTCTGTACGTATCATAAATTGTCCCAAACGTATTTTCTTCTCTCCATCTCCTTCTAGTCTAGTATAGTGTTTAGGCCTGTCACAGCCTCTTTTCCTGTTATTTTCCAGTTTTTTACCATAAAAGTCGTTAAAACCGGATGAAACTCACTGTGCAATAAAGCAAAGAGAAGCGGCAGTGCCAACATCTTCATGGTGTTCACGGCGATTGGGGACATCAGGTCTGTGCTCTGGGTCTCTGCTGAGCCTGGTTGAGATTAGTTTTACTCCAAACCCTCTGCAGCTTCTTCAAGTTTCATCTGCAGCATGGACGTGTGCGCTCACAAGTCCGGGACAACAAACAGGGAGCGCACACAGGCTGGGGGGCTGCTGGTTCAGGGGGACCACTGTCCTCCCAACAGGTGGAGCCAACAGGGGAAATGTGATCTCCTTATGTTTTGACACGAGTCTTCATTGTTTCTGTTTCAGACCCACAACTTTACTGTTTTGATTCACTCTCACTTTATAAAACCTAGTTATAAAATATGATAATATCAATAACTCTGAGAGAAAAATCTTGACGAGCTGAAATATTAAAATACTAAAGTATTAAAATACTAAGTATTAAAATACTAAATACAAGCACCCATTCTGCATGAATACTTTACTTTTGACATTTCTTGATGAAGTAAAATTTACTTTTACGCTGTGGTTTTGCTACTTTTATCCAAGTAAAAGATATTACTTCCTATAATGTAACAAACAAATACAACAGCTCAAACATCCATTACACCCCGGTCAGGTCACCACAGGGTCACCACAAATACAACATTATCAATAAAATCCCACCGAGTTCAGGAATTAGATAAACAAATATAAACATTGGAAAGGTCACAGCAAGATTTTAACATTTAACATTTGTAACGTGCAAGTTGTGGAATTTATTCAAAACACAGACACCACAGAATGCAAAAGACCAAAAATTGATGATGATAGAAAACATAACAATCATTTGCATTCCTGCTTTATAAACTATAAAAGTAAAAGATACTGAAGGTTTTGTTGTACAGCTTTTTGCCAGATTCTACAGAACAGTTGCGGGGGGAAATATCCGCAAATACCCTCATGTATTTTAACCTGGTTTATAACAGCTAATGTAACAAAGTCTGTGTGAAAGTGAATTGTCTTATCATATAGTACATTTTGTTTTTAACTTGTTGAAAAGCCACTAACTTTCACATGGGAAAACTGGGAAGTGTATCAAGCCAAGCAGGACGACTGCTGATCTTGAAACAACTGTGTGTGTGTGTGTGTGTGTATGTGTGTGTGTGTGTGTGCGTGTGTGTGTGTGTGTGTGTGTGTGTGTGTGTGTGTGTGTGTGTGTGTGTGTGTGTGT
>JAUMHL010000014.1:9160942-9225409 GCA_032362345.1 Sandelia bainsii
GTCGGCCTGTGTGTGTGTGTGTGTGTGTGTGTGTGTGTGGGCGCGTGTGTCTGTGTGTGTTTGCTTGTGTGTGTGTGTGTGTGTGTGTGTGTGTGTGCGTGTGTGTGTGTGTGTATGCATGTGTGTGCGTGTGTGTGTGCATGTGTGTGTGTGTGTGTGTATAAAATTTTTACTTGTGATTGCTTGCTTTCAAGGTGAAACTGGAAAACTTTGTCTCTCTGACTTGCAAGAAAAATAAACCTACTCTTAAGATGATGATGCACTTAGTGGTGGTTTCATAAATTTCCACAACACAGTTAAACCAAACATTCAGCAATACTGTTGCACTATGAAGGACTCTTTATTACTATTGTGGTGAAACACAACTGTGGAGAAAACATTTCAGCAATCATTTTACAGGAAAATCAAATCTTCCTTCTTCATTTAAAGGATGAAAAGCATAATGGTTAGAGTTGTGAGTTTTCCACATGTCTCCAGTGATGAGTGTAATGGAGGTACAGAGATGAGACAGCTGCTGGCTGAGCTTCAGTGTCCTTGGCTATTGGGTTTCTCACCACCAGCACTCACACAACAGCACATTGTCACTTACTCTGGTTAATGTGAACACTTGCTTACACTTGTGTCCACATGCACACACAACGGCACAAGTGAGAGGTCATACATGCGGACATGTGTGCATAAACACACATGGAAAATAAGAGTGAAGCACTAACTCACAAAATCTAAGCTGCAGCACCTGTTCACAGTCAACAATCCCAGCTGCTCTGCTGTGAGCAGGACACACTGATGTCATGCAACACAGTATAACGCACACACCCACCCATAACAACACAGCTCAGTGCCCAGTGCTCACTTTCCACAAACATTTTACATAAACAAACTCTCACATGAACAAAACACACAGGAAGGGTGGATTTGTAAAGGCGTTGTGATCTTTGATGACAGCCATAACACTGAAACAGTTGTCTTCCTCATACTCACACTGCACACAGCTCAGCACAGTGTTCCCCTGGATTAAATTAAGGCTAATTTTATTCATTGTATTGCACCAGTACTTAAACCCTGCTAATTTTAATTTTTTAAGTTAGATGTTTTAAACCTCTTTTTTTATTCTTCTAAAAATAATAATGGAAAAAATCACCCCACAGACTTTAACGGTAAAAGCTTAATGAAATTTTTTAGGTTTCTTCTACCTGTCTATTAGCATAGAGACGTGGACTGGTAGTGTAGACAGCTAGTGTAGGCCCAGTGTGTGGCTGCTGCAGCATGCACCAGTGACAGCATGAAAAGTAATTGATGACTGAGCCTTAAATCTTCACTATCACAGCAGGTTTACAGGCAGACAAGAAATTCAGACACACATGCAGACAGGTGCAGTGAAGTAACTCTTAATATGAAAATGACAAAGACTTCTGACTGACAGGCACAAAACACCAGACGGAAATAGGAAAGAGAGTAAACAGAAACAAAGTTACAGGAGCAGGTAAGAGGTCAAAAACAGGTTAGACAGTGTGGAACGAAGGCTCAAACTGTACATATGTTGCAAATAGTGAAAGAACTGGGAACAGGTGTGTGGGACAGGTGACTAGACACGCAGGGAAAGCAGAAGGGAATCTGATGTATGACAGGTGACAGAGGCAGCTGGAAACCCCTGTTGCATGTTTCCTTTCTCATTTATCTGTATTGGTGTATAATATATTTAATGACAAAAGTGGCCAAAGCAGTGGGACACTTGTCAGCGAGCTTTAACACACTGTAGACCAATTAAGATTTCCCCTATTTCCTCCTGGAAACAATCTGTCCATTTCCTTTTTTTAATTAGCATCATTGTGAAACTGAAAACACAAAGTAACTTCAAGAGTTCACTACTCCTGCCTGGAGACGAAATGTTCCCTGGTACCTTTGAATGATGGTTAATTATTAGTTGTCATTTAACAGGTCACAGTCCAAATTTATTTGTGTTGAGATTTGTTACCGGAACTTCATGCCAGCTATTTTAGCAGTTCTTCTCAGTTTCCCCCTCAGGTGCTTGACCATGTTGCTAATGATCACAAAGTTGGCTTTGACCATGTACAATATATTTATATATTTTGTTGTTTTACATTACTTGCCAGACCCTTAGTCTTATTGACTAAATTTAAATTCTCCAAAAACTCAATAAAGACTCAACTAAAGAGCAAAATAATAAAAACAGTGATTAACTCTGCTGAAATTTACTGATAATTACTCTGTTCGTCTATCTGGAGCAACAGTCCTAAATCAGATCAGATTGTCTGATACTCCCACAGTTGTTTACGTCTTTGGCAGGGCCTTGACAATGTGAACTTTCTACTCTCTTTAATTATGACTGAGCTCAAGCAATGAGGCAACAGAAGAGGGAGTATATACAGGCTTTTGACAAGTTTGACATGTTTCATTTTGGTTCTATTCCCTTAAACAATCCCTTGTACAAGATTTACAATGTAAATACTTCAGATTTTCGTTACACAGTAATGACAATCAGTTTCTTGGCTTAAAAAAAACTTCAAAATCAAAAAAAATCAAATCATATGTGAATCACTCATATTTTAAGTTGAACTACTATGCACCAACCTGGAGTCCTAAGAGGTTATGATCATTAAGATAGAGCCTTTGTTTGAAATGACTCACAACAGAAATGCAAAAAAAGATGCAAAGAGATGCAAGTCAACCACAAACAAACACAAAAACTGCCAAACAATCACTAAGGAAACACAACAGAAAGACATGATCTGAAAAAGATACGAAAGACAACAAAAAGATGCAAAAAGACAAAGAGACACAAACTATCACAGAGAGATGAACTCTAGAGATGTCAGACTGAAGAGGAGAGACACAAAATTCAGATGTTTGGTTTGTTGTCTTGCCCCTATAAAGAAAGGTTTTTACATGCATCTGTGCCCAGAGTCCCATTGTTTTATCACCTGTCAGTTAAGAGAATATGCCTGATGTTTACTCCTTCCTCTTGGTGTGGCCCAAAATCCTTATTTGAGTAAAGAGAAACAGAGCCCCCTGCTGGTAGACTGGGTCCATCTGCAGGTTCATTTGGAGGTGAAGCCTCCTGGACCGCAGGTCAGACTGGGATCCAAAGTGAAGCAAGAAAAAATGGCTCCACTTCCAGTGGACGTGGTGTAAATGTTGAAGAAAAGCCAGAAGTTGAGGCAGAGCAAAT
Source organism: Sandelia bainsii (assembly GCA_032362345.1). NCBI lineage: Eukaryota > Metazoa > Chordata > Actinopteri > Anabantiformes > Anabantidae > Sandelia > Sandelia bainsii. The sequence continues at coordinate 9,164,133 of JAUMHL010000014.1, forward strand.
GTTTTGAGCAGGAGCTAAGAGCAGAACCAGAAATTAAAGCAGAAGTTAAGGTGGCACCAGAATAAATAAATGAATAAATCCAGAAGTCATGGAAGATCTAGAGATTAACATGAAGCTAGAGCTCAATGCTGAGACAGCCTTTAAGGTGGAGCCAGAGGCTGAGGTGAAGCCTGATGTTCAAGAGGTTCAAGAGGAGTTTCCAATGCTAATGAACCTCGAGGCAGAAACTAAAATAGTTGTTCAGGAGAGGCACATTGCTGTGGAGATAACATATGAAGTGGTTGGTGAACCAATCATGGAGCTGGAGCCACTGATTAACAACATGTTTTCAGAGTCAAGATCCTGTTGTTGTTGAGGGGAAGGGGATAATGATACTTGTCACCAAAGTGGAATTGTGCTATAAAAGGTTTTATGTGTACATTAATACAGTTTTGTTTAAAGATAGACTTTAACAATGTAAGCCCATCAATTGTAAACAAGATGAAAGATGTTGTAATTTCACCTTTTAGCCACAGGGCAGGGCTATTGTCCTGTGGAAGTGCTTGAGCACGGAGCATAAACATGCACCAGGATTGTTGGACTGAGACATTGGAAGGTGTTTATCAGAGAGTGTTGAAAAACATTGGAAATACAAAATAATAACTTCATAACTAATATTGACTAATAACTTAATCAACATGAGCAGGACATGTTTCATTGCTACGTTTGTATCTTGAGAATGTAAAGATAAATGACTCCGACATCTGATTGAACCTCAGTAATTCCCTGTGGTCTGTCAGACTGGTCGTTTTTTCTGGTTGGATGGATCCAAGTTGGGCTATGCTGATTGGCTGTCAGGGGAGCCCAACAGCACATCTAATGTGGAGGATTGTCTGCAACTTCTTTGCATTAATTTTTGTCTTTTGTCTGCAGTTTTTAAACTGTCCTTAATTCAGTTTATTTATATAGCACCAAATCACAACAAAAGTCATCTCAAGGCACTTTATAGTGTATTTACCTCATGTTTATTATGTTCTTTTCTCAGCACAAACTCAGCTACAAATGTGACTTGTTATTGACAATTTAAAGATGAAAGGAACAAAAAATACATGAAAAATGACAAGTTCTCCAATAAAATGTGAAGTGATAATCACTCACTGTTTTTATTGAACAGTTCAAGGAAATAATGTTGTTTCACTATTTATTAACACAAATAGAACAGAAAAATGTTAGAAATATAACTATAATACAGTCTGTTGACACAAAGTCTAATTTTTTTTTCCGCTTAACTCAATCCATTAAGTCCAGGCCTTCTGGGTTTTTTTTTTTGCAGGATCAGAACAGTTGTTCTGATGCCAAAAATCTTTCATAGCGATTAAAGCTGTTTTAGATTTCATGTCATAGCTGGATTGATACATGTGTTTGATTACATACTTCAGTCAGTGTAGCTCAGTGAATATCAATCCACACCTACCCTTTAAAATTACAGGAGCTTAGCGCCCATTAACTGATGTATTCACACACCCACACTGCACATGTGGCTACTGTAAAGCCTGCTGCGACTCACATGTTGCTGTGTGTGACTGTGACTCATTTTCCACTGACCTACACAACCTTTTCCTGACCTTTGGACATGGAGGTGAGGATTACCAACTCTAAGGTGATGACTGACAGCTCTTTATCCTTCTGTTTTAATTGCTGACTGTTCCATATATGCATAAGCCCAACACCATAAGGCACAGACACATTAATTAAAATATTTAAATAAAAATTCAAAGTATAAGTCAAGTTTAAGTATAAGTTTTTTGGGAGAAAACAGACTTTGCCACATGGGAGCTTTGCAGATTCTCCATTGTTCTGTTACCTGGAAAAATGACTTCTGCTGGACTTAAGAGCTCACAGTTGAATGTGCATCTCCAATCTATTACTGGAGAGATTTATCCAGTAGCTTTGTTGTACATTGTGTGGGTACATTACAAAATAATATTTTTAGATTCTGTGCATATTCAGATCTGGTTTACAATCATGGTCAGGTGGGTGGCCAACCAAGACAGCCTCTGCAAAACATCATACATCAAAAGTGATTAATAAATGAAATAGAGAGCGGTGGACTCTTGGTGCCGGGATGCTCTGGATATCCCCTAATACTTTGACTGATTAACAGTGTTTCTGTTTAGAAGAGAGTGACTCAGTGTTGCTGCTTGTCATCTGTCAGTTCAAGTCATTTTGTAGCATCATGCAACACAACCAGTTGTTCACTGGATTCTCTGTGTGTGTTTGTGCGTGTTTATACACTGAGGCTGTGAATCCTCCAACCTTAAAGCACCACAGCCCAGCTTAGAAACACTTGGTACACTTGGTAAATACTCCTGAATCCACAATCAGTCGTAAACTTTGCATTACAGGCTCAGCTCTGTCAGTGGTACAAGGACAGAATCTGAACAATGTTTACAGCACAGCCTTTTATAGTGCAGAAACATACCAGCACTAATCTGTGCAGTTCATTCATCCGTGTTCTTTATGGTGGTTTATATGACAGAGAAGTATGAAAAGAATTAACTATCTTGTTTGAAAAGCTATTTACAGAAGCCTTACATTTTTCTGACTTGAGAACCTCATCACAAGTTTGCACACATGTCAACGCTGAAATGCGTTGGTCTAACATAAAGTTGTTCTATATACTGTAAGTGTTGCTTTTCAGTTTGTTTCGCCTGTTTATAAATCTTGGCAGTAGGTGCAGTTGTGCCAGAACTACCTGCTGTGTATGACAAGTTTGCAATATTCCTGATCCTAATCTGGCTGAAGACTGTTGTTGCATGTCTCTACCATCTCTACTATTGTGGGGAATTCTTTGGTGTTCAGACATTTTCATACAGTCCCTAACATTTTCCAGTTCACACAAAGAAGACAGGAAACATTAGAAGCTTCTCATTAGGTTTTAAACTACCACAACTCAGCTCTGTAATTTCGTTGTTATTTCTTAATCACCTGTGTCTTTCAGTGTCCATCAGTTTCCATCAGTGTCTGTTTGAGAAGCAGTTTGCAGGTAGAAATAAGGGGATAGATCGTAAGGCACACAGGATAAGAGATGCCAGTTGTTGGGAGAATTAAGGGGCAAAGAATTAAGTGTATTAAGAGTGGAAGTGCCAATTCCTATTCAGGTCTTTTCTCATTTTCCTGCTGATTACATTAGGAATTAACACTATTCTCACTGAAGCATTCCAGGGGGCACACATCCATAACAGACCTCATACAGATCTGCCCAGAACCAGGATGAACATAAATATGCAAATTTACTGGCACAGTAGTCAGTGTGAATACATCTTGTCAAATTTTTGCATGTCCCTACAGTCCTACCTGAAACTCCTGCTTAAAGCCAGATGTCTGGTTCATTAAGGGTGAGAGGGAGGAAGGAATAATAAGAAGCTTATCACAGATGTTGTCAAAAATCTTCTGGAAAACCAAAATGCTGGATTGGATTTTGCAGCCACAATATACATCATGTGCAGATTATACTCTAGCTCTCTGTCAGACATTGTAAATCTGTTCGTCTGCTTCTGTCTCTCAAACCTGGAGAGGCCCCAGAGACCCCTGCCTCACTCAGGGGTGTGTCACAGACATGCTGCATCTATAAGCACAAGAACAGAGAGAGAGAAGTGAACACACAGCGAGGAAGCAGAGATAAAAGTCCACAGCGTCAGACAGGTACGTTTTACACATTCTCAGGAGCAACTATAATATAAATATAATTATAACTGTTTGTGTGTGAATGAGAAGAATAATAAGAAAAAATCAGCTCATCATTTTCAGTTTTTTAGATTACAGTAATTATTTATCATATTATCAGCTAATAAATTACATTAAATTGTCCTTATTTGTTTTATAATCCAGCTAAATGTGAGCTGCATCTGAGACAAAGAGCAACCCAGAGTAACCTCTGTATCCCTGTGTGTATCTCATTGACCTCGGGCTTTAACCAGCTGTGTTTCTGGGATCCACACCGGAGTCCAATGACAGCCAAAGAGACTAGTGAACTAAATCAAGGCCACAATCCAATCTAACTTTTGTTTAACTTAAAATAGGTCACAAACACACAAATCATTTAAGAAGTACACCAAATATAACACAACTCCTGTCCACAGAAAGAGAAATAACACAAATATCTTTTATCATCCAATACAGGAAGAACTGTAAAGATTAACAAGACTGCAGACTTAACAAGTAGCCTCAAGTTTAATTATGCCAGATACCAATTCTTTTATTGCATACTTGTACTTGTTAAATATATAGTATAGGCAGATGCTTTACTATTTATTTACATCATGCCATTTGATATGATAGTTCATCTTTAAAAGGCACATTAGATAAACTAATTAGCAAATGAAGTTTATTTTAAACAAAAACAAGAAGATTTACACCTTCAGAGTCATTAGGAGTCATCTTCTGGGGACTATGAACATCTGTAAAAAACTGAATGCCAATTCATTCAGTATCTGTTGCGGTACAAAGAAAATTTCATTACAATTTTAATTCCAACAGTATTCAGTACTCATGGAGAAATTGCGCAAAGTTGGTCAACCTCTACAGAAGAATCCTGGAAAGCAATCTGAGGAAAATGACAAGATCCAGGACGGGGAACTACATGTGAAGCAGGAAAGCACAGATGAAGGTAAAACTGTATTTAGTTCAAAGTGTCTGTTCCAGAGAGAAAAGTAAATCAAATAAATTCTCAGTGTCACTAGCATAGTTTGTGTATCACTGAGCATCACTTTTTTCTCAGAGTAGATTTATTATTCTGTTCAGATCTAAAGATCTTCAGAATCTTAACTCGCTTCGTCTTGCTCAGCAGCATTAATGGACCAAAAAGTGATGGCAGGAGAAGCTCTGGACAGGAGGAACATCTGGGAGCCAAGTGTTTATTATGCACTGGGAAAGGAGACTTTTTACTTTGCTGGTCATGATATCAGCATACGCGAGTCTATAGATACGTATGGTGCTCTGATCTGGCCTGGGGTATGCTCTTATATAATGGTGTGTTATTGGACAGTCGCTGACTTGTTTGTTATAGATGTAATAATATGTATAATTTATTCTGCAGGCAGTAGCTTTGTGCCAGTTCTTAGAGAATAATCAACAACAAGTGAACTTAATGGACAAAGCTGTGCTGGAGATTGGAGCTGGAACTGGTTTACTCTCCATAGTGGCAAGCCTGCTCGGTAGGTCTATGATAATAAAGCACATTTACACTTTATATAATATTTATACATGTATAAAACAATAACATTGTAACAGTTTCATCAGTAAGTCTTGGCTTCAAAATGAGTGAGTACAAATACCAAGAGTACTAGTTAGTTGTATATCAAATTACTAATTAGAATGAACTATACATTTTACTGGATTATGCTAATTTGTATTTCTTATTTAGGACATACTCAGAATAATTGTAGTACTCTTTGATTGTGGTGCTAGAGGAAAAGTCACAAAGGGTTATCCACTCTGATGCATAAAGATGCACTGAATATTCTACAGATATCTGCTCATTTTTTGTGCAACATTAACATTTCAGCGTGGTGGTTGAGGCCAAGAAAACATCAGGGCATCACTAACAACAATAGGGATACTTGTCTGAGGATCATGACAGTCCACCAACTCCAAATATCTTACATTGCAAACAGGCCAGTATCTGTAAAAAAAAATGTATCATGAGATACAAGATAGTGGCCATTGGAATGACAATGCCCTTTAGCCCTTACATTAAGTATGCAGCAGAAAGACAAGTGGCAAATCGATTCTGTAGAACAGTTTCCTCTGTATACGCTGTGGGGTGGCTGAGGCTCAGGAGATGGTGTGATAGTGTGAGTAGAAATAGTGTCAGTGGTTTGATCCCTGGCCTTGAATAAAAGATGTCACCGTCTAAATGTAAACTTCAGTTGTCTTGGTTTTCTTTACTCTTTTCCAGGGGCTTGGGTAACAGCTACTGATCTGCCAGAAATCTTGTCTAATCTGACCTTTAACCTTGTGAGGAACACCAAAGGCCGCTCCCGCTACACCCCTCAAGTTACTGCCCTCACCTGGGGTCGAGACCTGGAGCGCGACTTTCCCTACCCATCATACCACTACGACTATGTGCTTGCAGCTGATGTAGTCTATCACCACGACTACCTCGAGGAACTGCTGGACACCATGCATCACTTTTGTCGACCGGGAAGTCAAACAACGGTGCTGTGGGCCAACAAGATCCGGTTCCAGTCAGACCTGAGGTTCACAGAGAGTTTTAAGAGCAGTTTTAACACCACACTGCTCGCTGAGCTCCCACAGCAGGATGTGAGGATCTACAAGGCCACAGCAAAAGAGTGACAGAAGGGGCAGTTTTCTGAAAAGTTATAAGTTTTTTGTTGATTTTGCAGACATTTATCAATTTAGAAAAGAGAAAATTCAATTTTCCATTTCCACAAAAGTCTGGTTTACATGACATTCCTGGTCAGTGCCATAATTTTTGTTGAGTAGAAATGAAGTTCCTGAGTCACATTTTAATTTCAATAAGCTATTTTATTTGCCAGTACCTTTCCATACGTTTGATGTTTCTACCTTTATTCATATTTTGTTGAACAATGTGTTTTTAAAAATAATAATAAATAAAAAATAAATCTGTCCTATATTCAAATGTGTCTCATGACAACTATCCTACAAATCAAAAATGATTTTTATCAGTGGAATAAACACTTAAAAAAATGATTTGCAAAAACCTGAAACAGTATTTCTGGTGTCTTGGTCAGTATTTATTATAGCGGAAAATAAATAAAAACTAATTAAACAAATGCACTTTCCATTGAATGGTTTACACTCTACAGGAGCATCATTGCAGCAATACGTAAACATCTTCCATGTTCAACATGTGACTGTGACATAGCACCGAGAATACCACATAGCTAAACCCCAGCTTAATAATTGTGCATTGGCATGATAATTGTTAAATTAATTTTAAATTTAAAAGCTAAAAGCAATACAACATAACACATACACACACAAAGACAACGTGAAGGTTAAGAGAGAGTGTGAGGGAAAAGACAGTGGGAAGCACTGAGGAAATAATGTCAAGAATCTTTACTTCTCAGCACTAAATCAACAATGAAGTCCAGTCCAGGTTGGAAATCTACCTCTGTTCTGCTCTTGTTTCCTGTGCCAACAATAAAAGTTTAGAGTCTCAAACTATTTTATTTCTGCAATCAGAAAGTGCAGAAGAGACTTTTGTTTCTGAGTGTTCGTGTTGCATGTTTTATTTCAGTTTGTATGACTGATGTATTGTCAAGGTGTTTCAATGACTCTATGATGTACAGCAGGTTGATGACTTTGGCTGCTCTAGTATCGATTCTCTGCGGAGGTCATTTGGGATGCTGCCTTCAGGGCCCCAAAGATTGAGCTCTCCATAAATACCCATCTCGATCATCTCCTCTTGCCAAGGAATAGGGATGTTGCCTGAAGCAAACTCATCAAAAAAGGTCTTGTCAGGATCCTCCACGGTCACCCCCTTCACCGAGGAAAAAGCTCCAACATCATCCAGATCTTTAGCATACACCACTTTAGGATCAGGGACAAAAGGAGGAGGCAGAATACCTGAGGAAGTGAGATGTGGGAATTAAAAACAACTGTTAGAGAATAAAACATTTCCAGGGTGTAAAGAAATTTTAAATAAGCAATTTATTATTATTATTATTATGGTGATGTTCATTTTATGTTCCAGAGGCTGAAGCCTGAACAAGATAAAAAGGAAAGGGCTTATCTTAGAAATAGATAGTACCTGCATTTAGTTTCCTCCAGTTGATGTCTCTGAAAAATGGGTGTGCCCTGATCTCATCACAACATCCATTCTTAAAACCCATCCTCTGATCAACCTCTCTGGCCAGCAGCCCTTCACAGAGAGACTTTGCATGCTCACTTAAATGGTCCGGATAGACCACCACCCGCGTGAGCACACGTTCTTTCAGCTCCTCGCGTTCAACCTGAGGAGTTAATAAATAACCTGTCATCGTCACCATCAGTCATTTGTGTGCACAGCATAAATAAGTCTCATGGTTCCATAAAAGGCAACTAACCTTCTCCCCTCTGTTTCTAAATGGATTTTTAGCAGCCATGAACTCAAACAATGTCACACCCAGAGTGAAGTAGTCGACCGAGGAGTCATACTTTTCTCCTTTCAGCATCTCCGGAGGCATGTAACCTTCAAAAAACAAATTGAAACAATCGCAAGAAAAGTTCTGAAGAAGTAAAAAAACTAAAAATATGAAATTGCAGAGACCCACCTGGTGTTCCCGCGTAGCCTTTGGTCATTGTTTTGCCTTCTTTTAGCTCCACAGCGAGACCCAGATCAGATATACGCACATTCCCTAGTGGACAACATATAGATGTTTGAATTAGCTGCAGATTACACATTGAAAATGGGATTTTTTCTAGTGTTTAACAAAACTATATTACCATCATTATCTAGCAGCACATTTTCAGGCTTAAGATCTCTGTAGATGATTCTTTTCTGGTGAAGATGTTCCAAGCCCTGGATGATCTGAGCAATGTAAAAACAGGCTCTGGGTTCATCAAACCCTGGGTTGTTCTCATCCACCAGGTAAATATGGTACCTTCAGGAATGACACAACAGATAAGCTTTGGCTCCATCATGTATAAAAGTGATGTACACATTGTCAGTGTGTTGCTATTACATGGTTTTTGCTCATTTTAAGTACTAGAATCTAGTTGTTAATCACCATTATCAAGTCTGCATTTTATTATGTATAAGTCATCTTTACTGTAATAATAATCTTAAATAAACTGGGACACATTTATGTAATTTTATCTGTATGGTGTCAAAGCTGACTTTGGGGAGAGTCTTTTGGTTGACTGTACACCTTCTGTTGGCAATGAAGATGTTAAAGTACTGAAGGAAAAACAAGTCCTGTGGCAAATTACTCAGATTATACATTGAGTTATTGCATAGTTGTAGTGGAATGAGAAGTAGATGTTATGACTGAGCTTTTGTGTTCATGTTTGTGCATGAAAAATTAGAGTTTTTTAGGATGTGAAGTTACTTGAGGTCTCCTCCGTTCATGATCGTCATGACCAGACAAAGTTCTTCCTTTGTCTGAAAGGCGTACGCCAGTGACACAATGAAGCGACTGTGAACCTTTTCAAGAATCCTCTTCTCCACCATTGCCCCCTACAGGAGAAAATTAGGAAAGACACATTTGAAAAATGATGCATGAAGCACAAAACTAGAACAAAACGACTTTTCTTTCTATGTTTTGAAGACAAATATGCAGTATGTGATGCTGTTTGTGGCATTTGGAGGATAGGCTATAGTATATTTCAATGATTGACCTTAGACAAGTCAAGGGCAAGATATAACAGTGCAGAGGAGTTCAATTCAGAAGAGCTTTTCACTAAAGCTTCCAGTAATCACTCTATCCCTGCCTCTGTGTTTAATACTGCAGGATAAAGCCAAATGAGACAGAGGCTGGGACAAAGATGATTAGCAGCTTCACACCATGCCAAGTGCAGTGCACTTTCTCTGAAACATAAAGCCAGTAAAACACCCGTATTTATGAAATCACTGCATATTAAAATATCAGTTACAAGAGCTTTGTCTCTATTAAACTACAGTTCTGCAGTTATAGTGTGAAACAATATCTAAACTGAGATTTTCCTAAACACTAGGTAAGTTTGATTCTAACCATCTAAATTGTTTCACAGTAACATATCTACTCTTGAATGATTTATTACCATTTGACGATATTGAGATAACTTATTATAATTAAGTTTTACTGATAGAGGCAAATATTGTATTTTAAGCTATATCAAAAACCTGCAGGATGTGTTTGATTTTGATCCTGACTGGTCCTTCATGTTCAGCATGTTTGGGCACAGCTGATAAGAACAGAATTAGCTCTCTGTGTTTGAACTAAAGGCTGACAGCCATAAAACTATGCTGGACTAAGGCAAAAGACTAAAAGCATGGTGAGTAAAGAAGCACATCATCAAGAGCGACATTTCTTCTCTCACCTCATAGCCTTTCCTTTTCTTCAGCCTCTTCTTGTTGAGTTTCTTACATGCATAAAGTTTCCCTGTGGCTTTCATCTGACAGGCTGACACCTCCCCAAATCCACCTTTCCCCAGCACACGAAAGTCTAGGAACCACTCTGCATCCATGGGCTGCATCTCAAGCCACTTCCACTGCAGGAATCTCTTCAGGTACATGCTCTCCAGGAAGAAAGTGTAGGGGGCCTCCCGCAGATACCCCAACGTTGTAGCCAGTGCTGCAGCAAACAAATCGTCCCCTGCAGCCTCCTGGTCTTGCTTCACCTTAGCTACGATGTCCTCAGATAGGAACAGACAGTTGTGTTTAGCAGACTGGTCCATGTAACGCTGAACAATCTTTGAGGCCTTCTTTGCCCTGTCAGAGTCCTCCGCCAGGTCATAGTCCTCAATGTCTTTCCATAAACGACAAGCACCATGATACTCTTGATTTGCATCCAAAAATTCCCTAAAGAGGCGTTTGCCAATTGGCTGTTCAACGCAGACGAAGTCAAAGGTCAAATCCAGAGTGTCCCTCAGGCCCTCGCACACTGTGATGTGGGGCAGTTTGAGGCGAGAGTGGTATTTCTTATCCCGAGCTGCTGCTGGATTAGAGCCATCAATGCTTCCACGAGCATTGATATAAGCAGAATTTGCTACTACAGTGGTTAGTCCTCCGATATCCATGTTGAGGGTGTGTGACTGTTAGGCTACGCAAGGAAAACACATTGCATGGGTGAAGCAACAGGAGATAGATCACAGAAGAGCAGCAGAGGAAGCATGAGAGAGAGAGATGGACACTTGAGACTGATGTCTGAACTAGATCCCAATACTCTCATTCATACACACACTGAAGCACACCTGAGTCAACACCTTTCGGTAATCCATTAACACCCTCATGCCCCAGACAAGTGTGCGAGCACATGCTGGAACAGAACAACACAGGCGGGATATGTAACTGGGGTGTCACCAGTCAGTCAACTGGCGAATCACAATTACTGTAGCAGTAGGACATTAACGTAGATAAACCGCCCAGTTGCTGTGTATTTAAAACTAAGCTTTAGAAAAGAAATATGGTCATTAACTAAAATGCCTACAGATAAACACTGGAATCATGTTTATTTCTATAAGCATATGTCAGTTCTTTATATTTATATAACCAATTATTTCAAATCAAGCACCGTTAAGGGGGACATACTGAGAAATAGGCAAATCTGCCTAAATACTGGAACACCCATCTGTACTGAACAGGATTGATATAATCATCCCTTCTGAACATACAGGGTGCAAATATTTGTGGTAATAAACTGATTTTGAAGGATGCACACTTGATTAGACTTCAGGATTAATTTTCAGACAGAATCAGAACTGCACATTTTGTCCCCTCATCTCTTAGACTGAAATAGCTCTATAGATGTCTTTACATCCAGTATGACCAGAAGAAATGACTACAGTGATCAAGACAACTTTCAGTATACATGTGGGCATGTCAATAGTATTTTAAAAGTAATTATTTAAACATTGTAAGAAAAATTATGAAAATTAATTAAGCTGAAAGTTTTATTTTTGCCCACTGATTTTTCTTCTAAAATCTGGGAGTTGTGCAGTACTACCCACTGACAGCTACCCGTTTAGTGAGATATAAATGTATTATTTAATCAGCAGCTAATGTGCCCTCAAGCAGTCAGACTGCATTTAACTCAAAAGCTTAATCAACATCTACTACTTCACTTTCCCCCCCCCATTTTCATCAACACTGAACGACTTCACTTGAGACAACCATCAGCTTACAGGTCGCTCTGTCCCGAGCTACAAAAGGCTTTTTATATATGTAGTATTTCTCAGTAAACACATCACAGAATCAACTGTACTCCCCTTCAAGATTTTTTTTTTTTTTTTAAACGGCAAACCTGTCTTTGCCAAAAGGAGCTTAAATGACATGAACCCACACATTCTGCCGTTTGGCTTCATTTTGGCCCTTATCAGTTCTCCATGTCAATAACATGTGAACTCACCTCAGTAAGTACAATCCCCAATCTCAATGTCAGCAGCAGCAGCAGCTCGTTAATCTAGGTTTAAATTTAAAAAAGTAAATACTGGTAGACAGGAAACTATTGTTTAGCATAATAAGGACCATATGGCACAATAAGAGCATATAATCATTGTTCTCACCTCACAGGTATCCTCTCGAGTTTCCAGCCTGTAGTTTCTCTTCTGACAAGTAGACGGCCAACCCCCCAACCCTCCCTCCCTCCCTCCCTCCCTCCCAAAAGAGATTTTTCTTCGATTTCAAACTATCTGGGATCTAAGAACAGAGCTATTCTTTCACCATTTTAGTAACTAAATCATAGCTGTTGGGACAACTTTCAAGAAACCATTCTTTGACAGTAGTAGTATTTGGATATATAATATCCATGTTTCAAGGTGTGTCTGTCAGCCTATTGCTCAAATTTAAAGTTAGTCAATGTACAGGTGGCATTATTCCAGACAGGTGATGATTTTTCATTTCAGCAACAAACTTGCATTAATTATAGATGCAACCTTATTAAAACAATCTATATTTAATTTGCAAACTTATATTAGATTACAGAAAATGTATCTGGAAGTCAGTACATGTGTTGCTCAGTTTTAAAAGGGAGATCTTTGAAGGGAGTACATCAAGACCTATACAACCACACATTGTTACATCAATAATTTTTGCAAGTCTATGTGAAGGTCTAACCACTGGCCTCTAAAGGATACTATAAGCTACAATCGTTGTAGGATTCATATAGGTAAATAACAAACAAAGCTTATTTGCCTATCAGGAGCCCGGGTTGTGAAAGTCTTTACCTTGCTGGTGCCATTATTTTTTAAACACTACCAAGGCATTAACAGGGCGGTGATAGAGAATTCATCAACTCTAGGAATACAAAAAAATAATATACTAGCAAACAAGATCAGGAAAGCAGCTGCCTACAGAACAGAAGGAAGCCAGCCCAACACAACGGGGGATAAGAACCCATTTCAAATTATTGCCCAGAACACAAAACAAAAAGTATAAACACATCTGATGGAGACCCATCCTGGGATGCCATGGCAACTGTATTTGGCCATTCAAAATCCATGGTGTTGCACTAACACAGCATGTTACGCACACTTTGGCCATCTTGGAACATTTTGATCGTCATCATGTCTGCCATTTGTAATTGCAAAATAGGAATAACTATTCAAACAAGCACATTACATTCTCCAACAGCAGTAGGTTTTACAGAGGTTTTTTTTTTTGTGGGATGGCTTATTAGAAGTGGATTAGACATACAAAGACTTCAGTGTGGTGGCCGGACCACAGACCACAGTTCCCTTGGACGACACCCCCCAAGAGCTGTGGTGCAGGTGCACGTGATTCAGGAGCAGAAAAAGATGGGTGCAAATTGCACCTCTGTTTTTTCAATATTCAACTACACCCCTGAGTAAGCCAGAGAGAAATACAGGCATGGGGACAGGGGAAAAGGATGAAGAAACACACAAAAGGGGACTAAATTCCCATGGTGAGGGTGGCTTGAGGGACTGTGCTTGTTGGAGCGGCGAGGCGTAGACAGGTTAGTCTTCATCGTCGTTCTCATCATACTCATCCTCATCATCATCATCCCCCATGTACGACACGGGAGTCTCCACACGAGACCCACTGTAGTGAGAGTCATTCGAGCTGGAGGCCATGGTGCCGTCTGTGCAGCCATCACTGTGAGGAGAGGAGGATGATTTTATTGTTGGACAATGCGATAGACATGAGTGTAACATCTGCTTTCTGTCACATTTGTTGGTTAAATTACGGGTAATTACAGGCTTCTCACTTTGCAGGGTAACGGGCTCCATTGGAAGATGATCCTCCAGTGATGTAGACGTTACTAATGGGACCCTTTGCCATCTCTGGAAAAAGAAACAAAATTTTTTTATACAACTATGACTGATGATTCTTGAATTTGTCACTCTTCTCTTGCAGTGAAGACCCACTTCATCGCCACTGGAGGTGTGTCAGTGCTCAAAGAGAGCATGTATTGTATCTTCCCTTGTGGCAAAAGACTAACAGCCTATGATTTTATCTAACAATTTTATTATTATTAACAATTATATTTTATTTTATACACATTTCACTGTATAACTTTTTCAAACCACTGCATAGCTACCAGTCAAATTCTGCACTTATTATCATAAAGTACATTTTCTTCCAGTACCAACCAGCTGGAATGGTGAATGGTGGTCAATGGGGAAAATCTTCATGTCACATTCACATGCTCATGGGTCTTCACAGTAACAGTATCAAACTGTTCAGAGCTATAAACTTTATGCAAATCAGTGACAAGTCAGAGATATAATACAAACATAAAAAACAACCAAAAAGAAAACAGCTGCTTCTCGTTGAGAAGGATCTGCTTTTGCATCCCAGCTATACTACAAGGAAAATCAGATCAAGGTTCAACTTTAGGAATATATCCTCTGGCAAAGTTTATCGACAGCTGGGCAAGAGGAGAAACAAAAGCAGAGAATTGTTCACTACCACACATGATGAAATTTTAAACAAAATCAAAATGAAGCCATCCACTGCAGACTCTGGCTTCCAAGTCTCTACAATATGTCTTGAACATACACTGAACATAAAGAATATGTGGGAACAACAACAGACCACAGAAAACTGTCCAGTTGGAGCAGAAGATGGAAAATATGTGCTCAACACAGTCCTACTGGTTCATCAGAGGCCATATGCATATGTGAGAACTTACTACAAGACTGAAAAATGTCACAACAACATCATATTCTACTACATGAAATAGTAAGATAATCTTAATACAAGTGCAGTACAGTGTATTAAGAAAATCAGCAATTCAAAGATCCTCTTAAGAGATGACAAATGAATTTTACAGCATTTGTTGTACATGGGCCAAATTTCCATAACACCTGCTGTACCACAGGCAACAGCTGACATGCACATAAAGATCTTTTTAAAACAACGTGAATGGCACAGAGGGACTGACACAAACAAAAGTGTCATCTAACCACTACATAGGTAGTTTAGATAGTTGTGGACAAGCTCAATGAGTTTCTCTTTCTCAAATTTCCTCACACTGTAGTGCAGTACAGTGTGAGGTAAGTACCATACATTACATCAATGTATAAATTATTTACATGTCATAGGACTTTACTCTTTGTCTTTCGTTTTGATTTACTGTCTATGCTTTGCACATGTCTTGTCTTCTGTTCTTAATTTATCATTTGTATTTCATGAATGTTACACTGCAGACCCTGAGCCTCGCCATCTCACTGTATACTTGTTTATGGCTGAGATGTCAAAGTCAACTTTGACTGATAACACTAACCTATTACTCAAAATGAGTTACAGCACTGACCTATAACATATGGCTCCAGAGCTTTGGGCACCAGGCTCCGCGCAACTTTCAAATCCTCTGGAGAACACTTTCCCACCTCCAAACCACAGGCCATGCCCATACGTTTCAGCACCTCAATGTCATCGTGGATCTCAAACATGCTGTCAAAATTGAACAAATACTCGAACCTGCAGATGAGAAAGAAGAGAAACACAAAAGCATAAGCTAACAAATACATAAAATAAAATCTAACTTTAAATTTTTTATTGTGGAGTTATTGGCTCCAGTCCCAAATGGTGCATTTTAAAGTCAAGCGATTTTAAAGGATGACATTTGCGCTTGGTTAGATATGGGCAATGTGACTAGTTTTGCAACTGTAGAATTTACTTAAACTGTCTAACCAGCCTTGCTTTTCCTCTCCCATCTAGTCCCAGTCTGAACATGTAGTGTTCAAATGTAAAAAAAAAACAGGATCATCACACGTGACAAAGAAAATTTAGTGGCCAACAATGGGAAATTCAAATTACCATTTCACATTTTAGACTGTTCTCACCAAACTGATGGGACTACTATAGCAAAGGCATGTAATCCTAATAAGTTGCATAGAAAGTGATAAAGTTCTGACTGCAACATTTCATTTATGTTTACAGTTGTCAGTGCTTATTAATGACACGTACTTCACATCTATTTGCCTAAATGAAACGAGGATCAACAGGCTGGGAGCACACCATTAAAGAGCTGGCTGTTAGTTTGCTTGTATCAAAGGTGAACTTATGCTCATTCAGTATTAGTTTTTATTATTACCAGCAGTTACATCTTCAGCATATATCCAATACACAGCTAAACGGTTTAGTGATATTCTCAAGAAAAAGTCTGAGGTGTCAGGCTTATTCTAGTGACCAACCTTAAACCTTCGCCACAAGATTTTCAATGTTTGACTGACTTGCAACGGGATGCAAAAACTAGCAAACAATTAGCACAAAAAATGGCACAACTTGTGCAGAATTGCAGTGAGCACAATCCTTAAATTCAAATCTAATTAAAGGGATAAAAGTTAATGAGATTATTGTATGCACACAATACTGAAAGGTTAAATTGTTTAGTCATTTCACAAATCACAATCAATGCATTGATCTATCAAAATGTCTTGAGGTTAAACTTTTTTTTTTTTTTTTTTTTTATAAAAGTGGTGAAAATGAAAACTAGCACAATAGCATACTTGTCATTGGAGATGCTGCAGTCGATGACAGTTTTCTTGCTGGTGTTGACAATTATAAAAGGCAGATGGATAATCGAGTTGGGAGGTGGAGGTCTGTTTGCCTGCTGCTCTGACTGTCTGTTCCGCTGAACCAGGTTCTTAAAAGCTATTTGCTGTAAGAGAACATAAAAGAAAGTTGAAATCTTTGAAGCACCTACATAGAGCATTTGATTAAGATGTACAGCCCATTCAACATTTCTTAAGTTCCTTCAGCCAAACCTCAGCTGGACTTATTGTGTTGTGTTAGGCTAGTCCTGCTGTAGTCTCCAGCAAAGTAGTGTAACTGGTTTGCATCCGAGAAGTTCTCAAAAGGGACATGATAGATTATCAAGCGTTCTTGTGCATTCATGCACAAGTATTCATATACATTCTTGGACTCTCTGGCAGTGAGAGGAAGAAAATGTATTTAAGTTGTGTGGAGTTTTCTTCACAATGAACAATCTCTCCTAGCATCATAAATATGTAGAGGAACACACAAGTGGCCCAATCTGGGCATTTAATATGTAGTTACATTTGAGGAACACCCATCACCTCCAGCAGAATATGCTGAATAAAGATCATAGCTACACAGGCTACGTTTCGACTCACCAAAAACACAGAAGTACTCAATTCATTCCCACCTGCAGTATGAGCTCCTGAAGTTGAGATTGTTTCTGTTTAATCCTCTCCAGCCGTCTTTGTCTTTCCACCTACAGTTAATATAAAGGAAACATAGCATGACAGAGCATATATCCACAATACAAGGTAATATAAAAACGTCTTAACTGTCTGTTTCTACCTCTAGGTTTTGGCACTCCTGAGCCGAGTTGGTGGGCAAACCAATCCATTTGATTTCTTTTTTCTCTTTGGAGATAATGTTCATGGCCATCAGCACATTAAGTGCATCGTACACGCGCCGCCGAATGTTCTTCTGATCATACACATGCTAAGAGACACACACACACAAAAAAAAACAAGATTAAAAATATAAAACAACTACTAAGATGTTTACATTATCTCATGCAGCTGAAACACTCACCGAGTCATTGGGTGACATGTGGTTGTCTGAAGAACTGAATTCTGCGACAAGTTCATCTGCAACTTCATTGTAGGTGGTTACTCCTTTCTTCTGCACCTTCTCACAAACTTTCATGGAGAAATGTCTTAAGCCCTTCCCATTTTTTTCTCCTTTTTTACCCCGCTTTCTGCAGACAGAAGAGATGCCCCACATCACTCAATTTACAAAAACATAATGACTAGAATGTGACACATTGTGTTTCACTGTTTTTTTTAGAAATTATATCAGACTTGACCCAAACTATCTCTGCATCTGCAATGATGCAACAAGCCTATAAACTTAAACACCTTTAGAAGACTTACCCTGAAGACCAAGGAGAGGCATCGGCTGGTTGACTCTGAGTGAGGAACTGGGAACTTGGCGTATGTGGACTGTTTACCAAAATGGTATTTGATACCGTAGGCCTCTGTGGTGTTCCAATCACCTACAGAGCAGGAGAAGGTTAGAGAAAATAAAGCTGACCACTGGCAGTAGTCTTGCAAGTCTATGAACATAAAATTACTTCTGCAAAACAGGTTATTCAAATTATTAATATATGATGACGATATACACCAAGTATACATTCAAAAATGCATTGTTCTATTGAAGCAACTGTATTATACAATTTAAAGAACAACTCAGGACATGACTTTTTAGTAGAGTAAACATTTTAATCACCAATTACTGGCTATGAGTGTGGCCAATGATCAACTACCACGTTTTCTTTAAACGTCCCAAATAGTAATAGGTGATCTATTCCATCACTAAGGTGATATCTAAGCTGATTTACGTTATGTATACATTCCATGTATATAATGAGATGATGGGTGTAATCCTGCTGACTGTAGAGTTGATAAGCTTAGGATCAACTGGTCACCTCACAATGATAATGGAGGGGCTTACACAACAGTAAGCCAGCAAACAATCTATAAACAAACGTTTCTGCAGGTCACTGACAATCTAGAAATCTCAACTTTTTGAACATGTTTAGATGTTTATAGCACAGTGTAACTTTATAAAACCATGCAGTTGTGTGGAGCATCACTCACCACGTGTGGCAAATGTTGCATGTGTGCAGCAACGTTCACATTGGATGGCCCAAGGGTTTTGGGCAGTAGCTGTTTAGCCACAGGGGCTGCTGTGGGCTGGACAGTAACCAAAGATAGGACACCTAATAGAAGACACAAGAAGACCAGTAATGAGTAAAGCTCTTGACAAACTCCATTGCCCCCTATCGTCCAACTATCAGCACAGATACCTACACATAAATCTAATATAATCCAACACAGCAGCTTTGCCACGAATTCTACTTCACTCCTCATTTATGCAAATAAAATTCACTTCAGTAGGACTCCACCACCCACTATGACTGCAATAATAAACTTACAGTAGATTTTTCACCTCTTACAGTTTCAACAAAACTGAGAAATTATAACTATGTAAACAGAAGAATTCATGGCAGAGCTGATGAATTGTATTAGATTGTACAAATGCAAGTAATAAAGTGGCCAGTGACAGAGTGTGTGTATATATATATATATATATGTTGTCTTTGGTATGGACCAGCAAAGAGTGAGTTGGTTCAATGTAGAGACAGCTTTATCAAAACAGTTGCAAAATATTTAAATAGGTACATTCATAAATTCAATTTGATCACTTAACCTAAGATCTGAGCACCAGGTACAGAGCGTAACAGACTTCACTCAAGTTATAACAAAAATATGATGCATTATTACTAAATAAACTGCCAAGCATTTTATAACAATTAATACTCCACCTTGAATAGATGTTAAGTAAATTGAAGGATATTGTGCTGATATCATCTCTCTTTCACTCTTAACTTTAAAGGAAGAAATTTACAGTATTATTGCAGTGCAGTAGTTTGCCTAGAGCCCCCAAATCACTACATCTGCCCCTGCTGAGTGATCTGAAAATTAAATGAAATTTCTGAACAACAGATGATGACGATGCTCTAACGATTTCATTTTTTTTGAAACACTCATAGCAATTAGCTGGTTATTGGTTACATTTAATTATTAACATGTTTTTGTGTCATTTACTTTTATTTAGTTTAATACCAGGTTTCAGTACACATCCCTAATAGATAATAACTAGAACCATATACCTTTGCTAGGGCTCAGATTCTGATCGATGAAAACCTTCAGTTCCCCATTTGTTTCAATCAGACCAGCCTGTGGAGGACAAACAATTAATAAAAACCCACAACCTTACAGCTATACGAATACAGTTAAAAAAAATACAGGAGAGACAGATTAAACAACTGTTTTCCGGTACAAATCATATATATAGTTACTTACATCTTTAGCCATGATCCCAAAGGACCGTAGGAGTTGAGGTTCAGGTAAAAAAAAAATTCTTCTGTTTTCCACTCTTCAGACTTCTGGAAACAGAATGAGGGCAAATATTTTTTAGAAATGAAACTAGTTAGTTTCCAATATCAATAAAAACATTTATTTCATATTTACACATTATATTTTATTCTGTTTTACTATTAAACTTAATCTGCTTCTGAACTAAGGCCCATTTAAACTGCTTGCAACCAGCACATTGTACAAAGCTACATCACTGTCGTTAGCTTGAGTCACCAAGTATTCTACTTATAGTATTCTTCTTAAACCAAAATGACGAAAATGTGAATATTTTAGAATAACCTCAATTGTATGAAGTATTAAAGAGTATTTCTTAATACACCGTGTTTGCAGAAAACCACATTAAACCACCCTTTGATGCTCACAACTTTTACTACGCTAAGTGTGCACAAGGCCTAGCTACTCCAGACATCGAGCACGTCCGGAGGAGAGGCATCAACGAACTTCTGCTACAGGTCACGAAAGCATGCCAACTTTATCACACAAGCCCAAAACTATTAACGTGACTAAAGTGAAAGCATCGTGTGGCTAATAATATTACGGTTGCATACAGCAGTAACAGCATTCACATCCGACGAGAGCAACAAGCTTTTGTTGAATGCAGCTAGCTGTTACTGCTAACACTTAGCGATGGATTCAGCTTACTGGCGTTAGCAAGCTAGTTAGCCACTGCACGTTCTGAAAGGATTCACATCAAATTTAGCATTTATTGGTTCCGTGCTGCAGATACCAGACGAAGCAGAGTATTGGTTAACATTGAAGAAGGGTATATGCATTTCGCACGGCGAATGAAATTAATATAGTGATTCTGTGCACTTACGAGTGCACTGTCCTGTTTCTTCGACGGCTGTTGTTGTTGGCATTTGAGAATGGAGGAAGAGGAGGTCTGAATCCTTTCCAAACAGGAAACAAACTAAGTAATGTCGAACTATTATAAACTATTTTATACTTCAGTTTAGCAACAATATGCTTTATTAGTGATGACTATTGGACTCTTGAACTTATTTTCCCTCAAGTTTCTGTCTTTTGTCGTTAGAAGTTACAGTGAGTCGAGCCAGGATTTGCCTGTTGGTCGATTAGCGAAACTGTATGAAAAGTGATCTTCAATTCCATAAAGACAAAAAGATAACATTAAAAAAGCGCATATATAAAGTTAGCCATCAAATAATCACAATCCGTATATTATTCAGACAATAAACGTTACGATGGATTTCAATTTCACACCCAAAACAACTGGCTACAACTTCTAAAAAGGCTGTTATTTATAATTGGATTTGCTTATTTAGTTAATTGTGGTTTGTTGACAGCCGTCTATCTCATATTGTCAGGCACTTGTCACCTCCCCATTAGTCAACAACAAATACGGTATGTTAACGTCAACAGACACAGTCGCCCCGAAATAATGTTCAGAAACACCTAAATTCTTGTTTTAACATCAAACATTTACTTATCAACTAGTCTGAATATTAATTTAATTTAACAGAATATCGACTTTTTCGTGACTAACGTTGGCTAAATTAAGATTGTTGGTGTCATTTGTTCGAATAAACGTTTACTTTTTTGGCGTTTTGAGATATCACCGTTTGCTAACTAATGCTAGAATCTCGAAAAATAATCGCCCCGTTGCCTAGCAGCCGAGCAGAGGACGTTAATCGATCAGTCACCGCGGAAGTCACATTAAACTAAAAGCACTGCTAACGGCTCCGGTCTCGTTAGCCACACACGATAAGTTAGCAACTTGGCAGAACATTTATGAAAGTTAACGCCTAGGGTGCAGCACTGCATTTCATTATTTAGCAATGCTTGGTGGTTATTTAGCAATAAGCTAACTTGCTTTTACGCTTGAAAAGCCAGGACGACTGTCGCTTTGTTAGCCACCTGGCATTACGATAGCTAACACTACAAGCTAGCGGCCGAATTAATCCACAGCTGTCATCGACAACACTGCCAGAATTAGCTGTAATTTTACCATGGCTAGCTTCGTGTCGGTTTGTAGTATATTTTCAAGATATTTTGAGCACAATTACTAAAACTGATATTAATCGTCGAGAACGTCCTTTTGCAGCAGCTTAACATAACCCACAAGTTAATATATGGGTCTCACCAGTGCACTTCACAAGTTAGCAAATTGTTTGTTAGCCTTTTCTGTCCGCTCTCTGCTAGCCTCGCTGCTGCACCGCGTCTTACAATCTGATCTTGGCGGTGTCTCACTTTAGAGGTGTCTGATTGGACAGCATCGACGAGACGAAAGCAAAACAGTCACAGTGGTTCATGCCCACAACCTGCACCTCTTGGGATTGGTGGATACCAAACCAGCCTCAAAGATAAATACATCGCCATCTGCTGTGCAGGAGTACGATAATACATTTTAAAGATAAACTTAATAATCCCGTACAGCAGATACTTTAAGACAGCTCTGACTGCAGAAACGTTTTGGTTGCACCTAAAATGCACTGACGACACATCAGGATCTCATTGTTTCAGCCACATTAGAAGTTTGTCAGGGATACAAATGCCCTCCTGCCAGCACTGAATAACCACCTTGTCAGTTTTGTAGTGTGTAAAGCGTGGAGGAAAACCCACTCTCAATTATACAGACAAGATAAAAGTAAAGGTAAAAGTCTGTACGATTTTTTTTCTTAGAAGAACTTCACTGCAATTAAAAATCACATATTTTAGTGTTTTTGTGTTTGGCCCATGAGAGGGAGCAAAATGCTGGTAATAGCCAAAGAATGACTTTGTAAATTAATTCATGCCAGAAGCAATGGAGAAGCCTTCAAGAGGTGAAATAGGGTCAAACAGCGCTACCTGAGCTTCTAGTGTGCTGTGAAGAGTGATCTCAGTGTTCATGATATACAGAGTCTAGTGCATTGAGCTGATGCATTCATGTACAAAATATCTCCAAAGTCAAGGACAGATTGAAATGTAGCACAAACCAGACTCTAAGAGCTATTATTTCCTAAGTTTAATTGTATGTGCAGCAAACTATGAAAAAAAACTATTACATTTGTCTTCTCAGGTCATACACAAACTGAAGACACTGAGTCAAGTCCTCTATTGTTTCTGAGAATGTGGTGATTTTAATCACCTTGAGGAGAGTTTACATTATACAGTTATTATTTATTTATTTATTATTTTACTCAACATAGGTAGAACACTTCCATTCATAATTAAAACCAAATAAATGGTATTTAGTATTTCTACAGCAGAATTATATTACTTCTTCTTTGGACACAAATACATATTTGATACATATTTGGCTAAAGCATCCAAATGGTCAAAGATCAACAACCCAATATCCATCTAACCATCTAACTTGCAGGTTTTTCTGCAAAGACCGTTTTTAATCCCCAGAGAGATAATAACCTGACATTTGTTTCACATGATGCCTGCTGAGTCTCTCAGAATCACACTGCATTTAAGAACTTCTTAACTGTCAAACTCTCAGATTATTACGAGAGTCAATAAATAGTGATTTACTAAATGCAGGTGGTCTGCTACATGTCCTTAATTAGAGTGATAAACATTTAAGTTAATTTCCAAAGTCAACACTTTTAAAACTATAATGCAACAGTCCTACAGTAAATCAACTCACCATAAAGGTTATAAAGTTGCTGTTTTAGAGAGGTGTTGACTGAACTGCAGGGTCATGTTGGACATTGCAGTTTGTGGTTGCCATTCAGGTCTTTCTTACTGTAAAACAACAACAACAACAACAAAAAAAGGATGGCTGACGTCCACTGATACTCAATCAGTTACAGTGCTGTGTGTGTCATTCGCTGTTGTTGAAGGGTGGATTCATTTTTTTAAATGTCAGCTGAGCCTCCTCTCCGCCTGCCACACACAGTAATATTTTATACTGTTTCCTCATATACCTCAGTGTTAAGCAAATATTAAATAACAGTGAAAATAAATGAAAGTTAGATCTTTGCCTTAACTTGTTTAGAGCTGGAAATAAAGAACACCTGACTGCAGCGATTGGCTAGATCTTGTTCCTATGAAAGGCACTTTCATAGGAAAAAGTTTGATTTTAAGTTAGAACAAAATTCATCTTTAATGACCTTTAAAAACTAATATCTGCTAAATAAATGTGTCAGCTATGAGTTTTTAGTACACCAGTGTGTGGTGTAGGAGGGACTACTTATTACAGATGCAGTGTTTTATGGTGCTTGATGATGTGGGTGTTGGTAGTCAGAGTGTCCGTAGAACAGTAGGTGAGACTTGCACTTCTTTTAAGAACCTCTCTGGGTGTTAAGGAGGTTTAGAATAGTAGTAGTCCAGCTGTAAATGTACAGTATGTTTTCTGCTACATGTGTTGTGAGTGGACAAGTGTTTCATTACAAATGTTTCAGAACATATATGTTGGCGTGGTTCTTTTTTCTGGTTGTGGTTCTTCCCTTTCCCTTTTGAACAAAAAACAGCTGTAATGAGGCAAAACAATTTCCCTGTGGGATTAATAATGTTTTTTGAATTTTGAATTTAAAAAAGACGTTTCAGATGTTATCAATACCTACCTGTATTTACAAATATTGGAATATACGATGAATTTACAAATACATTAGATTTCCAATGTGTTAGGTTCATCTAGGTAAATCTTGTGCGGTATAATACAACACTCCTGCATGTTATAATGCCCTGTTTTAGAGTTTCTGGTTGCTTTGGAGGCTGAGTTTGTAGCGCACTAGGGATGTTTCTTATATCTAGTCTACCCTTATTGATAAACACCTGCAAGTATAACTGAAAACCTATATTGCAATAATTAGTATAAGGTAAATATCTGACGTGCAGCCGCTGCAAACCTAAATTTTCTACAGAAACCTGTAATGGCCATTTGACATTTGCGCATGCGCATAATGAACGACAGTCGGGCTACCTAACTGGTCAAACAGCGGGTGTGAAAATGGTAGGTAACCAAAATAAACACAAAACCAGACACTGGCTTTAGTGCCATTAATGCTTGCCTTCAAGACAGTTGTCGTATGATTAAACTACGTGCTGTGTCGCGTTCTGGAAAGCCTGCAATGATCAGATACTTGTGTTCGCTGCTGTTTCAGGGAAGGTCAGTTGATATTTTGAGAGCAGCTAGCTAGCTACACGTCCCTTTTTGGCAGTCTGGTAACTTCGGCTGTGTGCACATCAGTCGCTGGACCTCAGAAACACACACACACACACACACAGGGCCGTTTAAGTGAAACCCTGACATATTCATAATTATGCGGACAGTCTGGTCCTGTGATGTTACTCTGCATCGTTAACGTAAGGGATTCATTGTGGCTAACCTAGCTAACGTTAGCCAGTAGAAGTTACTAACTGGTGGGTAGTAGACAGTGCTAACGTAACGTTACCCATTTGGTGGCACAGTAACCACAGACGTTTGACTTGTTGTGGTCGTTATTAGCAGAAACCAGTCATTAACAGCTTGGTGAACTTACACAGTTTTAGTCTCCGGTTTCAGGAAATGCTGCTCTTCAGTAAAGTGTAAGTGCTCAGACACTGTAGCTGGTGGGAGATGGCATGTTGACTTTTCGATAGAGCTAAAGGATGTTTCAGGAAAATATTACCGGGGCTGCAATATAAGAATATTCCATCGGTAAATTGGTCTATAAAATGTCACACAATTGTGAAAAATGCACTTAATAGTTTCCCAGAGCATAAGACAGTGACTTTAAATTGCTATTGTTTAGACAGTTGTAAAAATCCACTGATATTTAAATATTATAGATAAACAAATGTTCATATTTGAAACATACAAAAACATTAGATTTTTGGTGTTTTGCTTTTACAAAAGCCTAATAATCAATTAGAGTTTTAACAAAAGACTTTTCATAATAGTCTGATCTATTATTTTCTCACTTTCATTTTTGTCCATTTAGATAAAATTAATAAAAAGTGCCATCAATCATCTGGAATTTGCTTTAATGTTTAGACATGAATTAAAACCTACTTGTTGTTAATTAATTGTATTTTACAATTTAATGATATAATATTCTGAATTTTCTTGTCTGGCTTATGCCTAGTGGAACGTATACAAAATGTCTCTTCCTGTTTGCATTCATAACTGATTCTTCTCATGAAAATGCACATTATGTAAACTATCTTCACAATATCATAACTAAAGTAGTTTGTCTTTTTTTCCTTTTTCAATGTTGGTATTTATTTAAGTGTTTCTGGTAGGGTGCTTGTCTTACACTGCAGACTTGTTGCACCTCCTGGTGATGCCATCCCATTCCCCTGCTCATGTTACATCTATGACTGTAGTTATCTAAGAGGCCCTCCGGGGTACAGCATGTGCTTTGAGAATCCACAACATCCCACTTCAGAAAAACCCAGCTTACTTTTGGACAGGACATAATTACCACATGGCTCAACTCCTGTAATGTGTGCTTGTCAGTGTGATAGACTAGCTTTTTGAAATAAGCGTCCGAGTGTTTGAGTGTCTCCCAGTCTTTCCTGTTCTCGTCACTGTTGCCTGAATGCCTGTAGATGTGTGTGTCTCGCTGTGTGTTTTTGTCTGTGTGTCGTTCTGTGTTTGTGTGTTGTTGTCTTTTCTCCCTGGCCTGATTGCACCGACGTCTGACAATTCCTGTCCTGTACTTGCACAGCATAAGCTGAAGTCTTCACAGAGGGACAAGGTACGCCAGTTCATGTCCTTCACACAGGCTGGGGAGAAGACAGCTGTGTACTGCCTCACACAAAATGACTGGAAACTAGAAGTTGCTACTGACAACTACTTTCAGAACCCAGATCTTTACTGTAAGGAATCCATGAAAACCTCAGTAGACCGGAAAAAACTGGAGCAGCTCTACAATCGCTACAAAGGCAAGTGGGATAACTTACAGTCTGTGTTTTGCGGTGTAACCTTACATATTCACTAGGAATTGTTCCTAAAAGGTCTGTATTCTTTTAAAGACTGTACTTGTTTGCAAAAAATGTGTTTACTTTTTTGTGATAGATCCCCAAGATGAGAATAAAATTGGTATTGATGGGATCCAGCAGTTTTGTGATGACCTCTCACTGGATCCAGCCAGCATCACTGTGCTGGTCGTAGCGTGGAAGTTTCGCGCTGCCACTCAGTGCGAGTTCACCAAGAAGGAGTTTCTGGATGGAATGACAGAGCTGGGGTGAGTGTAGATCGTGGTACATAAACGCTGTGTCTGAAGTGTCTTTGCATGGTGGTTCTCTTAGTGTAGCTCCAGGGAGGGAAGGCCGTCTATATATAGACTAACTCAACCACAGCTTGAGTATTCTGTGTCTTCGTGGAAAGACTCAATGGAAGAGCTGTAGTGTTTTGACTTTTGAGGTTCATGTGACAGAGTTAACTTCAGCCAATTTGTTGTCAGCATCAACACTGTCATACTACAACAGGTTGAGGTTTCTGTGTGTGTTTTTTATTTGTCCCTTAAACAGTCTCTTTTTTTTTCTAGGTGTGACAGCCCAGAAAAACTGAAGGCCCTTTTACCAAGATTAGAACAGGAGCTAAAAGATAGTGGGAAGTTCAAGGACTTCTACCAGTTCACCTTTAACTTTGCCAAAAATCCTGGACAGAAAGGTCTTGGTAAGAGAAATGACCATAACGACAGCGACTTGCTCAGTGATGTTGCTGATTCTCAGAGTTTTAACCTTAGTGTTTTTCTTTGTGTCTGTGTGCAGACTTGGAGATGGCTGTAGCCTACTGGAACCTGGTTCTGTCAGGACGATTTAAGTTTCTCGATCTTTGGAATAGATTTCTTTTGGTAAGTCAACAAGGGTAAATTAAGGATACACAAATCACATATGTTGAACTGGCAAATGCAAGGTAACAGCTTTGACATGATCACATCACAATAAATAAAGTTTCTTTTCTGTGGCCAATATAAACATTATCTTTGATATTAGTGAAATTCACTGAGTCAAGGCAGGCCATTGAGTTAGTTTATGGCCACAGTAATCCCTGGCCTCATGTTACCTTCCATAAAAACAGTGCCACGCGCTGGTATCAGTTTGGAACTCAGAATCACCAGATACCCTATTATGAAGTACTTGAATCTGCATTAGGAGAAAAAGAGTTGAGTAATCTGTGACGTGGAAAGTTTGGGGGTTTCATTATGTCTTTGAAAACCTGTTCTACTCTTGGATCTCCAGTACAAATCAGGTCCCATTTGTCCATCAGTGATTTACTGTATTATTCCAATGTAATGGAAATAACTGTCACCACAATGTGGTTATACAGACAGGAAAAAAAAATTTAAAGTAAAAACAAGATGTAAAACCATGCATATACCAATATGTTTACCAGTATTATCCATTGCAGGAACACCATAAACGATCCATCCCAAAAGACACATGGAACCTATTGTTGGACTTTGGGAACATGATTGCAGATGACATGTCAAACTATGATGAGGAAGGTGAGTTTGAGCTGACAGAAGGAATGTAATTTCCTTCAGATTAATCACTGGTCCATCACTGGGACACTAATGATATCTTGCTATTTCTTTCTCAGGAGCATGGCCAGTCCTTATAGATGATTTTGTGGAATTTGCTCGACCAATTGTAACGGGATCAAAACGTAAAACTCTCTAAATTCAATCCCAACTCTGGAAAGCCAGAACGTTGTTTCTTTTACAGTGACTTCATAGTTTTTTTAAGACTTGTTAAAAAAAAATGAAAATTGTAGACTTCAGAGAGAAAACAGAAGCACTTGAAACTGTCAGGAAACCACCTTTCAGGGAGCTGATGAAAAACTGTGAGAACAACTGGCCACATCTTTTTGTCCTCATGAGACTGAGGCATCATATGGACATCGCCAGATTCACCTGTCTCTCCTGTTGGACTCTCAGTATCCTGGACGCCCCTCTGCTCTGCTCCAGGAGGAGCACTACCTGTCAGGCCACAGCCCTGTAAGTAGGGATGGACACAGCACTGAGAGGAGGTTCACTGGCTGTGTGTGCTCTAAGTGGACTGGAAAGAAGAAAACAGTATGTTTTAAGATTCTTCTAGTCAGCTTTGTTTTGTTACATGAAGCTCTGAGTGACTGTGCAAAGTTCCCATGTCTTACTCTAACTTTGGAACAGAGTGCTTACTACACCAGCACCAACAGAACTGTTGCAGTTTTTACTGTACATACTGTATCTATTGGGACAGTTTACAAAGAGAGCTATATGAAGAATAATATAAATATGTTCAATTTATAAATGCAAAAGATTTCTTTTATGTACAGGAAATGCTAGATCTCTAATGGGATGCCTCAGTATTGTGATATGCTGACATGATGATATGCTGTTGGTTTAGTTGTTGGGTGGATTTGTCAAGTCATGGAATTGTGAGCTTCATTGAAAGCATGTTAAACACATTTTACTTCACTTCAGGCTGGTTTCACAAATAAATTTTCACTAATATAAGGGCAGTGCTTTAATTAAGATAATTCATATTGGGTTATTAATTTGTCTGGCTAATTGCAGTGAGGTGTGGGTCATATCCACAGTACCATGATTTTGCTTTCAAAAGATTGAAGGGTTTGTTTTTATCAGTTGATCCCTCTGAACAGTCTTTAAATTTAAAGTTAGGAAATTACAGGCCCTTGCATGACACATATCTGTATGTTACGACAGTGCAAAGCCCTTAGTTCAGAAGCCAGGACACTACAGATGACAACAGCAGGACAATAAATTAAGCCTTAAGAATAAAAACCTGCCTGTTGAATATTTATGTTTCTGTTCAAACCCATCTGTTCAGTGTTGTTGAAGGTACTGTAGTGAAAATTAGAACATGTTGAAACATCATGTAAGTAGCCTAAGTATGTTGTTCATTTAAGAAAGACGAATAAAGCATGAGTTTTTTCCATTATCATACCTGTATTTAGCTCTTTTGTTGTTAGAGAGATGGAGAGTGGACACATTTAGTACTGCATACATACAGTATAGCTGCTTAAATGTGTTTCATAAAGCAGAGGTGAGATAATGGCCAGACAACTTTCTACAAAAGACATTTTGAGAGGTCACTGGTGTAAATAAAAGTAAAAAACAAACTGATTCCATTCAGTGTGGGTTCTTGGTTTGTTGGGACACTTAAATAATAAATTAAATACTATTAACACTATCGTTAATACCTGTGACCCAAGCCAAAAGTAAAAAACAATATTGTGTTTTCTGGATGTCACCCAGTCCTCCATGTGAATGTTAATGATAATCAACACATAAGAAGATGCTTTATAGGACATCCCCCTTGGGGAAATTCTTGTGGACAGGCAGCCCCTTAATGCACCAAAGGTTTGGGGTTCAGTGTCTTATCCAGGGACATTTTGACATGAGGTCAGGAATCAGGGGGAACCAGACCAAACCACCATAGACTACTGCTGACTGCCATACCAACTGCGCCACAGCTGGCCCTTTACACCAATGATGACACTAAGATGTACTAGTACTACTTATATAATACAGAATACAATAAAAATGTATTTTGCAGCTTTACAGTAAAACATATTGTGTTGGTTGGTATGATGATTATTTGATTAGGATTTCTGTACCACTGGGACAAATGGTTGTATTGCTTTTATTGCACTGATAATTAAAAGCAGTCCAGATGGCTTTTAAATTATTTTAGTACTAGCTGTACATCTAATTTGTTAATTGTTGTTTTATTAACTGCTGTTAGTTTGTAGTTTAGCGTTCAGAATGAGAGAGGGAGAATATGTGTTGTAGACTAAAGATCGAAGCAGGGGATAACGCAGGTGTCGTACTCTGTATTGCCTCTTGAATTTTAAATGATTTAACATCTTGAGGTGTTTAGATTCTTCAGTTACACATACATACATCTTCAGATCTGACTGTTTTAGTCAAACAAAATGAACTGTACTGACTGATGAGGAGCACAGTGGGGTGAGCTGTTATGCAACATCGACGTAATCTTACCAGTGAAAGAGGAATTTAAAAAATATTGTTTTTGCTGACCTCTAGTGGTGTAATTTCCTGCAGTGATGTACAGGTGTACTCCAGCACTGTGACATCACTGTTGGGTCTTGTCACAGGTGCAAAAGAGAGTGACCCACTTGTTGTGGATGTGGTTAAGAGGTGAAACTTAAAACTTTCAGCCCTAGAGGGCAGAAAAAACACTTTGAGCCTGAAGTTGAGTTAATTATTAATTTGATATGGTGAACAGTTTCTTTTTTAAACTGTACATCTAGCAGACACTAAATAATTTGATCAGTTGTGCTTCTGGCCATCTCATGAGTTTATGTCCAATACTGACTCATTACGGCTCTTCTTTAATCAATACCTGATGGAAATATTTGGCTCTTTAGCTGCTAAATGTTCCAGTATGTTAACCAGGTAGTTGCTAGCTTTGTCAGCTGTTTGGTGCTGGACAGGTATTATTAGCTGAAAACATCTGCTTACTATTACCAAAAGCAATACTGCGGCTGTACAAGAACTGTGAGAGTAAACTAAGAGGGGCTGAAAACCAAAATAATGACCTGAAAGCTGAGAGAACATTACTATGAGTTACACCTTTCACATGTGATTCACCATTGCTATACAAATTTTGATTACAGACAGATGCACAAAATACATTTAAACAAAAATAAAGCTTTAGTTTTTCTTCATGATATTCCTGGTAGTGTGGATCATGCACAGAGATACATTCTACATTACATAGTAGAATTTCTGTACATTAATAATATGTACGTTTTTGGGAGTCCATTTAAAGTGGTATAGAGTTGATGTGAGGGAATTTTGACTCACATCTAATATTTCTGAAATGCTGGTTCTAATTGTGTCTAGAAAATAATATTTTACCATCTGCAGGACATTAAGAAGCCTTTCTTTTAGTACCATTATTGTGTTGATATTACTACTACTGCTACTGTTGACATTATGGACTGTGACATGTAAGAGGACATAAGAGCAAACATTTCTGTTTTTCTTCCTCCAATTGTTTTGCATGCAAACAAAGCACACCCCTGTGTGGATCTTAAAACAGGCCCCTCCTCTCAGCAAGAGCTGAAAGGTGATATATTGGAAACTCAGAGCGCTTTGTCATTTACCTTGACAGCAGCCGATTCTTTTATAAGAAGTAATCAAATTGAATAACCCCCACGGTGCAGGGTGTGTAGAGCTTCGGTGGACCACTGTAACTGCCAGCACGTGACGCACAACACGGAGGGAAATGGAGGAAAATACTGGTCAACATCTGACATGTAGTAATGACAGTGAAAGGTAAGCTTCATGTCGATGTGGTGTTCTCTTTCACTGCATGTTGTGTCTCTTACTTATTAGATGTTTATTACTGTTTTACTGCTTTTATTTCTGGCCACCAGTTATTTACATCAGCATCTTTCCTCGTCGACCCACTGTATTTGTACTTGATGTTTGACCTATTAAGCTGCAACCAGACTTATCAGAAAAATGTGTTTTTTCTGTGGGGAACAAACAAGTTTTCTATGTTGTTTTTGCTGTGTGCACCTAATCCCACTTTTAAAGTAATTTAAAACTTAATAGTCATCCAGCTTGGGTACTTGATCTCCCAGCTAAGGAAACCCTACCCAATGGATGCTGTTGTAGTGTCTGTCATGAGGGAATACAAAAAGAAAAAGAAGGGTGGGAAACAAAGTAAGTCACTTCTTTATAAGCTTTGTGCATTCATTTGTCTTACGGTACTGTCCTGCGTGGATTTGCCCTGCCAGGATTGACCCCTATGGCTTTGAAAGAAAACATGATTTTGAATCCTACAAGGGGATGATGAATGAGTATGTAGCTGTCCTCAACAGAAGGTCCATGAGATGGTCCAAGCTCCTTCAAGAGAAACCTCGTGTAGAGAAGAATTTGACAGGTAGAAATCACACATTCAAATAGCCCTCATTTTGTTTTGGTGCCTTCTGTTGCTCTGTTTATATGATGTAAAAACAAAATCTGTTTTGGAAGTGAAGAGGTACGTGCGCAAAGGTGTCCCTAATGAGCACCGTGCCAGGATCTGGATGGCAGCTAGTGGTGCCCAGGAACAACTGGAGAGCAACCCGGGTTATTACAAGTCTCTGCTGGCTATGGAGCATGACACCAAACTGAAGGAAATCATTCACACAGGTACAAGAGGCCAGGAGATATGGCATACTCTGTCATGACACTGGAACAGAACAGAGTCATTGCCAATATTTTAGTAACACATATTCTTCCTACTATTACAAGTCAAAATGTCTGCTGTGAGACCTATGCTGTCCTCCTCCCCCCATACAGGCCACTATAACCACTACATAAAAACATCCATGTCTCAGCTTGTAGTAGCACACATTAAGTCTATACCATAGCAGAATTCTTGTCCTGTTTGACAGACATGCACAGAACCTTTCCTGACAATGTCCTCTTCAAGAGCAAAGCAGAGCCGGGCCTGCAGACAGTTCTATTCCATGTGCTGCTGGCCTATGGACACCACAACAGGGCAGTGGGATACTGTCAGGTGAGAAACACACTGTCACAGACAGGAGTTGACTCTCCTGTCTTCTGTAACATGGCATCTGTTTACCTAAAGAACAGGACTGGCTAGTTCCTTATTCATTCAAACTCATTTCCCAAATGTCGCTTTTATAACCCTTGAGCTATTTTCATTAATCCCTGTTAGCTGTAAAGCAAATTAAATTAACACCAGAGTCATGTTTTGATGTGTTCTGTAGTCACAACTTTCACTCAAGATGCACCCTGATAACCCCCCCTTTAAATAAAGACAGCAATGCATATTCCCTACTTCCAACATAATTTCAAACAAAAGCACCTGCTGAATGTTTGTTTTTACCTGTAAAATCAGTTACCACTAGCCTTACACACAGTTGCATGATTGCTGTCTCTGTTTATTTCAGGGCATGAATTTCATTGCAGGCTACCTCATTATCATCACCAAAGATGAAGAGAAATCATTCTGGCTCCTGGACGCACTGTTGAGCAGAATACTCCCAGGTAGAGAGTCTCTACACAGCTCCAGAGCTGTGGTCTGTCTGATGAGAGGTCTGCTTAGGTTATAGGTGCTCATGCCTATCCTAGGAATTACATGAGGTAACCATAGTTAGATATAAGTTGTCCCACTCACACAGCTGCACCAAACCTAACAGAAGAGTGAAGTAGATGTCAGTTGAGCTCAACCTATACCCACACAGAGAAGAGGCCCAATCGGATAAAATAAGTGAAAACAAGTGTAAATGAACCAACGGTGTAAAAGTCTTTAATCAAACAAAAATCAAATCTAAATCTAAAATCTAACAAAATCTGCATGACATCTTTCAGGTAATCAGCTCTTTTAAGTGAATATATACCTGTGAAAAATCAAAGAAATGTTAAAGTAAAAAGGCTATAATTTAGGAGCATAAAGTTTGTGAAAGCAGATTCCAGGAAAGTGTAAACACAATTTACATTAAAAATGATTAATTGAAATGATGTAGTTGGAAGAAGTGCAGTCTTATAGAACAGATGTAAATGAATACAGAATACAAAATTTTAGAAATGTTTATCTACCTAGGACAGACCTGGTTACCTCATACATACATAGGTCTTCATATTTTCCTGTTTACAACGGGGGAAAAGACAAGATCTTATCTTGTGATGACATTCAAATTTATTTGCCTATAGCAAATATATGCCTATAATCGGCTACGGTTTACTTCATTTGGAGCAGATTTTGAGTTACTGATGTCAGAAATAGATTTTTATGGTAAGCTAAAACATTTTAGTAAAGATTATAAAGAGTTATTTGTTATCTGCCTAAATATAATGCCAGGTTCAGACTACACAGTATTGCTGTCTGACAAGATAGTTAATGTGCCAAATTAGCTAATTATAGTCAAAAATTCATGCTCTCTGTCAGACAGACTGCACATTCAGAAATCACAGCTTGCCATCATCATACCTCTTTCACTTTGCCATGTGTACAGTTTTGTGTGGAAGAGCATTCTGTGCCCCTGTTGGTCAGTGTCACCCAACGCTAAACATGTACATGTTATGGACATGCTGACATGTTAGCCTTTGTTTTACTATGTTGTGAGATGTCCCATATAAGACATTAGTTGTCCTTCCCTATGATACACTGTACTCAATTATTGCATTTCACACAACCATTTGTGCCCTACATCTGTGGAGTTCAGGTATTATTGGGTTTATATTGTGTAGTCTGAACCTGGCATAGGTAATGTATTAGTTTTTTTGTTGTAACACGTAAGATCAAAGCTCAGTGGATCCAGGTTTGAGCCCTGTGGCATTCCACATGGAACATTAATTATTGCAAGAATTCTGGACTCAAAAAAATATGAAATGTTTTGATTTGGTCTTAGATCTGTGCTAAAAGTGGCACTCAGATAAAAAAAATGTGAGCTAATCTAAATATGGGATATTGTAGACTACTACAGCCCAGCTATGATGGGACTGAAGACTGATCAGGAAGTTCTAGGGGAGCTGGTGAAAACTAAAGCCCCTGCAGTAGGACAGCTCATGGCCCACTACCCTGGCATATGGACCCTGGTGGTGTCTCGCTGGTTCATCTGCCTCTATATTGACATTCTCCCAATTGAGGTGAGGAAAAGTTGTAGTGAAATTGTAGAGACAAGAACGATTTCATGGTGATGTTGAAGCACATCATTTTACAGAAATCTTCCTTGTCTCTTCTACTTGTAGACAGTTCTGCGCATCTGGGATTGTCTTTTCTATGAAGGCTCTAAGGTTCTTTTCCGTGTTGCTCTGACACTCATCATTCACAACCAGGCAGAGATCTTGAGAGCTCGCTCTTTGCCCGATGTGTGCGAGTGCTTCAAACAGATAACCTGTGGAGCTTTCACTCTGGACTGCCACACCTTTATGCAGGTGAGATGAACATTAACACTCACCACAACTAATGAGGAAATACAGGATATGGTTACAGGGGGCAGTTTTCTTTCCCATCACATGAAATATTTTTGGAAACAACACACTTCTTGAAAAATGAATTCAATGGATACACTATAGAATAGAATAGAAGTTCAGATTGCAGATAGTTGTGGGTCAATCACTGAATCGACTACATGTAAACACAGGTTATATACTGTATGCATAAATATGAAAATTAACTATCTTCATCCATTATCATTTTGGTGACGTTCTTTCAAACTCTTTTTCTACAGAAAATCTTTACAGAACCTGGGAGTCTCTCTATGGCAACTATTGATAAACTGAGAGAGAAATGCAAACAACAAATACTGGAGGAGGAATCTAGACAACCGTAAAGTTTCAGATCCACCATTCTCCCCATTTATGATCAGGACATTTGTATTTTAGATGGACGAAATGGATATACTGATGGATTTCTGTTTAATTCTGTGATACACTGATATATTACACTATAATCCACTAGGCTGGACATATGAAGGATGTGCTGAAGCTTCTCAACTGTCATAAATGTTCAACTCATCTCTTTTCTTGAGGGTCTTGTGTTCTTCCAAATTTTTTTGCTGCTAAAGATAGTAGGACTGATTTGTTTTGTCACTAAAATAAACGATTTATCAAGTTTTATCTGCACTTTTGTCCTATGGAAAAGGGGCTTTAATATATATTTTACGTAAAACAAAATAAAATATTGTTTTATCTATTTCAGAATAAAATTATGTTTACAAAACCTGGTGTTTCATTTTTTGTTTTTAACAGAAACTAGATGATTACCCTGTTTCCTGTTTTAACTTGCCTCAATGGTGCTGAACAAAAGCAAGAAGAAGTGATCATTCTAGTGTTACACAATGGTTTTAAACAATAGTTTGTTCCTTTGGCTGTATATAAAAATGAAAAATTCTCTAACAAAACTTCATCTCAGTTGTGTAAGTAATGTCTCAGTCAGAAAATCAAGCTGTTGGTTTCTGAGCTCAGACAAAAGACTTGTTAAGCTCTGCTGTCCCAGTTGGAAACAATCATTTACTATAAATGACAACTGGAGGCCTGTTCAAGGGGCAGGTATTTCCATTCATTTGTTTATTAAAAGCTAAAATCACCTGGAATCTGAAGGGGCAGGTTTAGACACTTGTATGTGGAATAACTATTGTAAGGTCTTGGCAATAATAAATTGTACAGGACGAATAGTTAGATTGTTTGTTCTTTATAAGAACTAAATGGCAACTTTAAATATTCTAATACAAAATAATATTAAAGAGCTACTGTTTGTAAATTCATATAAACATAAAGACATGCACATATTATGAGACAGGCCCCACATAGTTCCCCCACACCGAAAGAGACACAAAACCACTACTAAGAATGTAGGCTTTGCCTCCTTGTGGTTGTACATCATTTTCGTCTTTTGTCGTTTTGTCTGTTTAGTATAGGATGGCATACACATCACAGTTTCCAACAACAAATCTTAAGTCACTTCATACAGAGGCTCTGATCCAGGGGCCCCTGGGGCTCTACCTGGTATAGGCGTATAGGCGTATTTAGTCATTCTTCCATAATGCATATAAGTCCATTTCTCAGTGTTCAGGGGAGGAGTGCCAGGGTTGCCAAACCTGCAAATCCAGAGCATGGGCTGATGTAAATAGACCTTTACCTGTTTTTATTCAGATAAGTTAGTGAACATGCTTCATGCAACAGGCCCAGGTTTTTGAAGACTGTTCTAATAGTTTTAACAAGTACTACATTTGTCAAACATCTTTCGACAACCTTACCTGACCCTGCATATAAATCTGGACACTGTTTGAAAAGAAAAAATAAGTATGGGCCATGCTGCTGCACTTGATTTTAGGGAAGTGCAGCACCAAGCCACACAATCTCTTTAAAGATTGTTCTATTTGACAAAATATAACAATGTAGATCAGAATCCTGCTGGTTTTTGTTTCAACCAACCAAAATAGATACTGATTTACACATAAGGGCAAAAACCTGCATGACTGAAAACTGTAGTTAAACTTTATCAAAACCTCAAGCGAACACAGATTCTGACTCTTACCTCAATAATGTAATTCAGTCTTTAGTCTCCAATGTGAAAAAACTATAACATGATACATTTTTACTACTTAATGCCACAATTAATCTCAATAATCAACCTCCATTTCTAAGAGCAGCCAAAAACAGACAGCTGAGAAACTATATGAAGAGAAACAAAAAAGTCAAACAGCTTTGTTCATTTACTTTTAGTGACCTCTTCTTTAGAAAACAGTTCAAACAAATCCATTAAAACCTTATTAGATCACTACATTGATGTTTTTATGAGCCAGGAAAAAAAAAAAATCTGTCATTTCTCCTATTACATCAAACATACATAAGTAAGTAACAGTACATGAAATCTATGTGAGACACAATGTCCCATTCATGGCAGCACACAGTGTCAGTGAATGAATGAGTAATTACCTCTGTGAATATTGGCTTTACTTGAGTCCGATCTATGTTACTGCTGGGAAGGCACTGACCAGAGCATTTTTGCCATTTCAGTCATTGCATGGGGCTGTTTATCGGGACTTTATTGCAACTTATTTCCCTTTAGAAACAAAAATCCCAAGTCGGCGCAGATTCAGAGTAACAAAAATTAAATAAAACCAACAACTGAACTATAACAAAACAATACTATTCATTTCCTACAGTGATGTCCTAAGCTTTTTCATGCACCGAGCCAGCAGTACTTTTTAAATATTGCTTAAAGCAAATCCTGGTTAGTCTATTTTGTAACAGCAGTTTGTGAGATGCACTTTTTTGCTTTTGTTCTTAGTGAAATGGTAAGGTCTTTTCCATTTGTTTTCACTGAATATGAAGCCACAACCAGAAGATGGTTAGCTTAGTGTAAAGACAGAAAGCAAGAGGTCAACGCCAACCTGACTCTCTCATGATGCTGGTACTGTGGGTTGTGGTTTTACTAGGTGTTACAAGTTTGTAAAATATAAGAAGGAAAAACAGGCATATCACTACTCGTAGAGGATAAAATAAATCCCTAAATATTACTTTACATTTAAGAATTTATCATATTATCAATTATCAGGCATGGATTACTGTTTTACTATGTTTTCCTAAAATATGTATACCTGGGCTAAATACAGAGTTGCAATAAAAGTGTCTGATGTTTACTGTCTGAAATGGATTAAGTTAAATAGGCAGAATTATTCCCTTCATATTAACAAATCTCATTTAGGGTAAGACCACTAAACATGGTCACCCAAAAAATGAGAAAAGATAAGTAGCTATTCCCTAAAATCCCACAATCCCTCAAAATTCCTTTCATAGAAATCATAAATAGTACAATACAGAATGAGCTCTCTTGTGGATCCTCTGAACAACACCTATACCAGTGATGTTTTCCTTAATTTTATCCCCAAAGTCCCCTTTTTAAATGAAACAGGTAAGTTCAGAAAGCACAGATCAGCCTCCACAAAGTGATAATGAGTAGTGTTACTGATAAGGGCAAAGAGAGAGCACACACATAGAGGCAGGGAGATTAAGGGTGGAGGGAAAGAGGGGGAGGGTGGAGTGTTAAATCTCATAAAACAGTGGTTAATTTCAAGGGTGGGGCACTGCACTCTGGCCTCTGAAGAACATGAGAACGACTAGCTGCATCAGATGGTTTGGTAGCCAGCGTGGCTCCTCTTCCTGCCAATGAGATAGGCCAGGAGCACAATGATGACAAGACCTGCTAAAGCTGCTCCAACTACAATGGGGATCAACATGTCGTCTTCATCCATCTGGCATTCCTCAGCTGAGAGAGAAAGGGACATGTGAGGAAGAAGCAGTGGATTCATTTGATCACATCTAGTTGCCAGTGAGGAAGCTTAATTATAGGTACTACCTGCTCCAAACTGATTCCCAGTGACACCAAATGGCTGCACCTGCACCTGGAAGGTGTTGATGGAGAAATTCTGGGCCACATTCAGCGTTTCCTCATTACGGCACCGGTAAGAGTACCCCAGCGTGCCCCGCAGGTAGTCCAGACTGGTGTTACTCACCGAGAAGGGATCTATGGCAGAGGGCAGAGCAAGGAGTGAAAAGACAGATGAGAGGTAACGTGAAAACATATACACATGAAAGGAAAAACATGAACAGGATAAATAAGATGACATCAGAATATAAAATAAACACACTGTCAAGGTTCTAATCATCTGTCGTTTTTTCAATTAACTATTGGTGGATGCCAAATGTATGACCACAGAGCAGCTAATAAGTGCTGTGTGGCTACTAGCTAACCCTGCACATCCTATAAACCCAAACTGTTAGGTTATGGGGTACTAACAAGCAGAATAATACCACCGATCAGAAGTGTGTGCCTCAATCTCAGCTGGAATCTCCTTGAGGTCGAGTTGAATCATGTGGTTGAGGTCTAATTTTATGAGGTTTAATTTATTGTCAACCTCCTGCTACTGAACAACACGTGTCAGGTACCTGGACTCATTTCACTAGACACCATTTTCTATTTCTCTGTTTAAAATTCAAGACTGACAAAATGTCATCCTGTTCAGATTCACTTCCACTGTCTCCATTTTCAATGGCAGA
This sequence comes from Sandelia bainsii, assembly GCA_032362345.1. NCBI lineage: Eukaryota > Metazoa > Chordata > Actinopteri > Anabantiformes > Anabantidae > Sandelia > Sandelia bainsii. The sequence continues at coordinate 9,204,656 of JAUMHL010000014.1, forward strand.
TGTTGAAAACGGTAACAAAACATTTAGCTGACCCTGTCAGTCCCTTATTTTCGTCTTTTTCACACTAACAAAATATCAGACACTGATATCCCAAAAAAGGTTATTCAGTGGCAACTGGACTTGTTTTAGTTCCTTGACGCCGTTACTCCTTCCATTCCAGAGGGCTTTCTCAAGTCTGACTGACTGGTAGGAGTAGCAGGTTTATGAACCTTGTGGAGTCCTCAAGTCGTTAGTACTTGATGATCACCTGTGGGCTGTTGTTCCCCCTGGCTTTCATGTATGTCACTGTGACCACCTGAGCCAGGGTGTGAAGGACTGTGAAACCGTCTGGGTACAGTTGAAAGAACTGCATTGTAAGTGGGTGATAGATTATGCCTAAGGGCACCTGCTCTGTTTAACGAGAGTCGTTCAATCTTGCAGTAAACTGCTTCTCTCACACCTCATTTGAACCAGTCGACCTCACGGTCTAAGATCTTGACATCTTGGTCATCAAACGAGTGGCCTTTGTCTTTCAGATGTAGGTGAACTGCTGAGTCCTGTCCTGATTAGCTGGCTCTTCTGTGTTGTGCTATGCGTTTATGGAGCTGATGTTTGGTTTCTCCTATGTACAGATCTGTACATTCCTCACTGCATTGGACTGCATATACTACATTGCTCTGTTTGTGTCTGGGTGTTTGGTCCTTGGAGTGGACCAGTTCCAGTATCAGACACTGATGTTTTTGGTGTCTTAGAGTAGAGTGTACCTCATTGTCAACAAGAAGTATGTAAATCCATTTTGAATATGGAAAAAAAAATATACAAAGCAAAGCACAGCTGCGACATAAGAGCAGTCTGTAAAAGGTTTCCTTTGTAATATATTGTTTGATTACCTTGTAAACAGGTTTTAAATGACTGTATAAATTATAAAGACTGGAACGAGGAATCATTGTCAACCACAGAGTTCCAACAGGCAGGTACATGGAGCCTCATGCAGGATACACACTCGATACATTTACCCAAGTACTGTACTTAGATACAATTTTAAAATACTTGTACCTTACCTGAATATTTCTATTATGTGTTACTTTCAATCCATTACAATTCAGAGGGACTAATTGTACTTTTTAGTGAAGTACTCAACATAATGACTCCACTCACTTCTGGTACCAGGTACTGTTTTCCACTGTAAACAATAGTACACCTTTAGTGTCGCTGGTGATTATACCAACGCTGTATAAAACCGTTACGTTGCTGACTTCAACACAACACAAACAATGAAGGATACCAACAGAATGCTGTTCTCAATTCTTGGTATGTGACTTGGTATGTATCACAGCAAGGAGACAACTTTTTGTCTCAGAGGAGACTGAAGGCAGCGAGATAAATGACTGCTGACACAAGTGGTAGTGACCAGTAGGCTGCAGTGTTTTCATGTCCCCTTCTGGTATCACCTCAGCTCGCTTGGAACCTCAACAGAGTTGAAACCAAATAAAACAAAAACGTACCACGTTCTATCCACCCAGTGGGGAAAACCAAGACAAGCAAGGTGAGCTGAGCCAGTACCATGGAGATGGAAAAACACTATTGGTACTGAAATTTTAATAAGGAATTTTGACTTGTAGTGGAGTCATTCCTTAGGTGAGTGCTTACATATTTACTTAAACATTGAGTTTGAGTACTTCCTCTGCCACTGAATATATGTAAAAAACTGAACACCAGCTTCTGATCACAGCAGAGGTTGAGCATACATATGCTCATTACCCTGATTTACATGAGTACTGAGAGGTAAATTGCACTCACCTTTTATGTCTGGCAAGGTTGATGACAGAGACACTTCACTCAAGTGGTACTTTTTGGACGTAGTATTCTGGAGAAAAACATCAAGGCTTTAAGTCATGCTGCAGTCAATAAACTTTACATCAAGCTCCTGCTGCCACCTAGTGGCTACGTGAAGACATACAGTATAACATATCATTCAACTAAACCTTTCAAATAGGTAGTAGGATAAAAGGCAGAGAGTAGATACAATAAATTACCAGGGTGAAGGTAAAGATGAGTGTGGTTTTGTCTGCATCTGTTGTGAGGTGCAGGGAGGCAGTGTCTGAGTCGCATGATCCAGAGCTCTTTGTCAAATTGGGCTGAATGTTCACAACATCCTGCACAGTCTAAAAAATAAACATGTATTATGTCAATGTGTAAAGCTTCAAATCCAAAAGTATTAAGACATCTGTTTATTTAAGTACCTTATTCTGGGAGACAGAGTTATAGGTGATGTTGAGCTGGAGGCCCATGTATGCCAACAAACATGTACCATTACTGCCCATGACCTGGTAGTTTCCTCTTTCAGGTCTGCCAGGGTCTTTGTGCGGGGCAGTAGTAGGTGGGGCAACAGTAGCAAAACCCTGGTGCAGAGCAGCAGCTGTAAAACGTAGTCAGTTATGAGTTAAGTATTAAGTAGATGCGTGATATTCAATAAGTAAATAATTATATGAAGAGATACATACAAAATACAGGGCATACAATATATTCTACCCTTAAGGTTATACATTTTGTTGTTTTACAATACTGAGAGAAAGTAGATTTAATGGAGTTTAAAAAAGACAATACATTTTTAATGTCAACGTGTAAATATAAACAATATATATATATATATATATATAAACAATATATCTATATATGTAAATATCTACAAAGTGATCTTTATAGTATAAATACATCATCACTGGTGCACCTGGTTTTGGAAGTCAAGTAATTAGTTAGATGCAAATCACCTGTGTATAGACAACAAAGGGCTGCAAATGACTGCAGTGTAAGTTCACTTGTTTTTTATTAGTATCATTTTAAAATATCAATGGAAAAATACCAGAATTTATGACAGATCATTTTTATTTAATTGCAGGAGATATTATGGAGACTATTTATTTTTACCAGCATATGGTAATGTATAGTGTTTGATATGAAGCATCAGCTTGTTTCTCTTTGAAACCCATTTCCTTTTTCACAAAGGTTCCTTTATCCAGTTACAATTAAGTCTTGCTAACACAATGTTAGTACAAAAGTACAGTAAAATGTACTTAAATAATCATCAGTACTAATCTCATATGATCATTACTCAAATACTCATATGCCATAAAAATTGCCTTGTTGAGTACTCAGTTTCAGTCAGGTAGCTCAGTAACTACCATTGTCACATAAAGGTAACTGAATTTGACATTTTCTGGGATGTGATCAATCTTATAGATGTCTGCAATCTTTCATTTCAGGTATACCATATAAATTATGTCAGTTTGTGTTGTCCTACTGCTGTTTGCAAACTTCATGTGACAACTTCAAAGAGCCTTGAGCATGTGTATCTGTGACAAACCAGAATAACAACAGCCTAATGTATGGTACATTACTTACTTCATTGGCTGGCTTTACTCTATACTACATGTGAACATTTTGAAAAAGACTCTTGAGACATGATTCTGATTGAAAATATTGTGTTATGATCTTTTAGCCAGATCACCCACCCCTACATTTCTGCAGAAAAACAACTTTCTTCAAATGTTTAACCATCTGAGTGGTGTAAGAAGTACTTAGATCATGTACTTAAGTAAAAGCAGCAATACCACAGTACTATACTCTGTTATAACTAAAAGTCCTGCATTCAAAATGTACAAAACTAGCTCAAAATACTTAAATACTTGAAGTAAAACAACCATTTATACTAAACGGTTCATTTCAAATCTGTGAATGTGATGTTATGGGATTATAATTACTGATATATTAATGCGTTCATCACTTTAATGCTGTCACTGGAGAGTAATTTATCTGACATATACACTGTTTTAATGATCATATGTTTTCAATCTAATAATTATAGCATGCTGCTGTCTAGCTTGTGAATTTCACAACAACACAGATCAATAAAGTCTACATGGTAATTTGTATTATTAATCAGATTCAGTAACTAGTAACAAGAGGTACTCAAATAAAAGTAAGATATTGAAATATTAGTAACAGTTGTAATGTCAAAGAATGATAAAGCAGAAAATGGAAATACTCAAGTAAAGTAGAAACAAATCAAAACTGAACTAATGTACAGAGTTTGACACTCAGAGACTATTTTCACAATAATCTGCTGAGGTCGGAAGGTGTATCTGTACAAATCTTAAACCTGAGTTTAAGGCCTGTCTGTCTGATTCTACATCCCAACTTATTTTGGATCCAGTCTTGGTTTAATAAGAACTTGTGTTGTGTAGTGGTGTAGAAACCTGAAACCTCCACCGTACAAACGCTGAGAATGCTAATGTGAAGCTAGCTGGTGAGTATTTATCACCGCAGACAAAAAAAACAACAACACTTCAGTTAAAACATTCATCTTGCTACACATTAATTAACCGAAACTGACAAAACAATTTCTACAATAACATATATTCTTGTGCTTTAGTTTTTATATAACACATAATATTAGCCGCAATGCTACAAACGTTGTATTTGTACGTTTCCGTTAACTAACTGCATGTTATCCAGGTAACAGTTAGATACGAAAAACCCAACAAAGACTCACCTAAAATCAACGGTAACGTTACTCCCAGGCACCATGACCGGACACCACCGACCTGTGTCATGTTTCTCCGACTGTTGCAGCGCTTGTCAGGACGAAATCACGGCAACACAGCAGGACGCGGCTAGCTTTGTTAGCTAGGCTAGGAGGTGCTAGCTAGGCTAACGTTAGCGCGACAGCAATAGCAGGAGAATAAAAGTCAAACGCTCTGATTTGTTGAGATGATAAAGCGCTGCTCTTGTTAACAAAACCCGTCTACGTCTCTGGGCCCACGTTTGAACTTCTTATACCAGTATATTCTGGCTGTGGTGTTAAATTTGCTCGACTTTAATAGTTTATCAGCGACACCACCGCAAGCATCAGGTCATGTGACCGACGGGTTAAGAAACACCCAGAAAATCACGTGGTAAACAACAACGGATGGAAACAGTTAAATCATTAATGCGCGTTTTTCAGGGGGATTGAAGGATAATTCAGATGCTTCACTTATGTAACAGGTCCACAGTTTGTCAATAAAGAGTTGACATGACTTCACATGAAACCTTAAACATGCTTTTATTTTTGTAGGAAAATCAGTGGCCAGGAAGAGATTCATTGCTGCTGTACAACGTGAAGAGTGCATTACCAGTCTGACTTAGACAAATCATGACTCTAACTTGTTTTCTAAAGGTACAGTGTGTTTTTTGTAATTAACTTCTATGCTGAGCTGGAGAGAAGGGATGGCAAGCTACTAAACTATCTTTAAAAAATGCACTTAATTTGTTTACCACAGACAACTGAAGCCTCATACTGACTTCAAATAAACTTTGCGATATATTTGTACACTGAACGAGGACTGTGGATTTTTATCTTCCATAACATGCAGCTACAATAACCTAGCGTGCAAATGTTTCAGGTACATGTGAAAAATGCTGCGAAGTGGTGATGCTTTCAGAAGCATCATGAAGGATTTGTATTCATCAATTAACTTCTTTAAAACAGCACTTGTTCTCCTCTGGACACTCCACACAGTTTTTCACGATACTTGGCAGGGAGTTCTGTGGATTTAGTCTGACTGTGTCAATCCCAGACTGACTCCATGATGTTGTGATCAGGGCTCTGTGAGGCCACACCACGTGTTGCAGGACTCCTTCATCTTGTCACTGACTGTGGCTCTGTGTTTGGGCATGTTGTCATGCATGAATCTGAGACAGATCAAATAGCCCCACAGTTGTATTGATGGTGGACTTTTGCACAACACTGATCCTTACAAGTAGAAGGGATGTCCTCTTGGGCATTATGGATAAGTGTACCGTTTACAGTAGATAAAACTGTTTCACTGTTCCTGCAGTACATACTTCTTTTGTCAAAAAACTGAATGTGACTTATATAATACATTTCATTATTAATACTTGTGCATCAATGTGGCCCTCTGCCCAGAATATACACCTGAGGGATGGTAAGATGTTTACTGAGTAAGAGGAAAAAACTAATGTCTGCTGCATATATTTAGATTCAGGGTGGCACAGGGGTGCAGTGGTTAACACTGTTGTTGCCTATTAGTTGCAAGTAGACACAGCTCTGGTCCAGAAAGGTCCAGAAGCTTGGATGTAGGCGACTAATTAAAGGTCAGTAAGGTGAGGCATCAGTCAGAAGTCTCTGAACATTTTACAAACTGGTGTCAAATGAAGTCTCCTCTTTTTGCAGCTTAACCCGACCTCAGTAATTTTCCTGCTGGTGCAATAGTTTTCTTAAGTGTCACAGATTAGTGTGATTGTGCAACTTTAGACAAACACACACGCTCTGGAAGAATGCAGAGGTCTCATGTGCGTAACCCCGTACTTTACTCAGGCACACACTAACAGTGAGGTATCATAAGGGCTTCTGATCTTTTGTACATGCAGTTAAACAAGTTGTAACTGGCTAGAAATGTCAAATCAGTCATTCAGCAGCCATCTGACAGACTGTTCATATTTCTGTCTTAACTGTTAACTGATGTGCACAATCTGATTTTTACTCTCTGATTGATAACCATGTATTTTTAATTACATGTCACTTAAAGACTGAATTTTATTCATGCCTAAAAGCACCTCAGAAAAGATCTTTAACTTATTGCTGTATAAAGTTTATAAAGGAACAAAATTCAACTCAACTCCAGGGGAAATCCATAAAAAAACATTTTGGTACTTGGTATATTTATTTTAGCCTTTCCTATGTTATTCAGTATTTATAAGCAGGATATTAACACAAATGAATTATAGATCTAGAAGTTGACATAATGTCAGTGTGTGTTTATTATTGTATTTATCAACATCTATAACTTGTCCATGATTCATCCATAACAGCTGCATAAACAGCTAATGTAAACTTGATAATACAGTACAACGTAGCTGTAATCACATACAGTATAGTGAATGAATATTCATGATAATGGTATGTTAAAAAACGTGCATTAATGTTTAATACATTTGTTTTACAATTCCACAGACAAAAGCAGTTTTGAAAGAATAAATAACATAATAAGCGCTTGTGAAGAAATACTTGGTCTAATACTTACAACTACATTATGTGTTATAATGAGTCGTTTTTATGAACTGATTATGTTAATTAAGGGGGACTAGAGAAGGCAGGGGAGACCAGTGATGCTAAAATGAGCCACAAAATAATAGATTTTATCATGTTATGAGAAAAATAGTTCAACACAACACAGTCAGAGAGACTTTCTGTGGGTGTTTAAGGCTGCACGACGCTTTGAAGTACACACAACCAAGTCTCAGTCCACTGGCAGGTAGTCGGTTCAGCCACTTCCTTTGATCAAGAGTGAGGGGAGAATTAAACTGAGGCAATGAGAAGCAACTAGGAGAGAAAGAAAGAAAAGAAATAAATCTGTTTTTCATAGACAGAAAGAGTTATGGACAAACTGAAGACAGGTGTGTTTGTGCTGTTTTTGTTCCTGGTGCCTGTTTCCTGTACTGGTAAGTGAAACAAATGCATATTTTTCTAAATGACTTTACTGAGTTTAACAAAAGGTAGGTGCTAAGTGGAATTTAAAATATGAGCAAGTATCTCCATTTTTATTAAGTATTATAAAATAATCGTCGTCTATATTTAGAACACTAGAAATAAAGCTACCTTTATTTTGCAAAAAAAACAATAAACCACAAAATTAATACATTTTACATGCTGCAGAGACATTTTGGTTTTTTTTATACTTCCTTTCTGCCTTTCCTAAGCTGTTTTGCATGTTTCCTTGTTGGTCTATAAATACACTAAATCTATATGTGGTTATAATTCAAAGCAGTGTCAACACACAGTATAAAATATTGTAATCTCTTTCTTTCCTTTGGGTTTAACTTGAGCAGTTTTCATGAGCAGAAATGTGTGATTATTTGATGTTTCCCAGACTTTCTCTTTTATGTCTTAGTTAGGGGGAATTTGTGAAAAAAATACTTTCAAAGTGATTAAAACCACTTTCAAGTCTTGTCATGTATTTCAGTCAGATTCATCATGATGAAGGGATTACAAGAAAGCATGCATAAATAAATAATCTCCCTCCTGACTCTATACAGTGCATGAAAACACCAAAGGAGAATTTTTGGTTATTTTCCACAGTGACTTGTGATGTACAAAGATAAAACATCAAAACTTTCAAGAGTGAACACAGGTTAATGTCACAGACATATAATTTTATTTACTTATTTATTTTATATATATATTTATTTGTGTTTGTTTATTACTTGCGTGGACACTTAATAAATAAATAAATCAGTTATCAACAATAACTAGCTACTGACATGTGTAGTGTGAGCTATAACACAGTTCACTAATGTTTCAAAGAACCGTGCAGACTTGGACACTCGTAGGACGGTAAACAGCATCTTTAAAAACGTATCTTCATTTCATTTGGATTGAAGGTTTAGGGGTGGAAAAATCATGTTATTCTGCACCTCAATTGTTTATCAGTTTGTTTGAGGCTCTAATTTAAGATATATGATGTACACAGAGTAAAAAGGTCTCACATGTCATATAGCTGCATGATTTTATCAAATAAAAATGTTGTAGATGTTTTGTGCGTCATTTTATAGCCCACACATCCCCAGTAGTCTGACATTGTGGTGTCTTTGGAAATTTTAGGATCTCCAGGTAAAATTTAAATAAAATAATAAGTTTGTCTGCATAAAATAGAGATTAAAGTCATAGTTTGACATAGGAAATGTGGATTGACATCACCTGTGTTAAAAATGAAGCTACAGCAACAGCTGGTTAGTCTGGGAACAAAGGGAAACAATTAGCCTGGTACTGTACAATGTTTGCAAAATCTCCTTAACTAATTAATATATCCCACTTGGTTAATCAAACCTGAGGTGCTGGTAGATGGATTTTAGTACCTTTGGACAGAATCAGGCTTCTACCTGCTGCCTATACTAAGCTAAAATATGCTAAACTAACTGCCTGCTGGTAGTAAAAAAAATGTTGAGTTGTGTTAATCTGCTCATTCTCTGTAAGAAACATGTGTGCTGTTGTTTCCAAATAGTAAAACTAATCATTTAACTTATAACATACGTTTTACAGCCAGACTTTGTTCTAACCCACAGATCTGCACATACTACACTTAATCTAATCTAAAAGTTTCCCCCCAGAAAACACAAAATGGCTGAATTTGTGGGAAATGTGACTAAAGTGATGCATAAGAAATCTAATGATTATCATTTGAGATTTGCGGTCATCTTTGTGCTAATTACATTAATAATTTCATAAAAATATTACCAACAATTTATTTTGCAAATAAAAAATTTGAATACACAAGAATGAAAAACAACAACATAAGGTGAAATCAATAACTGCACTGGCAGCCATATTGACCCATTGGACTCATTCAGTAACGATAAGTACATATTTTGACTTCTTGAAGTCTAAAAATAATCTAAGACTAGACAAAAGATCATCAAGATCTGACTTGAATTTATATCTTCACTGAATCACCACCACTATCTACATTTTCGCAACATAACTTCTGTTCCAACCGCACAGCGAGAAAAACGGGCCTCGTCAAAACCTCAGAGCAGCCAATTGCACTGACAGGAAGACTCTAAGCACTGAACTGCACATATGCCATTTCTTATTTCCTGTTTCAGGGGTCTTACTCAATTCTCTCATGTGCCTCAGTATGTTACTATTTTCCACCACATGTTGCTAAATGGTCATGAAGATCAGAATCATGCACAGTGAGTTCATGTGTCTTACTTATAGTTTCTCCAAATAGAGTCAAAATGATTTAATATTCCACTGGTTTAAGTATTATAACCAGGAGAAATACTTTACACCTCCTTTTTAGCACTTATTATGTGTGTATGTATATTTCACTCCTAACAGGAAAACGGGATAAGATAATGGACTGATGGATGGAAGTTGGTGCATAAATATTTAATACATAGTTTATAATATGTACCCTTTTAAACACACTTAAATTGCGCTTTTGTCAACAGCAATTATAATGTATCTTGTGAAGACAATACAGCACAGCAGTACAGCAGCTTTGCCATTTCTCAGCTTCTGTTGTTTTTTGCTAATGTTCTGGTCACCCCCTTTACATAAATGCGGGGGGCAAAATATATGCACTCCAGTTGACATAGCACCCACTATGATCTCAATAATAAAGATAATAATAATAATTATTATTATTATTATTATTAATAAACAATGACAAAAACTGACAAATTATAACCTTGTAAAAGTAGAATTCATGGCAGAGCTGCTGTCAAGCTAACTGAGCCCCCCCAAAATACAATAACAATAACAATAATAATAATAACAATAATAATAATAATAATGAAAAGTAATGGAGTGGATCTTATTTGGGTAACATGTGCTCCTCTGTAGCATTTAAAAGTAGTATAAAACATTAAAGCTGGTAGATGATAGTAAAATGTGTTTACTAAAAACCTCCACTTTTAGGTGCCCACAGGACAAGTTACAGGCCTAGTTGCTGATTAATAAAGAAATAAATTATTTCTGCTGGGGTGTCCCTCTGTGTGGAGTTCTCCCCGTGTCTGTGTGGGTTCTCACTGTGTCACTCCAGCTCATTTTTCACTCAGACATCAAAGACACTCATTTTTCACTTTTTTAAAATACTCAAGTTCTGAATATCTTTTAGAAGTAATCAAGTATCAACAAAATGTATTAGTATCAAAATTAAAAGAATTTGTTATGCAGGAAAATAATTTCTTTGATGGTGTTTACTGTAAACTCTGGTAGATTATTTTATGAGAGCTTGTGTATGGAGGCTTTAGTACTGTACAGTCTGTATACAATGTGTGTATAAATTTTAATGATGCAAAACAAAATTTACCTCATGTATAATTGACATAAAACTATTTGCAGCAACAATTTTATTGTTATTTTGTAAATCAACTTGTTTAAAACAAAGTAATCATATTTGCCTTAAAACAAGAACAAATGAAGCAGGATGCAGATGCACTATGAAAAACTGTGAAATACGTGAAACTATTTCATTTCATTAAAATCATCTTGAAGTACTCTTACAGCTCTGACTGATTAATTTTGCCACTTTAAAAACAGACTTTTTACAGTAAATAAAGATTGGAAAACTAAAGCAACTGATATGTAAATCTGTCAGATAAAAGGAAATATAATTGACACAATTAAGTACTTAAAAACATATTTAAGTACAGTATTTGTAAATGTTGCTACATGTACAAGTAGTTGTTAATGTAATAAGTACACCCCCAATACCTATTAGCCTACATATACTTAGACTCTACACCTGAATATTTTTCTCGTCTCTTTGTCCTCTAGAGGGTTTTTTCACTGACCCAGTCATCTGCTACTTCCTGGATGCGTTCCTGATGGTTTACTGTGTCGTTGCTACTGCGTTGTACTTCAGAGAAAAGGTGAGTTACAGCTTAGGTAGAAAAGGCTGCAGGTGGACCAGACCCTGCATATATTATCAGTTTACTGTCAGATTACTGTCAGAACTGTTGAGTTTAGGGCTGCAGCCGCATTTAAATTTTTACCTAATCATACTTACCTAAAAACTTTAATTATTTTTATTATTAACTGAGCTGCAGATTATTTTGTCTAAATGACAGAACATTTAGTTCAACATTACATTTTTGTTACAGCTCACAAGGATTTATTTAAATGATTAATGGTTTAGTTTATATAATGTCAAAAATGGCAATAGCTTTTATCACAGTTTCTGAGAGCACAAGTTAATGTCTTATAACTTAAATGATTAACTGATTAGCGGCTGGCTATTTATTTTATTTTTTACTTTTATGCTGAACTAGAAAATAATTTTCTCGGCCCTCTAAGGTATCATCTTTTGACCCTTAACTGAATTTACTAGTGTCTCCTTCCCATGTAGTTTTCCTCTGCCCCAGCTGAAGTGTCTGTAAGTCTACATATTTTTTCAACTTCACACTATCTCCTCAGTGTCTTTATTTTTTAAATGTCTGCTGATAATGATGATTTGTCTTTGTTTCTTTTGGTTGTTCTTATTAAATACATGTATACATGCTTGAATATGTACTTTCAGATTATTAAAATTATTTTTGTGTATTTCTCCTGAATAAACAGGAAGATAAAGGCGGCATTTACCAGGCAAGGAGACTTTCTCATTACCGACATACACACAGATGATGTTTGATGATTTTCACAAATTAACTATTTATTTATTTGTTTGTTTGTTAAAATTTTCCTTTCCAGGAGCTCGAGAGACCAAAGGATGCTGATCCGTATCAGGAGCTTGAACCATTAAAAAAAAAGGTAAGTCACTTCTTTTTGCTGATAAAGAGGTCACTTTCTCCCGTGTTCACGAAATGAAACTGTCAATCATTATGTTGTATTTTATTTCCAGAAAAAGCCTGGCAAGAAAAATAAATCACAGGTAAGGTGATTAAGTAACTCACTCTCTAACTAAGTAACGCTGTCAAATACTGTAACAGTTGTTGCACTATTTTTATTCCAACTGGGAAGAAAAACTCCCCAAATTTCCTCCAGTCTGTATCTGAGCTTTATATTAAATCAGCACTGTTGAAATTGACATTTTTAATGTTAATAACTTCCAACACTGAATTTTAAGCTATTTTGAAATGTCATACACTTTATTCTTGAGATAAACAGCAGACACACTGTCATGATGTAATGCAGAGTTAAACTCATCACTGCTCCATAGATGCTGAGTATTATTTCAAACTGGGAGGATGCTCGTGTATGACAGCTCCCATGTTGTAGCCTACTGGGATACAAGGACAAAATTCCAATGCCTATATTTGGATGAAATTTCTCTAAATCTCTGTCAGCCACACATTTAATCTTTAATTCAGTAATTCAGTATCTTTAAAGGTTAATAGTCATATCTAGATGCTTCAATTTTCACCTTTTGTCTTTGTAGATAGAGATTAATCAATGGAACACACATTATGATCACCTTTACAAAGAGCTGTTAAAACATTTGTGTACTGACCTTCAAAACATTCTTTAATTGGCTGTCTTGTCAGTGGAAGATTTTTTTTTGACATACATGTGTCTTTTTTTTAACACATCTGCAGGTTTTCATTAAATAAACCGTCACTAATTACAGATACTTCATCATACCATAACCAGCAGAAACAAACAAAAAATTTGTGGCGTTCTATGGTGGAGATTCCCCACAACTGATGTGAATGGTTAATACTGATGAAAGAAGTTACCTTTCGGTGATAAAACAGACATACATGGTCATATTTATAGTCTATATGTGCTAATTTAATTGATAACAAGACAAGTCTGGCTGTCTTATTAACTTATTAACAGTTTCTGGACACTAAAAGCCTGGAGACTTTTCACCCCCTCATGTCATTAAACAGAGAAGTTCCGTTCAGGTTAATGCACAACTTTAACTTTATATCTTCTCCTTCACAGGCAGGCCAACCTGACAAGGATAAAGATCCCTATGAATCTTTGAACCCCGGTTCACCACCTCCACCTGAGCCTCCTAAGTGACGTCTTACATGGACACAAGAGACAACAGCACTGTCCATTACAGCTGAAATAATTAGTTGATAAATCAGTCAACTAAAGTCAGTTTAAAATATTTGAATGTGCATTTATTATAATAAATAATCAATTATAGGTTAAAGTCATACATTAAATAGAAATACTTTCTGATCAAGCTTCTGTGAGGATCTGTGTTTTATGTGAAAGTAAATTAAAATCATCACCAGGGTGATGCAGTTGTAAAAATAACTCTACTGTAAACACCTACAGCTAGATAGATGTCTACTACTTGTACGTTTTTCCATTTAAATATCCACATTTTGTGTAAAAACAAAGTCTACAGGCATGCTAGCAGCTCTGTTTCCGCATTAGATAAATGCTAACGTGCTAAAGCTAACAATACAGACTAAGCTGCATTTAGTTGACATCTTAAGCTTTATTTCACGTCGAGGTTGTGTTTAATATTTTTCTCAGTGGCTTTTGATATTTTAACTATTTTAATTTTTCTCATTCTTGATCAGTTCTCTTTGTTTAAACTCGTTTACCTGTACTTACTAATCTGAATCATGTGCAAAATCTTTATGGTTTGATTCCTCAAATCTTCTCATTCTTGGTTTGGAAAAACAACTTTGTCTCATTTTGCCATCGTATTTTAGGTTGTGTGATGCTTTGAGTTGATTTCCAACAGTTTTAGCTTGTGCTAGCCTTCACAGTGTTAACATCAGATCAGGCAGTGCTACAATATAGTAAATCTTTATAAAATAATGAGAATGAGAATTTGGCTTGAAATTAATCTTTTTTTTTTTCTTGTGGATATGACATTTTCTCAGTAACATAACAAAATAACTAATTGAGTGCTGATAATCATTCCATATTATGAAAGTAATTATGGTGCTAAGTTCAAAGCAATGCATCATTTAGCTTCATATTTTTGAATTAATGTCTTAATTCAAATATCAAAAAGTATTTGTTGGGTCATGTGGACATTTAACAGTTTCTGTTAGCATGTTAGCATTTACTAACTGGGTAGGCTAATACCTGTATATAAAGATATAATAAATGGTTTATAATACAATGTAAGGCCATTCATACTGTATTGTATTGTGATTTTATTTACTTGAACTATAATATTATTTACAACAGTCTCCTCATGAGGAGTTATAGTTTTTAACTATAAAAACATAATATAAAGGCTTATAACAATTTCAGATTGACACTGATGTGATTTTTGATGGGGGAATTCATGTGCCACAACAGAGTTAAAATTAAATCAACTCAAAATCACAATGGAAAAAATCTACAATATATAACTCTACTAAATATGGGGATTAGTAGGATTAAATTCAAGGTACAAATTCAGCTGATGGGAAAGTCATTAGGTATTTAAAACATGAACAGGATGAAATTTTGACCTTATGATTAAAATTCATCCTGTGGGGTGAAATGTATGAACCAAATGTCACTGAGACTGGACTAAAGTGGTCGACTGGCTGACCACATACCGCCCATAAAGCCACACATCACAACATCACAGCTAAAAGCTGCTGTACCTTGTGTAAATCATCACACCAATACAATAAAAGACAAAGCACATGTGAAAACACTTGGAAAATGGTTTAATGATGTTTACAACAAAAGAGAACTGTACAGTTACAGTAAAAGATTATCTTTATATGTGTATAAAAACAAAACCAACAAAAATACAGCAGACAAATGCATCAAAATCTACTATGTATCCTGATTCACATACTTAAAACTCCTACACAATCTTTCAGTTTCTAAGCCGCCATGACTGGAGGCCTTTTTCTTGTTTTGTTTTTTTCTTGTAGTCAGATCGGAGCAGTGTCCCTCAGTGTTGTAGTTCAGGATGGAAAGGAAAACTCCTTACATTAGAGTCCTTGAAAGTCAATTCTTATCAGACTGCAGAATAAGAAAAGGGGAAATAAACGGGGACACATTCCTTTAGATGAGCCCAAGCTTCCAAAGTGAATAGTAAGTGTTTTACAGAATGCATGTTTAAAATACACAGACGTAATATGTACATGGTTGGCGTCTTTTTTTTTTTTCTTTCCTTAGTTTTTCTCTTATTGAAAGCCATGGTCACTTGGGCTGTGAACTGATAATCACACACATGACACACCCAAAAACATACAAAAATACTATATCTTTAACCTACCAAGAGTAAGACAGTTCTGCAATTAGTTCCATGCTGTGAAGGAAAAAAGAGATAACAACAAACAAACGAGAAACAGACGCTTTTTTACGTATGTTTTTCTCAGAAATATACCAAAATATACATCTAAGCTTTGGAATTACTGAGGCTAGGACTAAAGCCAGTGCTGGGTTTGTCTCTTAATACACATGCTGCAGGGTGGAAGAGAGAAAACAGAGAGAGACACACACACAGGACAGAGAGATATCTTTGGTATCTGCATTTGTCAAAAGTTAAATATTTGGATTTTTGCTTTGGGATAGCGCTTGTGAGGTCCCTACAGCCTCACGTGGAGTAAAGCATTAAACAAAGTGTCACTGAAGCCCGTCGGCCAGAGATCTGAGCCAGAGGGGCACAGTCCATGCAGAGTGAAGGGCCAAGATGCATAGTGTCACAGCTGATCAGAGTCTGTAGTGAAGAGATGAATAAAAGAAGAGAGAAGGAGAAAGAGAAGAAGAGGAGGAGAAAGGGGGACATAGCAGTAAATTTAACGACCATAGAATGTGTATTCCTGGAGACAACAGGTAATGTCCTGGGACAACAGTGTACAGATGATGAAGTAGTAAGAGGCAGGAACAGCATTTTCACCACAGTCCTTGAGAGAGAGAGAAGAGAGTGGAGGGGGAACATCTTAGCAACAGCGCCCAAACATACACAGAGTCCTGAGCATGTACAATGTGCACAGGATAAACCCTCAGTGTGTATTAACAAACATCACCCAGCTACCACCAGATTGGTTGGTGTCTGTCGTAGAGAAGCCCGCTCAGCTCCCGTTCAACCCCCTCCGATCCCCGCCCACAGGCACTGAAACCGCTGCACAGATGGGATGCCGGAGTTTTGTTTTTTTTCGGATGGATACACATTCGCATGCAATAGAAAGCAAACTTTTTACAGATGAACCAAGGACTCGGGCGACAGCGTGCAGCTGAGATTTGATGCTGAGCAGTGAGGTGGGGATGGGTGGGAGATGGTGTCTTTCATATACAATCAGGTTAGAAATCTTTGGTTAATGTTGGTACCACAGGAAAGCGAGAGCGGGCTGCGACAGCGCACCATCACGTGGGAAGACGCGTACATACCTGTACCTGGTCAAAGTGAAAATTTTAAAATAAAAACAAAACAAAAAACAATAAAAAAAAAAAAGAAAACAGGATTGTCAAACTTAAAGTGATCAAACAGGGGTTTACATAACAAAGTAAGTTTAAAATCAAGATTAAAGAACAAAATACATTAAAAAAGACTTCTCACATTACAACAAATCAACTCCATCCAATGCTGAAAAACACTCATGTGCAGCATAAGAACACCAAAGTTGTGAAGGAAAAACAGCAGACATTCATGAGTACTGGTGTGTATTCTTTCTCCCCCTTGTGGCAGTATCTTCCACAACCCTTCACCAAGTACAGGTATGAACGGGCTTCTCCACTGACACAAGTTTGTGTATTTTTATCTACGTTTTTTGTGATTTTTTAAATATATTTTTCTTATTTCTTAAGTAGATTAAAGCAGGTTTCACTCAGTTTTGAGTTAGAAATGAGGTATACAACAGCTCCTTGCCTTACTGGTACTCCACACTTCTTTAATCAACATTAAAAAACCAGCAAACCAGTGTGGTGGATTAACATACAACTTCACACGTGGCTGATCCACAAGAGTATCTTGAAATCTCAGAATAACTTACTGAAACTGAAAGCCAAGCCAGATCTGTTGCCAGCTAGATCGTAAGTACAGCACAAACTGTATGTTTACCACTACACCAAAGACCGGCACATTAACAGGCTTTCTCTCAGTAGAGAACAACCATCTGAACAAAAAATAAGTACTCTCATGTCCCACCTTTAAAAAACAACAAATCACTCTCAAACACCTGCTGGAAGATGGGAAAATGCACCATAATGGTTTGCAGACTGCCCTCCCAACTCGCTCTTTATAAGACACTCACACACACCCACCTGCTGGAATTATTAGTAAAGCTTTTCTCACAGGTATTTTCAACCTGTCTGAGTCACACCTAAAAACCATAGGTAGCAACATAATCATCCCACGCGCCAAAATGCCCAAAGTACACTGTTCTGTTTCAGTAAAAACAATGCACCAGGTGAGCTCAAGCTCCCACTCACACTCAAACACAACAACAATGCTACAATGCTCATGTCTTCTACGTAATAATAAGGCATAAATGATAATGTTAATCTTCTGTTAAACTAAGAAAGCCAGTGATCTTGCCCTCTCACACTATACAAAACAATTAAAGGCATAAAAAAATCAAATGATTGTTAAAGACAGCACAGCAAATCAAGTCCACAATAACTCAACCACAAAGAAACAAAAAACTATAAAAATCTATTAAAAGATTAAGATCAGATGCTTCAGAGTCTCCAACCAACCACAGGACCTGTCTATCAGGAGCGACCCTCCTGCTGAAAAGACCTTGCACATACATGACAGACTCAGGTGTCAGCAAATTGCGCTGCACTGAGGTGTGGTCTTGGACTTCTCTTATTTTTGGTCTTGACAGTTTTAAAAAAAACTTGCTCCTTTGCAAGAATAAAAAAGGAAAATTTAGGGGAGATTTTTTTTGAGTAAGCATGATAAACACTACATTCAGTCTTGATAACATACTGGTTCAAATATAAAATATGAGTATCTTACAAGTGTTTATATATATATATATATGTATAGAATTAAGAAAAGATCGTTTCTCTAATTCTTAAGTCTTTCCTCAGATAAATATTTCAGTAACATCCTATGGTGCTGATAGCAACTGGTTCACCTTGCTAGCACGTGTTCAACTCTTAAGCAACTACAAACAGCACTGGAACAGGACTGAGTCCTTTAGGCCCGTTGTGGCTTCAATGACTGGAAAACCAGCAACATGAGCAGTCAGATACCCGCCTTACTGCAAAGAGAAAGGCTTTTACTTTGGCAAGAAGGATCTCAAAATAATATTCAAACCTGGAAATACCCCATAAATAGTAGTACTAGAAAATAGCAGTAGTAGGTTGTCCTTTAATGCATGGTTCCTATGTATGGTTCATCAGTATAAACTTTGAATGGTATGCCAGACAGTACTTATACATTCTACATTGTTCTATACACAGAAATGTCTAAAGCTGAACCCTATGTTTAAGTGCTGCTGAGGTATATTCAGTCAAAATAATTCAACAACAGAAAAGAAGTACACAAGAGGATAACACAGACAAATTTCACTGCTTACAGCCTCAGTGATTTAATAATCACTGTGGTATTCCATTTTGTATTTGTTTGGAAGCAGTAGAACAATGCTACTTTTGTGTGGGGTTTAGTTGAATGTGTAGCACATAACAGTACTCAGCCCAACGCTGTGTTGGGTAAAATAAATTGGCAGGTTTTAAACTAGTCCACAGACAGATTTAGGGAGCAGCATATCGTTTCCTAACATGCTGGTTCAAAAATAATGGTGTTAAGAGGAGGTGTAGTATGTTATCTGATGATTAAATCTATGCATTTACATAGGTGAGCCCTCCAGGTGGGAGGGTCGATACCACAAAACCTGATTTTTCACAGGATGTAGTCATAAAGCTATAGGAAAGCATGCAGGCCTCTCAACAACTCAACTCCACCAAGAGCTTTCAGCAGCAAGTTGTTAAAGCTAAGTTTCTGTGATCCTTATCCAGCAGCAGCACCAAATCAGAAATTATCAGGTATTGACCAAGTTGGGAGAAAAGGAAAACATTTTGCTTTAGCAGTGTGGTGAGTAGAGCTCATGAACGGCAACTTGTGTGCTTGGACAGGCACAGCAACTACTGAGGAAAACCACTTTGGTTCAAGCTGTTGTTTTATGGCTGAATAGTAGTAAAAAACCAAAAAACAGAAACTTTCCATTATGTTTCAGAAATGTCCAAAACTGCTACCAAAACGGTTTAAAAAGAAAAACATGCCATCACACGGCTCAAAGAAAACCTGGATCAGGCGTTGGGGGACCCCAGTAAAAAAAAACAAATCAAAAACTGTAAAAGGAAACTACTTTCTCATGCCCCAACGCACTAATCCATTCCTTTTTGGTCAGTTGTGCTGCCAATTAAAAGTTGAGCTATGAGACACCTGGTCAAATTAAAAAAGGTTCATCTTTGGAAAATGGTCAAAATATTGCATTTCTATAATCTGTTGATGGTGAAGATTCTGTACTCATAAATATATTGACTAGACTAAACTACACACAGCAATTATTTTAACAAATATTTTTGGTATACCTTAAAGTTCATAAGCCAGTCGAGTGACTGCAGACAGAAGAAGTAAAAGACAGAATTTCATTCCTCCCAAAACAGGCAGACTGCAGCTCATCAATCCAGTTTTTTGGTACAGATACTGTGCACAAGTAGATTCAACGGTACTACTATTAAAAAAAGAACAACAAAACACAATACAATAACCCCATCTAGCAAGTGCCACCACACATTTGGTATGATGACCATGTCCCCTGACTAGTCCACAACAAAACAGACTAATCAGCCGCAGAGCCTTACACAGCTTACTGAACTCTCAGCATCTGGCTGAGCTGTAGACGACACACAGACTTCTACTTTCTACCCCCATATCCAAACACAATGTACAGTTTTCCAACGGATCACCATCCAAAACAAAATCACCCTTAATTAGACATGGAATCGCATATCTGCAGCTCTTTTTAAAGCTCTCAACATAATGCTTTCAGTAATATTCTGTCAGTGTCTATGATCTGCACCTAGACCATCACTTTATAAAAGCTCAGCGGCTGCTGCAACAAAATGTAAAACTCAGTGTTTACAGAAAAAAAGACTCAGAGACACATGTGGTGCCTCCAACCCTTAAAGCAATGATAACCTTTATATCGGCCACTTATTACTTGTTTTTAAAGCCTTATAACCTCGATTAAAAAGTGATAGTTAAATCTTAACTTAATATTAGACTTACAAGGATCAGAAAATACAGATAGTAAAGATAAATGAAAAACAAAATCTCCAAAAATATAACTTTGATATGATTTACATCAAGGCCGGTCAAAAAAAAAAAAAAA
>JAUMHL010000014.1:9225449-9242222 GCA_032362345.1 Sandelia bainsii
ATCCCCATTAGTGATGATGAATGTTGTAAAATTAGTAGTAAATCTGTTTAGTTTGAATGTTGAATGAAAGAGCAAACTCCCAATTTTTTGGTTAGAAGTACTTCAGAAAAATCTCTGACCTGGAAATATGAAGATATATATAGTGTGTGTGTGTGTGTATATATATATTTTCTTCCTGGACACTTGTCATGGTTGATGAGGAGCAGAAAAGACGTTAAACTAAAAAACAAAAAGTCATCCTCAACCTCCTTGGCGGCTCTTTTCTTTTTGGTGGCAGCAAAAGGATTAAATAATGATAGATACAATGAAAAGAAAGTGTGGTGGTTAGTGAAGCGCAGAGCCTATAGAATATATCAACGACCTCCCTATTCCCTACATGGTGTGAAAAGAGTAGTGCACAATATAAGAAATAGGGCAATAATTCAGGATGCAGCCTGACTGGCTTCACTGAGCCTTGGAGGCAGTGGTAATGGTCGAGGCTTGCACAGGCACAGCAGCCGTGGTGGCTTGATGATGAGCATCAGCAGTGACCTGCAGCCCCCCTGCCCCAGCCGACACCAGGCTGACAGGGTTGCTGGTGAGAAGTGACAGGTTCTGAGGGTTCAGGAAGAGCGGCGTGGTCACCAGGTTGGGCGTGTTACCAGCAGACGTGTTAGCAAACAGCAGGTTACTGCCATCCAGAGAGGTGATGGGGATTGTGCCGCTCGATGCCAGAGCTGTGGAGAAGATAAAGAAGAAGAGTGCATCTGCTGACTACAGATCAGTTTGAGAGTATGGAGAACAAAACCTGCTTTATGAGTCAAATATTAAAAAAAAAAAAAAAAAAAGTCAGGTGAGAAATAACTTTACAAAAATAAACACATAAAATACACACAGTCTCATGCAACTGCACAGCTGCTACTGACACTGCAGCATTATCGCTCAGCATGATTAATTTTTTTGAGAAATAATTTTCTGTCAGTGGGATTAACCTAATGGGTGTGGCCTGAATTATTTTACCCTCAATATGCAAATGTGCTGTGTCCTCATGAAAGCTTTGTTGCTATTATACAAATTATACCAACAATGGGTTTTACTGTCTGCATGATGGATTCTCTTTTTTTTTTTTTATAATTTTCTTTAACAACATTGCAGTTCACTGTGTGTCTGTGCATAATGTACTGAAATGGAAACGAGGATTCTTGGATCTTTTCTGTCTCTCCAAAAGACAAACTTTCTCTAATGTAAATATAAAAATTGTCCCTGGACCAAAAAAAAAAAGTCTCAGACTAGAAAATACTTGCTCAGTAAGTATTTAGGTATTGTCATGACATTAGTACAAACCTTGAATGGTGGCCAAGGTGCTGTTGCTCATGAGGGCAGGACTCAGCGCGCTGCCAAGGCCACTTGCAGTCAGACTGAGCAGGGCCCCCCTGGATACACAGACAAAATGAAGATCGTGTAGATCAATAGAAAGAACACTTGCACAATTGAGTGAGATGAATAGATGTCATAATTAGAGGACCAGTTTGAACCAAGGCAATACTAACCCTGGAGCGAACTGTGAAGACGCCATCAATCCCGGATTGAACCCTGCAGCAGCAGCCATAGCAGCAAAGCTAGCACTGGTGGGTAACTGGGCACTCTGCAGCGCTGCAGACAGCCCCGGAGCTGCCACCATCACCTGACCTGTCCCTAAACTGGTGGCTATGGATGTCGGGGCCTGGGTGACGATAGTTTGCGCCTGACAGCCAGCCTTGCTCTCCGTGGTCGTGGACTGAACAGTCGTTGGTGGAGGGCTTAACGATGGAGAGCTGGTTGTTGTGGGTGCAGTAGAGATGACGGATGCAGTGTTTGAGGCTCCAACTGTTGTGCCTTCGGAGAAGAAAGGGACATAAGGGTGCAATTGAGAAAACATTAACTTTAAAATCTATTATTGTGGGTTATGAGACACACTTTCATAAACACACACACACACACCTGTGAATGAGAAACTAGAGACGCTGGTGCTGGTGAGAGGCATCACTGGGTTTACAGTCAGAGTGGTGGGTGTATTGATAGTTGGACTGCTCACAAGGCTTGCTGTGCTGGCCACCTGGGCAAGAGAATGGGAGAAAGGACTGAATAGGCTATTACATTAGTGTGTGAGTGTCATTTAGCTACAGCTACAAAGCAAAATAATAAATATTTTCCTACTGCAGAGAACAAATAACATTAAACCACATATCACGATAAACACTGAAATACAAGTGTAGCTGAAACTGAACATTTTATTTTCTTCACATTTAGAAAATAATCCTCAACAAAATATTTTCAGTCAGTTTCAGTGTCCTTCCTTACCAAAGGGCTACTGGGGGTAAAGATGGTTTTGATGGGGGTGCTGCCTCCTCCACTGCTAGGAGGGTTAATCCTCTTCTCTTTTTGCCGGCGATTGCAGAACCAAACCCGAATCACCTCCTTTTCCATGTTGAGCTGATCAGCGATCATGGTGATCTCTTCAGAGGTAGGTTTTTGGTTCTGCTTGAAGAGGGCAAAGAAGCCAGAGATACCCTGTCAGCACTGAGGAGATTAATTCATTCACTACCTCCATATATCCTTTATACCATTTTTTTTTTTTAAACTGGTAAAATTTTCAAAATTGCCAAAGTTGACTGCCAATAGCAACAAGTTTTTATGGCCGACGTATGGTAGTACATTTCAAAGAATGTGACAATCTCAAAACATGACAAACTATTACTAAACATTCTGCTTGTTGACTTAATACATCCGAGTTTCTCACCTCCAGAAAGCTCTTTTCTAAGGCCACTCGAATGTTGGTCTCAATGCTGGTCCTCTTCTTCCTTCTGCGGTTAATCCCCTCTATGCCCATGCCCGGGGAGCCCAGGGCACTGGGGCTGGACAGGGCCTGGTCAGATGTCAGGTTCTCTGCACAAACAGCACCGATAAAAAGGAACAGGATGGAGGTAAAGACAATGTACTATGAAGATATACACCTCCAAATTCTTGCCCACTAAATGAGACAAGACAAGAATAAATATGCAGAGTGATCAAGAGCCGTAATGTGCTTTGCTTCTTTATGGTTCATGCAGGTGGGTTCAGGGACAAACCTGCATCATTGAGCCACTTCTCCAGCAATGGCTTGAGTTTGCACATATTCTTAAAGCTCAGATTCAAGGCCTCAAAGCGAGAGATGGTAGTTTGGCTGAAGTCGTTTCCATACAGCTTCCCCATGGCCAGGCCAACATCCCCCTGTGAGAGCAAGTCACAGAGAGACAGAGGAAAATATGAATAATGGACAGCGTCTCAATTAGTTTTCCTTGCTGCATTATATGTACTGTGAATCTGAGCATGAGAATGTCCACAGATGTTCATTTGCAAAGTAAAGTGAATGTAATTACAAATCTAAAATCACTGAACCTTTGAGGATAATACATTTATTCAGTCCACACACACACACACACACACACACACACACACACACACACACACACACACACACCTGTGTGAAGCCCAGTTTGATACGCCTCTGCTTGAAAGTCTTGGCAAACTGCTCCAGCTCCTCCAGATCACTAGGTTCCTCCAGAGTGGGGGTGTCCAACCGTTTGGGTGGTGTCTGACTGTGGGGCAGTGACTGAATAGGTGTGGTTGCTGTTGTGCGGGTTGGAGTTGCAGGCTGGACAGAGCAGAAATATACAAAATGTGATTTCAACACCTGGATTACAGATGGTAAAAAAAAATAGCACTGCCAGAATAATTCAAACACATTTTCCAAAGTTTAAAAGAAGTTCTTGCATCATTACTGACCTGAGTTGCAAGGGTGATGCTTGGTTGAGTTGGCAGGAGGTTAGCTTGGCTTTGAGGTAGTTGAGTTAAAAGACTCTGGGCTTGCAATATGCCTGAAGAGTGAAAGACACAGTGGGAAGGAGGGTTTGAAAAACAATTCAGTTAATGGAATCTCTTCTTGATTCTGTATGCAAATCAAACACTCCAAGTGTTTTCCTTACCCTGTTGGGCTTGCGGTGTCTGTGAGATAATGAACTGAGCGGGCTGCAGTGGTGTGGCGATCGGGTGGCCAGGCTGAACCAGGACAAACTGAGGCAGACTAAGATTCTGCTGCTGTAGCTGCTGCAAGAAAAAAATGTATTGATCACTTCAATCACGTAAAAGACCAGCAAATTACATCTTTACAGCAATGTGACTGTAAACTCACACACAAGCACAACTGACTTACAATATTGTCTTTCCAAAAAACAAGGTGTAATAATCAAGGCAACTGATGTAATGTCTACCACTAAATGTTGGAATTGGGTTTTTATAATATAACATTTCAAGGTGAGGATTTCAGGTCAGGTACACCGTTAATAGGGTTGCTTCACTGTTAATCATTTTCATAATATAAAATATTATTTGAAATGCCTTATTTTCTTGATTGGTTTCACTAAGTCCATGAGAATAATAAAAACCTGCAATAACAGGCGGGTTTTACTCTAATATTTTGTGTTGCAACTTAAAGTTAAAATGAAATTCACATCCTATATCATTGATGAAAGAATCACAAATAATTTCATTACAACTGAATTTTTGCTGAGATGATTGTGTCTTACAGAGGTGATGTGGATGGGCTGTGACAATGGCAGCTGGGTGATGGGCGTGGCTGCGGAGGCGGAGATGCTGGCCCCCGTGGTGTTGTTCTGCTGGCTGGCTGAGTGCTGCACGGCTGCAGCCAGGAGCTGAGCTTGGGCCTGCTGGATCAACAGCTGCTGCGCTGGAGTCAGGGTTAACTGAAGAGACATTGACAGAGCAAGAGACAGAGAGGGGAACACAGCATAATAAGATGTTACAGAGAGAGAAGGGAAACAGAAAGATCAAGAAAATAAGTAGTGTTTAGACTTATCAGTTTCAGACTTGAGTTAGCGCTGTCACGATACATGAATTTTGGCTTTGCAAAGTTTAATATATTAAAAAAATGAAAGATTTGTGACACAATTTACACAACAGTCTTGACATGTTGCTAGGAATCCGTCTTCATTAAGTACCATAAGATAAACACTTAATTTGTTCCCTCCTGGCTGCAGTGTCATCAAAAACAGCAGGTGGACTCTATCATTTAATGCTGTTGCCAACAGCTGTTTAAATGTCTGCTCCTGTTCAGTGTCATGAACTAGACCACAGTTCTATCTGTTCTAATTTCTCTTTTTTTATTATTCCAATTTGTAAACATCGTTACAGACAATGTTGAAGTAAATTCATAAACATGTTAAGCCAAAGTACAATCTGTTTAAGTAAATTGATTTGTTGCATTCAAATTTAGGTATCAAAGTAGTATTGAAACTTTGGTTATCGTGGCAACGCTAATATGAGCCTAGACAGGCAAATGGAAAGAAGATTCATGCAGCTGAGCTATGCATGACCATGACCATGTTGATTCACATGCACAGTAAACATTCACTCCTGCAGAGCACAACAGCAGTCACACTCAACTTGACTGATCTTAACTTCAGGGAGTATATGGATATGAAATGTGTCATGTGTTTGACCTGACCATGAGTACACAGGCACACAGACTATGTCCAAACATCTTGCTCCACTATCTGTTATGGAGGAATTTGGACATAGGCCAATCGCCACAGGGATGAACAGGCAGACAGGCAGAGGAGAGACCAGCCTTAGCCACAGAATCAGGGCAAGTGACCATTTCACCACTCGATCTTTCAGCCAGAGTTGATTGTTTTCAGGTGTCACCCCAGATGCATGGCTACGACTAGGTTTTAACTCCAAGCAATGAGGCAACAAGCCACTTACTCCAGCAATCTGTCCTCCGGCCAACATTAGCTGGGTTTGAGGCAATACGCTCTGCTGGACGGAGGTCGGAAGAGCACTCGAGTCTTCCGACTTAGACTAGTGAAAGTGAAGCAGAGAGGCGGGGGCTTAGAGGAAATCTTCCTGGAGGTATATCTGAGTATTGTTGACAATGTGAGTTAAGTGTCTCTTAATTTTATGTCATAGTTGTAACCAAAAAAGGGTTACAAGATGGATTGCTGCTAAATGTTTTAAATGACTGAATATTCAAAATTAAAGCAATTTGAAAGGGAATTTAAATCATACACCAAGTACCAGCCAACATGAAGGAAGCATCAAACTAAAAAATACAATGAAAGATCAAATCACTGTGCAACTGAGCGGCTTTCTGAGAACAAGCCTCAAGTCTTTGAGCAGAGAGGAATTTAAATTAAAAAGGAAGTGAGAAAGTGGGTATTTAAAATGTGCTGCAGCCTTCAGAGACAAGACAAGTGAAGGGAAGGGAGGGGAGAGTTGAGATGCTAATTAAAATAACTGTTATGCAGTGCATGTAAATTCTGCATAGATTTGCATATTCTCGGCCATCTGTTTCCGAGCAACCGCAGAGCAGCTAATTAGCATACAGGGCTGATTAATCTGCTGTGTTGCCAGGCGACACCAGGAGAGCCTGGCTCATTTAAATCAACTCTTTCTGCTTGTGCATGTATGAGCACAGTTCAGCATTCCTCTGTTCAAACATCATGTGTTATTTTATTGTAAACTGCAATTAACCTATGTCACTACAGCAAGAAATTACTCTGGACATCTGCTCCTTTCACAAAAAGAGAAACACAAAGTTGCTTAAGGTGAAGTGTGTGATGGTGTACTACCTGTTGGAAGAGGGCTTGTGCATGTGCACTAGTGATTGCACTTGTGGTTGGCACCGCCTGCCTCTGAAATTCCAATCCATTGGTTTGGATTCCTGTGGACACAAATACAGCTCATGAAATGTGATGTCAGAAAAGTTCAAAGATGTTTTTTACTGTGGTTAAACAGCAACGCAAAAATGAGGAACACAATACTACAAGCCCGATAGAAGTACACTTCATAGAAACAAATAGTTTTCATGTGCAAGGAAAAAAGAGTGTGACTAAAACATATTTATTTTTAAAAAAAGACAACATATGTAGCAGTAACAGTGATCCAAACTCAAAGAACTACTGCATTAATCTGTTCAAATGCAGATGGGTGAATCATCACAGAATTAAGACACAAATTAGAAGCACATTATTAATATTTACTTAATTCATCATTACACAACAGGAACACAAAGCTAAATCTATAACATACACTGAGTTCCATAATTTGTATCACAGAGTCAGTGAAGCACTGACACAGAGCAAATTACTGTGATATTCATCGAGCTAAGTGAGGGAAACTACTCTGTGAGGTAAAAACTTAATTTGACAAAGAGGACAGCTCACAGGGATTTTGGAAAATTGCCATCATTTTTTTTCCAAAATGAGTCAATAACATAAAAAGGTGGGTAGTAGGTAGCTTTTTCAGATTTGTGCTGCACAAATGCTGCACCTAGGTAATGACTCTGAAACCTGTTGAATGAGGAGGTAAAACTCCTGCACATCCTGATGTCAATCCAGCAAAGGACAAAAAACCAAAATGACAAAAAGGCTAGAGGTCACTCACCGGTGTTCCCGCCATCACTTTCCATTGCACATTTAGTAGTTTCTGACTGATTATTCAGTTTAGCATCTGGAAGAGCCAGACAGAGACAGACAGTGAGAAAAACTCACACCCACTGCCGATGAAAACATGAAACTGCCCTATCTCAGTGACATGAGGGGGGGGGCTCTAACTTTTGTCATCTGACTATATCTTATAATTATATCATTTTCCACAATATTTCCATCATGTTACCCATTCAAACAAGCAAACAACATTACAGACTGGTCACCAACACAATGCAGTTACAGTTAGAATCACAAGAAGTAAAAGAAGATTGACTTGATGTCACTTTCAAACAATAAAAGATATTTTAATGCAACATGTGGCAGATCAGCCTGGGACACCAAGCAACAACAAAACCCAGCTGAGCTCCATCATAACGTCATCAAAAACTCACCCACTCTCGCTCCACCTGTGTTTTCCAGCATGATCACTGAACCTATCAAGGAAAATTGCCTCCGTCGGGCAAACCCACAACAGGGTGTCCAGCGCTCTGTTCCTTCTCCCACTCCTCCCTCTCTTCACCCTCCACTGGTCAGCAGCGAGCAGAGTTCAATGCAACCAGAGCTACACACAGACACAGTGGCACTGTCCACCGCACAGTTCACTGAACAATACTGGGATACGCACACTGGGAAAGCCAACAGGGTTTAGGCAAACAGCTCTCCTTCCCTCACTCTGTGCTCTTTTCTTTTCTTGTAGCTCTGCCCCTCTCTTTTACAGTGCCTACTTTGCTCCTCTCTCTCTCTCTCTCTCTCTCTGTCTCCCCCTCCCCAAGATTGTCTCCACTTCTGAAAAAGTTCACCTTCTCCCTCTCTTGCTGGAATGAACCGAACGACAAGTGCAGCAGCTGCCCCCCTCCCTCCCCTCCCTCCTCCTGACTCTATAATGAAGCATAATCAGTATTCAGCTGATTAAAGCCATATGCAAATCTTCCCCTGCCTCGTTAGCAATGCAAGGCTTTGAAGTCCTGCGAGCGACGCATTTCACACCGGGCTCTGAAAGCTTTCTGCATAATTTAAACCCCTATAAATATTTATCAGCTCATTAGCATATTAATTGGATGGCTTTTGGAGGACGATAAAAAACAGGGGAATAAGGACGACACACAGGAGGAGGAAAAAAGTGCTCAAACTAGCACTTGGCGCAGCAGAGGGAGGGGAGGCAGCAGCACAAGGCCAATTATTGTGCAAGTGCACGGCTATAAAGTAATTAGCTAAGAGCAGGTAAAGGGTTGAAGATATCCCAGAATGCAGTGTGCGGCCTGTCGGCGGTGGTCTGGGCATGTTAGCAAGGCAGACTGCATTAATAGAACGTCTAAGACTGGTCGTTGTGAGCATCTCCAGCAGTCATGGAGACACGGCCTAACTGCTAAAAAGGAGGGGGTGCGGGCACGAGTGGGAGGGGGACTCGCTCAATCGGAAATAAATAATGTCACATTAATCCACCACAAGCCTGTCATTACTGCCGGACCCCCTGTGGCTAAAGCATTCCACAGCAAGCGACTACAGAGAGTGGGTGGCAGGCTGGTTCTGTCTATGTTTATGAAGTGTTTGAGGATTAGCATATTTAGATTAGCTTCACATGCCATTAGTATTTCATTTTGGAGCCCTTTTAAATTCATTTCCAGCATACTCCGAGAGTTAATACAGCGGGGAAACAGCCGTAAACGGTGCTGCACAGGTGTCCACTAATCAGGATGACTGGACTGGAATGCATGGCCGTATTGTGGTCTACAGGGGACGGGGCTTATCAGCTAAATCCACAACAACTGCTTCTGGCTAGAGCTTTAATCAACTTCTTGTCTTATCCCACTGATGACGAAAGGCATTTACATACTACATATCCAAGTTAAACAATGTTAGAGAGCCTGGTGGCGTTTACACAATATATACTGAAAACAAGCAGACCATAACCAGGAGTGTGAGTTTATGAGCAATGCTGGCAGATGTACCAGTGGTTCATGTACATGAAAACTCCTATTAGATAAGTTCACTTCAGTAATACTATTAACCACATTTCTTTCATATCCATTTTATATAAATTACAGAAAAGTCTTGTCATATTTGCTAGAAATAGTTTTCTGCTGATGAACTTATTTTAAGTTGTTATTGTTGCAGCAATTTTTCAAACCAGTGACCATAAATCGGAAGATTCTCAGTCATCCAGGTGAAGTTGTTTGGAAGTTGAGTCATGGCAACTGGACTTCTTTCTTGTAGTTGCCATGACTCAACTGGATTTTTTTTTTATTTTTTTTATTGTGTTTGTTTTCAGTAGATCTAGTTGGAATTTTGTGTGTCAGGAAGTGCATGTTTTAACCATTTTCCAATTACTTCCACCTATGTATCTTCCCGCTCATGTCCTGGCTTTAAGGCTTTACAAAAGACTCGGGTTGGGAGGAGGTGTCAACAGTATCCATTCCAATCACAATTATGTGGATTTTCTTTCAGTTGGGAAATCACTGGTCTAAAAAACTAATTAGCACTGCATTATGTGCCACACAACTCACCACTGTTGAACCTTTAAAATGTGTGTTTAGCGTAACTCCAGCCTACTGTTTACCAAGGTGGCTATTCAGATGCCACACTAGTGTAAAAAAATCTACAAGAGGTCTTCCCACCAAAGTATCCCTGGCAGGTCAAGAACTTACGCTCGTCCTAGTGACCTCTTCAACAATCACATCATGCAACCAAATGAGAAAACACAGGAGACGTGAATGCAAAGGCTGTTATCAGCAGTGCACTTCAACACATGTACAGTTATTTGGTTGAATGGTTTGCAAAACCCTGCTGTGGAACAATGCATTATACAAATATCCTGCCAAGAGAATTTTAAATAGGTATCTCATTAGCAGCGTAATATGGGAAGGCTGACTGAATACTGCAGGGCTGTTAATGTGAGAGGAGAGATTCAAAACGAGAGACAGGAAAAAACTTAATTAGCACATCACTACATTCTGCCTTGTTACCTATATTCTTCATCTTAACAGAATATATCAAGGCCGTTTTTCTACATCTGGAGTGGTCTGAGCGTCAACAATATAAGGATGTACAGTCACGACAAAAAAAATCTTTGAATTTCAGGTAATTAATAAGCAAACAACCTAAAGCTTTCGGATCCAGTGCAGAATCAACATGAAAATCAAAACTAAGGCTTTTAATAGTCAATATTTTAAATATGATCAGCAACATAATCTGACAACAGAAAGCACAGAAAGCAACACTGGACTGCAACAAGTCCAGGATGAGTAACTTGATGAACAGTAATGAGCTACTGTGATATCTCTCGGGTGGTCATTAGCCAACTACTGTACATATAGGCTACATGGAAACTTCAATCTAACATAACTTAAAGGGAAGTTTTCAGGTGGTGAAAAGTAGGAATTTCTCAGACTTGAATTCAGCACACACAGAGGTCAGCCATGATTCAATGCTACAGTTTGATGGAGCAGCCTGAATTCACATTCACCACATAGGACGGTGACGTTAGAATTAACTGCTGGTTATTCTGTGATGTGCATTTTACTACACTACTACAGGTTCACTTTTAACCAAGTTACTCACAGTTTACTGCAAGACTCTCCCACCTCCCCCTCATTTAAAGACTACACTTTACGTGCAGAATATTGTTTTAAGTAAACTGAACATCTTCATGCTAATTCCTGTTATAATGTTTTTGTAGCATAAAAGCCAAACATTAGCTACTCTTTTTTTGGTAGAATAACTCCAGCACAATCTTTAATCCTCTAGTACCTAATAGGTATTTCAAAAAATAGTTTTTACATAAGTGTATCTCTTCTAAGTGCTTCACATACACAGCCTGATATAACCTCATGTTAGTATGTTATCTACTTGAGCTGCGTTTGTAATAAGCCATTCTTGCTTTGCATTGTTCAGTCAGGAATGACTCACTTTACTCATGAGAAACAACTAGTTATCTGTTAGCACACACAATATAGCTCTTACTAGTTATGATTTTCTTCCTCCACAGTGGAAAAGCTGAGCCTTCGTGGAGGCCTTCTCAGTACTTTGAAATGGCATGTCCTGAATTTATTACTGAGAATGATGCATTATTCATAACAACTGTGTTTACATCAATGAATATTCATGATGGAACTACAAGGCTGGAATGAGGGTGGAACTGTAAAACTGATTAAATGAGAAAAGCAGCCTAAGTGCCAGGATGACAGAATTATTTCTCATCTGTTCTTTAAGCAGCCCAGTTTAATAAGTCTTTTTTTTATGTAAGCAAGCCTATTTCCAGACAGTGGATATATTTCCACAAAATACCAACAAACAAAACAAGAAACTTCAGAATGTAATTTTCACAATATTTAATTAGAATTAATAAATATAAAATGCTTAACTCCCTTGGGCAGCTTGGCTTAAAATAAAAGACTCCTTTAGTACACTGAGCATCTTGCAATACATCACTGTCGTTACTGTGCTGAGATACAGACGCTGCCCAGAAATTCTTCTTGTAATAATGAGAGCAAGGTAAATTTTGTGTATTTGCATAATCATACTACAGTCTAATTCACCGTTATAGGGGCGTAAAGCTGAGTTTCATTAATAAAAACACAAGTAACTGCAGTTCCTTTGAATATCTTGTTTTGACTTGCAAAGATATTTATGTATTTCTCTGCATTTTGTCTTCATATCTCACAACTGCACAACCAGAAAACCGCAAAAAATAAACAACATTGTCTGAGCCATTCGTGACCATCTATTTTTTGGTGTGGTTACACTTGATCCTCTACACACAGGGAGTCAAAACTGTGAGGACACCTTTGCAGCTGGCTCCTGCATAAAAATCAAGCCGAAATGTTGAGTCAAAAAGTTAACACTAGACAATAAAATCCGTCCTCTGTAGTGGTGCTACAACAGATGTCAGGCTAGTCCCTTTATAACAAACTAAACTACACAGAGTTAAAAAAAAGAAAAGAAAAAAGAAGCCATCAAGCTGCGTCTTGCCCGGCCATGAAACCAGCGGAGTGAATAGTAAGAATGCCCTGCCTGTTATTATTGTGGCCTTCCGGAAGTGGGCCTCACTACCCCTCCCTGTGCCTGGGGGGATTCACAGGTACAGTCTTTGTATTCAGCACACACAGACTGGGTCAAAACTCCTACAACACAGAGCATAACAAATATACACCAAGTCTCCAAAGCTGTCCAGGCAGAAGCGACGAAAAGTTGTGTAAATAAAATAAATAGTCTAATGAGATGAATTTAGAGTTGGTTACTAAGACCAGCACAGATCCGAGTGAAACTGTGCTCGGTCCAACTTCAATCCAGGTTTTGTAATTGCACAAACACAGGCGAGAAACATCTTCAACACAATATCGTCTTCAACAGCAAACCGCTGCAGCCTCGTTGGCATTTTCGCTAAATCAAATTAACGCCAAGTTAGCTCGTAAACCGCTGGACCAAGTTAGAGAAGATAGCCAGTTAGCCCCTCGCAAGACTGTCGTTTTAAGATTGAATAAACGATGCCAGATTTTACGAACAGCTTTCACACCGTGTGTTGTGTTGACATGTGTTTATTGTGCTGCGCAGGACGGAGCTCCAGCTCCTCTTCGGGGTGGAGGAATATGCTGAAGTCCGCACTCTGCCTCGGCCAGGCCCGCATGAATAACACAACAGGCTGCTGTGGCTCCGCTGCGCCGAGCACAAAAGGCTGAGGGGAAATGCTCTGCTATAAAAATCACGTCGAGCTGGGGCACACCGGGCTGACACTGTGTTAAAATGCGAGCCACATTTTGCCACATTTTCATTTATTTACCCAACAATCGGGAGCTGAAAAGAAACAAGCGCAGCCTCTGCCCCGACTCTCCAAAAATGAATATGCAAACCTCTTTCAAAAGCCCCAGTGTGGCATCAACACAAAGCGTTAGCAAGCGAGCTAACGCTAGCCTGCTAGCATCCCCATTTCAATTAAACTGCGTTGGTGAAATATCTTAATAGGTCATATATGATCCAGAGTCACGTCTCCGATTACTAATAAAATATGCTAAATTGTATTTGTCGACACAGGTATGAATATGTAGCGGCGTACAGCCGTCTAATCACACAAAGGGGGGAGGCATGTTTCCATGTAATTTGCCGTCGCACTGCAATAGCTCGTTTCCTCCGCTGTCAAATTACAGTTGGCTCGCTCAGAGTAAACTAAAACACCGCCCGATTTCATCCTGATCTGTTAGTCAATCCGCCTTTCATCTGTATTCCGTTTATCATAAATTGTGAGTATCACAGTTTGAATATGAGTATGAATATGTAAAATGCTGTAATCATTACCTGGTCCTGAACTCTCATCTTGACTCGCTGCTCCTCCGTCCGCCATTTTGAATATTTAACCCGAAATCCCAGCCCCGAGCCTGCCAGTGCCCCGCGTGCGCGGCCGCACACACGCGCGCCGACCCATGCTAAACGTGCGCAGTGTTGTTGACTGCATGTGGATGATTTACATACCTAAATAATCATCCAGCTTTTCTTTTTCACTGCGTGAGTTTGGACCGAAAAGCGGATCGTATGGGCGGATCTGAGTGGTAGACCCAGCTGCAGACACTTCACGGTCATCAACAACAATATAACCCACACAAACTCATTACAACTGTTGACTTCGATCACTAGTGGTGGAAAGGTACTATAAGTAAATACAACTTTACGGTACTTTGGGAGTATTTTATGTTAATTTTAACCCACAGCAATTCACAGTGAAATATTGTACTTTTTATTCATTTACTGTTACTGTTTATTTGACAGTTTGAGTTATCTGAGCCTTTACTCTGCAGATATAGATTCTTAATGCAAAATATATTCAACTTATGGTTTATGGTGTATTTTTATGAATTAACCACCTGGCAGTAGCCTGCATAAAGTGGTTAAAATCTGTTACCAGCTATCCTTTCTGTTCCACATCAACAGAGAACAGAGATCACGTTTCCCATTTTTTATTTGTGATAGAACATTTTCTTCATTATTCAAAACTTTCACAGCACAAATCAGAAATCAGATCACAACAAATATTTTTCCCTGGTGTAAAACCAACATTTGTTTTTTTTATTTCTACTAAAGTAATTGTACATTTCTAGATAGAAGAAATTAAATTGATGTTTTATCATTACATCTACTTTTTTCCTCTGAAGTTCCTCCTTATAACACTGTTGTATTGAGTTCCTCTCCTTGAATGTGCACATTAATTAAATGTAACAAGGCCTGAATAGTCCAGATTTCTGCAGAAACTTTATTTATGTTGTCATTTATGTATGTATTGTTTAAGTTGAAATAATATGGACTGAAATTCACGTTATTAACAGCATCAAGTTTAGTAGTGTTTAAAATATTTTGTTTTCTATTACTCAATCAGCGCGGTGCCCAGAGAAGTCAGTTTTTAGTGGAGTAATTTTTTGGGGCATGTACATAGTACTTCCACTTAAGTAAAGAATTGTAGTGGAGTCGCCAAACACTTTACTACTTACACCTTTACTTGACTGCCTGTGTACTTCTGCTACTACAGCTCCCTGTATTTCATTGATTAACTCACACAGATAAAGTCTAATTTATTTATAAAGTCAATAAGGATATATTTGCATCACAAAATGTGTTTCAGTCTGAACAACAATTCAGTATTCTCAATCTTTAGAGATTAAAGTTTCTTCATCACCATCATATTTATCTATGACTCAGACTTTTAGGAGTAACAGGAGAATTAAAAGTACTCCAAATAATTCAGTGTCACTCAGTGTGCTTAAAAACTGATCAGAGAGATGTCAAGATGTAAATCGTCTATAGGTGCAGCATAATTTTGCCAATATTTTAATTAGATTTTAAAAACTCTTGTCTCCAGAAAGTAAAAAAAAGCACAAAGTAAAATCAGAATAATGGTAGAATATTGTGTTGTTGCTGTTGTTGTTGTTGTCCATTGTGTTGCCTTCGTTATATTTCCGTGGTGATGAAAAATTGTTTTCTTATGTTGAGTTGATTTGTCATCATGGGTACTTGTATGTATGTATGTATGTATGTATTTATTCATTCATTACTGAGGAAAGACGATGCTTGCTGCAACTCATTTGTCCAAAAACCACCTTGTATAGTTTCACATCCATCCTGAAAAAAGAGAGATAGATTATTATATGTGTTGGTGACCCTGCCATGACCAGAGAAAGGAAATTTCACTTCTCTAATATGTAAGAATGTCCTAGTCACTTTCTGCATTTTGTCCTTTCAGCTGTACTGCATTAAGATAAGCCATTAGATTACATCACCAGTCAAACATTTACATTTGTAAAAGGCTGCATCTGATTATTTATACAATAACAATTTCCAAGAATCACTGTCCTAAACAAATTAAAAAGGTTAATACATGTGTGTCCTTAAATATGATTATAACTTGATATCATCATTCACACAAGTTATAGTTGTTGCTATAATTGCTGACAAATGCATAAACATAAACAACAGAAATGTCCTTACATCTGTTTAGAAGTGATAATAAACAAAATAGTCTGTGTTTACAGGCTGCTAAATGCTGAATAAGGTGTTTATTTAAAGCATTAAGTTGTCACAGTGAGCATCATTCATGTCTAAATATTATTGCAAGACAATGCAAGCCAATAGTAACGTTAATAAAAATTGTTTTTGGGCAATCCCCCATGTTCTGTATGTTTACTTGACTTTTCAATGTTTACAGTTTGTTTAATTAGAGGATTTTTACCATGAAAGCACAATATCAACTGAAGCAGGTTCTGCATTGTCAAGTAGTCCCTGAACAACAGCAGGGCCCAGTGTCAGAATGGATTGTGTTAATGCCTTTATTTTAGTTTTATTGCACCTATATGATGTAAATAAAAAGTGTTGTTTTACAAAATAATGAAAAACCACTGTACAGACAGGAGGCCTGTTGGTCTTCTGGTATCTGGGTGTAGAGTCGACTCCACTTAAGTGCACGTCGCTTAAGCACACGCTCCATTTAGCTGCATGTGACTTGCAGGACCGCTTTTTGTATAATGTGTGTCTACGGACAATAACTTCGGATAAGCGCACTAACAATAAGAGCACAATCCGCTTAAGCGCACGTACATCATTGATCCCATTGTTATTCTCTCCAGCTAATTCACTCCGGTTAACTGCACGGGCCACATCCAGTAGTCAAACAACAATATTGATTGACACGTTCAAACGATGTAAACAGCTAATCGGCATGCGACAATGTAAGTAGCCCGGCTCTTGTGACCGGCTAAAGGCGGATCGTTCAGGTGCTGATGTCCAATCCCGC
>JAUMHL010000014.1:9260530-9277298 GCA_032362345.1 Sandelia bainsii
TTCTTCCGTTAAAGGGAGTTTTTCCTCTCCACTGTTGGCTAGTGCTTGCTCAAGTGGGACTGTTGGGTTTTCTACAAATATTCTGTATATATTTATATAATGTGTAAGGTCTTCAACCTTACACTGTAAAGTGCCTTGAGATGGCTTATGTTGTGATTTGGCGCTATATAAATAAAGTTGAATTGAATTGAATTGAATAGAGGTCGCCTGAAGTTTCCTGCTTTAGAGCCCTGTAGTCTCTAGATACATGGATTTAGAAAGACACAGAAAGATCAACACTGTTCTAAAGGAAAACTGTAATTTATTACAACTTGGGAGTAGCTTTGTCCAACATCCATTTCTATCAGTTATGATAACATTGTACTCACCAAAGTAACAGCTGAGCTCAAACATAGAAGGTAACACAATTTTTTTTTCTATCAACAATAGGAATAATAACAATAAACATGAAAAAAATAGAAAAGTTACACATTATGAGAATAACCTTTCTCTGACCTCCAGTTTTTAAGATCTTTATTAGATGATGTGACAGCTGTTCTCCAGAACATTACTGTGAGAGGGAATTCATAAAATGAAAGTTTTATGTGTAAACATTTGTGGAAAATATTTATTATGGACAGTTTTCTGTTGTCTGAATTTGTTGGGGTAAAAAACGTGTAAGGAATAAGTCATGTTTATACAACCGAATACCAGAAAAACTGGAAAACATCTCTTCATCTCTTGAAAACATCTCTTGGAAAACTTCTCTATGTGTTTGTTAGTACAACAGTGGCTTTTAATGTTGATTTTATTTATAGAAAACAAAGGTCTTTATTTGCTGTTCAACATGTTTTTTTTCATTAATTTCAGACTATAGGATTTTGTAAGCATTTCATATTCTTTACAAGTAATCGCAAAGTTTTTAGATGTAAGAAATCCCATAACTGAGAATAATGTGCAGTAGTTTAACTTGTCACCAGTGAAGTAGCCGTGTACTCCAGTATGAATCACTGCTGTTCAGCCTGGTGATAAGTTACTCTTTAAATACTCTTTAATACTTTAAAAACAGTGTAAAGCTTCTGTTTCACTTTTGAGGTTGTTGTGAGGAAAGTGTCTCCTTTTTTGTACGTCTCGTTTTCAACAGGATATTTGGTTATAATATTATTTATCTTCTCAGGGAACAGAGGATTTAATCTTTTATTGTTTATATTTATACATGTGTTTGTTCATATTGCAGAGTGGGCATTTGTGGGATCTGTAGTTCTTGGCAGTATCTTGTTCCTGGCGTTGTTGGGGATCTGTTGGTGCCAGTGTTGTCCTCACTCTTGCTGCTGCTATGTCAGCTGCTGCTGCTGTCCTGACACCTGCTGCTGCCCACGACACTGTGAGTAGAATAAAGTATTATAAAAATACTTTTTTTACTGTGTATTCATTCTTAGAATCACCTCAACAGCAGGTACTCTGGAAGGTTTACTGTTCTGTTGTTCTGATGTACAGTATACGAGGCAGGGAAGATGGCAAAGAGTGGACAGTCTGCTCAGGTTCCTGTGTATCCCTACTACATCCCTGCTGTGCCTACTGTTTCGACTGTGGTCCCTCTTGCCCCTTCTTCCCATGCAGACCCAAAGAACGTCTCTGTCCCATCAATAGAGAACAACTTGGCCGGAGGTGAGTGTCATCGGTGTAGTTTGAAAGGTGCAAACACAGCTCTGTATGGTCGTCCGTAAACACTGACTTGATTAACTCTCATTTCATCTGTCATCCACCATCCTCAAGTCTGTCACTACAGAACTGTCTGTCACCAGATGCATGTTTGTGAATTTAATCTTGTGTTTTGCTTTTTATTAATGTGAACAACACACTCAAGTGTTTGTGTGTGTGTCATTGCACGTGTACGTATGTATGAGTGTGTGTGTCCACATCTACAGTGCGCAGTGGGTATCGACTGAAATCCAGTCCAGACCAGGACTCAATGAAAGTTTTGTACTACATAGGAAAGGAGCTGGTTCAGTTTCCCTCTGCCAAGATGGCTGCACTCAAACGTAAGCCTGCACAGATTAGACCAGTTTCTGATTCTGTGTGGCTTTGTGTGATAGCATGTATGTGTGTGTCCCAGTGTTTCCTTTTTATGTGCATGGTTTGTGTCAGTTAGTCATAGTTTTCTTCTAATTCTTACATTCATTTCATAATGTCTAACCCTCCTTACTGATGCTGAGAAAAACTCAAGTCTATTATTGTAGTGGACAGTATGGATAAATTCCGCTATACTGGTATGTGACATTTTACATTCTGTTTCATGGAACATCAACTGAGAAACTGTCAGTGTGTAATCCCAAACGTTGCTCGTGATGATTATATATAGTACATAAGAAGTCCTAGATGTGATGGCTGATTGATGTTGTAGTTATCTGTGGTTTAAAACCCCTATTATGCTCTGGTTTAAGACAGTGGTACATCAGTAAGATGCACTCTGTCTTGTACAGATTTCAAAGATGTAGCCTAAGATATAAGTCGATACATTCAATGAAAACACCAAATAGTCTCTCAGTGCTTTGACTTTTCCAGCTTGTATCCTGACCTGAGCCCATAGTTTTAATTTTCTAAAAGGCTCAACAACTAAAATAAAACTGGGCACTGTAGTTTTTAACAAACATTTCTCAGAGAGGAGTAAATAGTGCATTTGCTAGGAACTATTTTTAGTGGCAGAGTAATTTTCAATGAAAGCAGTAGATTAGATTTTTGATTTTAGTGTCTCTGCCAACAGCCAGTAGCCTTTCAGAGCTGAGCTCTCTGCATGAGGGCGGGAATACAGACTTCAGACACACATATCAGACGGTCCAGATGAAGGCACTCCCGCCCATCGCAGATCGCGATGACCGGTCAGCGGTGGCAGGACCTCCACCTACGCAGAGTCGACGGCCCAGACGGGACAGGCGAAACCTCTCAGACGATGAACTGGACAGAAGGTAATATTACAATACATGTGGCAGCATGTGGAAAGTTAAAAAAATACAAAGGCCTATCAAATGTTATTATTAGTTCTTCAATGTAATTACAAACACAATCCCAAAAAAAGGTTATTCAGTGGCAACTGGACTTGTTTTAGTTTCTTGAAGACGTTTCACGCTCCATTCCAGAGGGCTTTCTCAATTCTGTACAATGTTTGTTCAATACAAACACAATGTAATTACAACACAATGCACCATTTTCCTCATTTCAGTGGCAGTTTTCCAGGAGGTTCAGATAGGCTTAAATATCTGTCTTTAGACAGATACAAAGGACGTAAACAATATTTTCTCATTTGCTGCTATGCAACAGTTCATGTACAAAAAAATCTCACTCCACGCTGACCAAATGACTCACTGAAGCTAAAACATAGATGGAAGCCAGCCGTCCTGAAACTGGAACTGTAATAAATCTGATTATTGCTTCCAAATCATGCACCTCATAAATTCTGCCTGACCATCAATAACTCTATCCACACTGTCCTCCCAAATCTGCAACCTTTGAACAACCTTGAACAGAAACTTTCCATTTGAAACTCATCCACAACATGTATTGTCTCTACCTACTGCTCATCTTCTCTGCTGCTGAAAAACTTTACATTACATGGTTCATTGTCTGGTTCACTTTATGATGTACTATATGATGAGTATCAATTATTATTAATATTATTATTATTACAGAAAACCCATGTTTCTGTGTACTGAGTTGACTGATGTCTCCCTCTGTAGGTGGAACCCCCACTCTGAGCACCTGCAGAGAAAGACGCTCAGCAGAAGAGGACGCACCGGCTCATTAGATGAGCTGGAGGAATTTGCTCGGTCTTACGGATTCCGCGGTCGGCGGGCTGAGCCTCCAGACCAGGTGTATGGGCAGGATTATAGCCCTCCGAGGCGTTACCACAGAGATGAAGATAATGGATGGGCTCGCCGCAGCCCCTCACCTTTACCACAAAAGAGAAGAGACACATGGGACAGTGATCGCCCCGTTCGACTGACCCAAAATAGAGAATACGACGACACCTTCCTCAGCAGTGTGCTGGAGAGCAAGGTGAGGGGTCGGGGAGGAGACAGAGGTGCTGGGCGGATGGATGAGGACAGTGACACTCCCTCCAAAAGCAGCTCCAGAGGACAGGCTAGTGATAGTTACTACAGCCGGTCACCTAGCAACCGTCCAGAGGAGGACGACCCTTTGCCTCCGTATTCTGAGCTGGAGGCAGAGCAGTACCGCAGGCATGACCCGTCTGCAGACCGGTACCGCACTGCAGAACCTCCCAGATCAGACAGATACAGGACCACTGAACCATCCATGAGGCCTTTCTCGTACACCCGCCCCCATCCGGCAAAGTCTCATACACTACAGGGGGGCAGAGAGGAGAGAGACAGAAGCCGAAACCTGGTGAGTTACTTGTAGCAGGAACAAGGACTTCCTTCCTCTTTAGCGCTTCAGGAAAGGAATCTCTAAATCCTGTAAATAGTTACAAGACAAGTCTGGTGATATTCTATGTTTTCTTCATGATAAGTCCAAAACCATAAATGAATCCAGTACGAAGCCTGTTCCTGCCCACTATTGTTCCTAAACTATAAAGAACATATCAGTGAGTGTAACTGTTCTCCACACCCCATCAGTGCAGAAGATGTTTGTATGTGGGTTCATTATGAGTCAGGGAGAAGCCAAATGCAGACAAAAAGACAGGCAAGCAGATGCAGTGAAATGAAAATGAAAAGAGTAAACAGACTTACAGTCAGTCCTGGAACTCTGAGGCTTCAGTCGTACAGGGATAAACAGAAACTGGAGTCAGTGAGGAGATGGTGATCTGTAATATGCTGGGAGGAATTTCAAGCATAAAGGCTCAAAGAAGCAAAATCCAAAACCAAAAACAGGAAACAGGCAGGTGAGCAGGATCCAAGCTCCACGGATTTAGGAATTGCTAGAAGGTGCATCTGGCAATGAGCTGACATGTACATTGTGTTGCTGGGCGGGGTTGCGTCAGGTGGCTGGAAATGGAGGGAAAGTTTGGGGACATCTGGTGGCTTAATGGAAAATGACAACTCAAGGAGAACATGGGCCTGAGCGAGTGACCCAACAGGACCAGGACAAATTTACTCCCGTTGGAGTAACATTTGCTAAAAACTACTTTGCCGTGTCATTTTCTTTATCACTCCCCCCTCATATTTTTAGCTTTTCAGTTCTCTTTTGCATCTATCAAATAAAAGTCAACACCCCAAACATAGAATTTCGATCTGTGACACATTTTTAATTATTTTATCACTAGGTTTTCAGCAGGAACACATAGGATTGTGGCTAAGCCTTAAAGAGAGGTTGGAGAAAACAAAAATAAACATGACTTCATTGACTTTGGTCTTCTTATTGGATTTGTTACCATTAGAAGTAAAACTGAATGATGCTATGGTTGTACCTAAACATTTGGAAATATTTTACAGTATTATGTACAGTAAATAATGTGATTGTCTCTTGTGCAATGTGCATGAGATTTCTTGTCGTAACACTGAATCATTATAAGTTAGTTTAAAGATGATTTTTAATATTTTTTGTATAAACCTAAACTAAATGAGAGCGATTGAAATTATTATATTTACATTGTAACTCAGATGTGTATAATCTCTTCATGTTTACTTTCTAACTTACCAAAATTCCCCCCCAAAAAAAACATTCAATTTCCTTCAAGGATCAGTATCACAGTCATTACTAACACACGACTTCAGCTGCATGATTTCTGTGAATTGTAATAAAGCTTCCACGTCTCAGGCACCAGACTGAACTAACTTAGCATGAGCATGAGTGCAAAGTCTCTAACGTGCGGCTCTTGGTGTATTTCCTTAACAGAGCACTGCACTGAGCAGGGACTCTCTCATAGTGTGACAAGGTTTCCCAGCCCCGACCTGCACAGCACTGCCAGGCCACACATAGAAACCGGGGAAAACTGTTCTACCGTGAAGTCTGACTCGTCTCAGTGAAATAACTGCACCGAAAAACACTGTTATGGATGGAAATGTGTATGAATTAATATGCATGTGCAGTTGTTTCTGATGTTTTACTCATGTGCATGAAATATAACTGTATGTATGTGTCTGTGAAAGATAGTGTGTATGTTATGTGTGCATCAGTTTTAATTTGTTGAATTTGATGAGTTGAGTGTCTGGATTTACAGGTATCAGTGCCAAGATGTGTTTTGTTTTGTCTTGTTTCGTTTTTAATATTATCTGCCAGTTACATTTATTATTTTCCTACAGCCTTCATACTCACATTGCAACTCAGGTTCACTTTGAATTTGTGCGTTTGTTGTTGATATTGTGCTGTATTGAAGTACAGGATCTGTTTGGTAGAATTTTATTGCACTGCTTAAATACTTTGAATAAAAAAACTTATAAATGCTTTATTGTCTTACATTTATGTATTATAACTATTTTGTCTTGCAATAGAAGACACACAGAACAGAAAAATCCCAATAATTTCCTAAAGCACAGATATGTTGTTGTTTTTTTTAGCCAGTAGTCTAAACCTATAGACATTCGGTTTACTATCACCATAAAAAGACCAATATAAACAGTAAATATAACATAACCAAAAATAAACTAGATTAAAATGGGTA
Organism: Sandelia bainsii; assembly: GCA_032362345.1. Taxonomy (NCBI): domain Eukaryota; kingdom Metazoa; phylum Chordata; class Actinopteri; order Anabantiformes; family Anabantidae; genus Sandelia; species Sandelia bainsii. The sequence continues at coordinate 9,267,126 of JAUMHL010000014.1, forward strand.
TAAAACACTGAATGGCATCAAAGGGAGACCATGCTCTTGCTGCCCAGCTCTGTCTTTTGCCACTAGCGCCCAGCTGCAGCTTCTTGTCCAGCCACAGCATGTACCCCCCCTCTGTCACACTTGATGCTGGGTCATTGTTAGAATTATTAATGTCTTTATGCTCCCTGCTCAGTTACCTGCTCTCGTTGTCCTTGGACTTTGTTTACGTCTTGTTTCTCTACAAGTTGATTTCCGGGCTGAGTTTTGTGTTTTATGGTTCGCTCCCCTTCTGCTCAGTTTTGCATAATTCCCGCCCTGTTTCCAAGATGATGTTTTCATCCATGTCATGTTTTCATATTCTTGTTGTGTGTTGATGCAGTGTCCCTCATTCTCCTCACTCCTTGTCTAGGTTCAGTTGGTTTTGTTCATGTTCTCGTGTATTTCTTTTTTTCTTCATGGCCCTTTATTTGTTCTGTTTTCCTCTTGTTATTTCTAGGAAAGCTTTCCCTCTGTATGCAGTCATCTTCCCTTTGTATTTTGATTTAATGCCACGCTTTCAATCAGTGTTTCATTTTATCACACTTTCCTTTGTCCTGTTGTTCACTTGCATCTGCCAATTTGTAAAATCCATGAGACCTCAGTTTTGTTGTACGGGTTTTTAACATTATTATAAGTGAAGCAAACAAAGCACATTATCATATGTGTGGCAAAACAGCCTGACATTTTTATTAAGGAAACCATACACACAATAGATTTTGATATTAGTTAAGTTAGCACAGTGTCAGGACAAACAATGATTTTTATTTTGAAACATACTGTATTTGTCACAGACTTACAGTACTGAGAAAAAGTATTATACAAAAAAAAGTATATACAAATTGCAGTTTTTAAATAATGATTTTATTTATTAAGAGAAAAAAATCTGTCCAAACGTGCCTCAGGAAGAGGGGAAAACACTTTTTCACAGCACCGTAAACTACTAAAAGCCACAAAATAGGTACATACATTCCTATAACTATAAAGTTTGTAATAAATACTCATTTATTTGCCTCTGTACTCCACAATTTGAGATTTGTAATAAAATCGTCAAACTTCACATTATTTTTTTTCTATGTAGAAATTACAGCACTGTTTATAGACAGTCTCCCCACTTTAAAGGCTCCCTAATGTTTTAGACACTGCAAAGTTATATAAATGAAAGTGGTCGTGCTCTTAGTTGCATATACTTTGCATGCAGTGACTGCATATAGTTAAATATGACCTTAAATACCAGTTAATAATAATAATAATAATTTTTATTATTATTATTATTATTAACATTATTATTTCTTTTTGGATAATGTTACATTAAACATGAATCCTTACTAAATGAATATGTTTCTATCAAGTCATACTGGGTTTCTTGTTTTTGGCCTCATACATGATTTGTTTTGTTTCAAACTTTAAAAAAAGTTATTAAAGGATAAGTCATTTTTTTAGGTCACTCTTTTCAAATTGCATTTGCATTTTTCTTCATATTTATCTCTCCACAACACACAGTGAGTAATAGTGAACAAATCAGTCTCTCTAACGAAAAAGAAGTACAGTATATACAAGTGTTTACGTTTACGTCTAAAAAACCAGTGAGTATATACTGTCTGTTTAACTTTTATGTACTTATATACTGAACAAAATCATATTTAAGTATACTTAATTTACACTGACATGTATACAGAAATAACCAGCACATCTTTCTGTGATGTAACTTTATAAACAAACAATTATTAAGTGTGGTCGTCAGATTCACATGTTTGCATTTCAAGTGTTTTGACCTATTGTTTGTCACAGAATCTGATCTTTGAGTGGTAACTGTGTTTAAATAATGTATGTGTACCCTGGATGAAGCCTTTACTTTTTATCACACCTTATCAAATACTGTGTACACAGCTAAATAAACGCTAGAGCTTTAATGATAACATTCACAATGCACCATTCATGTAAACCATGTTTGCTGCTGCAGTATGTTTATAGAAAGCATTTTACACACATACTTTATAATTATATTCTCAAATTATTGTTTTTGTCTGTTAATGATTTTTTTCAAGTTTGGGGTCATTTTGCTTTTCTCTTTAGTTGTGTTATTTATGTTCATTTTATTTATTTATTTTATTTTGTTTTGAGTCATTTTGTGTCTCTTTGGCGACTCCTTGGGTTCATTGTTTGTCATCTTCTGGTCATTTTGAATCATGCTTTAGTAATCTTTGCTTATTTTGTGGGGGGGGGTCTGTTTTTGTGTTGCTGTCTTATTTTGTGTTTGTGTCTCTTTGGGTTAATATTGTGTCACTTTATCATCATTTCGAGTCAGGATTCGGTAATTTTTGCATCTTACCACTTTGTAGTCATTCCCTGTCTGTGGTTTGTAGCGGTTTATGTCTCTTTATGGATGTTTCGGTGTCTATTTGCAGTTGTTTTGTGTCTCTATAGTAATTTTGTGTTTCCCTGTACTTATCTTGTGACTCTTTGGATTCATTTTGTGTCACCTTGTGATCATTTTGAATCAGTTTGTATACACTTAAGCTTGACTTTGTAGTCACAGTGACCTCCTGATGAAGGTGGGGGTGGTGATCAGATCCCAGGGAGGAACTGTGCCACCTTTTGTTGCCGCTGTTTATTTCAAACAAAGACTAAATACTGATAGAAACTGAACAGAAAATTTGCCAAATTTTGTGAGACGACCTTCAAACTACAGTGTAAAGATTTTATAAACCGTAAACTGAGACACAATAAATGAAAGGTGCTGTGTCCATGCATTTTTGCATTTTCCACAGGATTTCAAGCACACTTCAGTGAGCTGACAGCAGCACTTGAGTTCAGCTCAGGTGGGTTTGCTTTGTGTTGATGGTTAAAACTCGCTGGGGTCTGTGTCCTGGATAAGAACTGTAAACATGAGAGCTCGAGCACCCGTTCGACATGACTCATCCTGAGAGTGAACTTTACACTCGATCTGTTGGCCACAAATGAATAAATGAAAACCACCGTGTTGTACAACCTCAATGGCTTCTACTTCACTTGATTTAAATCCAGATTACACAGACGCAGACATCGCTCTTTTTGTTTTAACAGTTTTTATTTCAGACTGTGGAGAGCAAGCAGCGCACAGATCAACGCAATGGATGTTAACACTGACATAAAGAGGAGTCACCTGCCATGTAAACAGCATTTGAACAGGACATTTACTTATTAATTAATAAGTGATTTACTAATCAAACTGTCAGCTCTCTCCATTGTTACCCTTTTCCCATTATGGTTTGTTCTTGGAGAGAGGTTTTTACAGACAACAGTACAAATGGTTTTGTATGGCTGTTTGGACTTTGGTGCCTCTGATTGAAAATACAGAGCTTTCTGTGTATGTTGAACCTGCAATCTTCCTCATCTGGCCACATCCGTCGAGGTCGACTACAGTTTCATTGACCTTTACCTTTTATGTTAGAAACATTAATGGGGATGATCTTGTAGCTTTACTTTCACCACACCATTATTTTCTTCCTTATCTCCTCTTCATTTTTCCTTTCTCGTCAGTTTTCAGTGTAATGAAACCAAAAGAACATATTCATAGTCATTTTCTCAACTTAAATAGGCTGGACGACAAATTATAAGACTGAAAACACTTGGGTGATGCTAACTAAAAGCAACAGTCTGCTAGAAATACAGTCCACTTATTTTTGTTCAGGCATTTTCAAAGATCTATGTGATTAATCTCTTTTTGCAGCTTCTTTGTTTTGTTTTTCTTTGTTTGGTTTTACCAAACCAAAGCTGTGCCACGGTAGTCGGGGTAGAGTAGCTATTTTATATGGTTTGGGGTAATTTAATAAATAAAATGTTAAAGTAAAAGTACTGTTCTAGTAAGTAAAAATATAGTAAAAGTATTTGGAACAACATGTAGGCTCTACTTTATCAAATGTGAAAATGTTGCTGTTGTTCTACTTTATATTATACTGAATTAAGTATTAGTAGCATGAAAGAGTGGATCTAATGTTTTACTAACTAATTAAGCTTATCATATTCTTTCTACATAAATTCGTAATTTTACTGCATTTATGAGCACATTGCGTAAACAAAACAGACAAATAATGGTTAAAAGGCTCAAGTGAATAATATGAGAGAGTTAATCACCTTGTGGCAGTTTGGTGAGATCTGTGCTCCTCCTGCTCTTCTGTTTTTGTCTTCTGTCTGCACCTGTCTGAAGGGGCGGGGTCAGTGATGTCACCTGAAGCAAGAAGGGGGGGAGGGGTACAGGAGGGGTGGACGTGATCCGCCTCCGACACGAACTCTCCGCGGGGGGAAAAGCTGTAAATGCTCCTTTTTCACTACAGGAAACAAACATGTCGTGTTATTAAGTGAAAAGTCTGATTACTCTGCAGAGCAGCGACTACGCGACGTTTTTCTCCACATGTTCGGCATTTTTTGGGAACATTTAATCGGCTACAGGATAAAAAGAAAGTGAAGCTTCCGCGGAAGAATAAACAGCAGCGAGATGGGAAATTTGTTACTGATGGCGTTTGTTTTGGTTCACCTGCCCACAGGTGAGGTTTAAAGTCTTTGGCTTAAACTCGTTTTGTATCTAACGTTTGTGCTTCAAGTGTCATCAGTGTTTTTCGTTTATAGGAGTGTGGAGTGAATCCACTTAAACAAACGGTTCTCAGAAATGTGCACAAGTTAATTATCCACAGGACAAGGCCGAGGTCACGTGTACACCTGTTTCTGTCGACTACGTTTACATCACATCCAATTAATAAGTATTTGGTCAAACATGGACACACATTGTCCAGGAAATGCTGTCATCACCTTTGTTTGTTTATGTATGTATTTAAATAGGAAGTGGAGAACATAATGATGTGATTGGCCTAAGCAAAAAGAAATGCGTTGGCCATATTCAACCTTTTTCTTTCTTGTCTTACTTGAGAGGACATCAATCATAGGATTAGTTACTGATAATTGTCCAAATGTGAATTAATATATATGATTTATATCCATTTAAATGTTTTTAAATAAAAATCAAATAGTGTAAGACCCGTTAAAAAAATAAATTGCTTATTTCTTGGCATAAGTGTATATTTAGAAAACAAATGTTTGCTCATGGAATTTGTTATTGTGATTTTGTTGTGGGTGCTTCAACTATTTTCCAGGGCCTTAATTGTGGAGGATCTGTTCGTACCAACTGTAATAACTGTTAAGACCTAGTTATACAGAGAATTTGATCATCTAATAAACATCAATCAGGAGTCAAAGGGACACTTGAACAAAACTATGTAGAACTTTCATATCTTTGACCTAAAATCGTCTCATTAAAATAAATTCCTATAAATAATGTACAATCGGAAACTTCCAATTTCCATTCCGCACTTTCAGAAAGAAAAAAAATCCTCATTAGTTTTATTCTGTGGCGTCTTATTGAAGTTTGATAAAAATCTGTGTAATATCTTAAATGTTGTAAACTTCCACTTTGTATATTTACCATGTTCTGACATGATATTCACTAAAAATATATTGATTAAACACAGTGATGTTAAAAATGTTTCTGCTAAAATCTGGAATCTTGTATCTACAGTAAAAACTAATTTTCACACCTAGTATGTAAACATAACGTTTTCAAATTTATATTTATTCCTAACAATAATTTAACCCCTTCAGCCTACATTTATTTCCTTTCAATTCCATCTGAAAACACACACCCAAATTCATCAGTAATCAATAATAAAAATAGGCGATAGATCACAACCTTCTGAAAACCGTGGCCACGATTTGTGTAATCAAGTTGTTGTTCATCCTTGGTACGGGGATCACCAGGGCGGAAAGGGTTAAAACTCTTCAGTACTATCATGTAAGGCCAAGAAAAGGAAATATAACATAGTCGATTAAGTGATTTTACTTATTTCAGAACAAAATTTATATTCAAGGCAGGTATTTTAAACTTCTGGGAACTATAAAGTCATAATTTAGCACAATTAAATTCTTTTTTGCTTTATTTTAGACAACAGTGGGAATAATTTGAGAATGAATGACTAGGACATTTTAATTAAAACTGATTTGGTAAGATTATTTCTCTTTGTATTGTCCATAAAATATCTGGGGCTACTAGTGTTTGTTCTGTACAAAAAACTAATTTCTTTTTGGAATTACCTTGTTTTCTGCAACAATTGGTCAGAAAATGTGACTTAAAATCACAAATGTAGACAAACACAATGAGCTTAAGATAATAAAATAAACAGTTACGTATAATCTGTTGTGTTTCTGTTGAACAAACATTAGTGCTGCTGTACATTTATTCAGTTATTTAGGTGATAAATACAAAGTTAATTTCTTAATAAATTCATTTATCAATAATTAATATAAATTACTTTTAAAAAGATTAACAATTTATGTCGTTGTAGTAGAGTGTTAATAGGGTTATGGTTAGAAAAAATTAGAAATACATAAACTGAGAAAAAAACTTCTGTCACACATGAGACACTTTATCAGGATCTTTTTCTGAAATCTTTACTGATACTGTTTCTCAGTTAGCAGAGGTTTTCTGTCATCAGTTAGTTTATCTTCTTTCTCTGAACCACTCATCATGTGCACGTAAAGATTACTGTTAGGTGTTAACCTGTCTGGTCAGATTCTTATCAAACCATTTAGGAGCAAAGAAGCTAATACACAGGAACTCTTTCTCCACTAATTGAGACACATTTGAATTGTGTGTCATTAGTCTGCAGTTTTACATTTTGTCTTGTTATTTCACTTTGTTTCCTGTTTGTATCAGAGCTGCTGTCCATCAACGTGATTGTTCCAGAGAGAGAGAGGAGCACGACTCTGTTTGCCTCGGTGGTTCTGCGCTGTGACTACTCGACTTCAGCAAACATTCAGGATGTCCTGGTCACCTGGAGGTACAAGTCCTTCTGTAAAGACCCGGTGCTGGACTACTACTCCACAGGTGAGGCTACAGGTGTCAGGAGGCTGCACTGATGCAGCTCCGCCTTAGGATGGGACGAAAAGAAAAGATTGAGATGTTCACACAGACAATTTTCACAGTAGTTTTATTGTGCAGAGAACTAAAGACTAGTTTAGTTTTTGTGATCATAATTCTTGGTTTTTGTGTGATTATAAAGAATAATCACCAAAAGAGTAAATGATGTGTTAAAGTAGCTTTTTTAGTTTATATTTGGTATTTTTTCAAAGAATTATTAAGGTATTAAGGTTTGAAATGCTTCAGTAAGTATTTAAAAAACAGTGCTGTGAAAAAGTATTTGCCACCTTCCTGACTTTTTATTTTTGTCACACTTCAGATCATATAACAAATTTTAATACTACGGAAACATAACCCAATTAAATGCTAAATTCTTAAATGATGACTCCATTGATCTGAATATTGATATTTTTTAAAAACAGCTGTATGCCCCATCAAATGTGTCCTTAAACAATTAGAAATCCTCTATACCCTCACGTTATATCACTTGTATTTAACACGTGTAGAAGGGAACAATTCATTGCAGTTTAACAAGCAGGCAGTCCAGAAGTTTAGAGGACTTGTCTGAACATCCAGCAGCAGCAGCTAGCTTAACCTCACACAACTCTCCGGAAGTCACAGTCTCAAAAATAGTTACACACCCTCCACCTCTAAAAACGTGGTGAGTCCTGAATGTTAGCATACCTGTAGCTAACATTTACCACATCAGCCGCCCAAGAACACACAAAATTTAAATAAGGCAACTCTGAATTAGTCATATACCTATTGCCAGGAAACAAGTCGTCCCCCAAATGTCAAAAAAGGAGCATTACTAGCAACTTCAATGAAAACGGTGAATGTCACATTTTAATCACTAATGATGACTCTGCTCCAATCAGGTTTTATTATCACCTGTTGTCAGGTGAGTAGAGCACACCAACTAACTGGAATTTTATTTACCCAAAACATTTCTCCCATTACCTTCATTGTTTTCTTCTGCTGATGACTGAATCAAGTGTGTGTGTAGTACAGTACTTACAGTACTAAGTAATATTGGTTTATATCTAAAGAAGTCTGTGTCCAAATATTAGCTTTTAATTTATCATAACAATGTGCACCAAAACATGCAAGGAAATATTTCAAGGAAATAACTGATTTAATTAATTAATCTTGTTGAAATTTGTGGGGTTTTTTTTATATTTTGCTTTTGTTCCAAACGTAAGATATGTAGACAATGTGTTTTGCTAAAGTGTATTGATAATACAATACCACTATTTTGGTAATATCACAATAAATAAGGAATAATTTGTCATATCATTAAGCACAAACCAGCTTTAAAGCAGCAGCATCACCAACAAACATGTTTTTTTTATGTGCAATGCTCTTCTATGTTTCATTAAATGATTAATTGCTAATACATTGTTATTCAGTGGTTATAACTTTATCAGCAGCTCATTGACAAACTGAAAAGATGATTAGACTCCAGATGAATCTGTCAAACTATCACAGTTTTCATGTAGAGTGAGCAGTATCCACAGTATTGACACAGATTTAAAAGAAAAATGTAATAAATTGAATGTGTTGTTCTGTTCAGCCTATCAGGCTGCCCTGCAGCTGGGTCAGGACCCCACCAATGACTGCCCTGACAGCCAGCGCACAGTCCGCACAGTGATCCAGAAGAGGGGCAGCAATGAGCCCATACTGGGCGTAGACTACAGAAACCGCAAGATTACCATCCAAAACAGTACGTTTGATGTCATTTCATTAGCACTGTTTCAGTGTCAACTGTTGATATAATCTTTCTTTTTGCATATCTGCATAGAAATCAGGAAAAAATAATACACATGCATTCAGTCTTTAAGACTATGTTGTGGGTTGTGAAAATACTGGTAAAAATAAGTATTTGTCAGTGCATTACACTGTGTAATTATTGTTTTTATCCACACAACTGGAACAGCTGTAGTGACTGTAGTAAGACACCAGGACTTTCCTGTTGTGTATGGAAAAACAGCTTTTTAGCCTTTTATTCCAGGGCTATTCCATACTTTAGTATTTTAAGTATTTGACTTATACAGCTTATAACTATTTAGATCTAATATTCATGTTATTTGTATCTGTCCAGAGGCTGACCTGGCCATCACTGAGGTAATGTGGTGGGATAACGGTGTGTATTTCTGCACCATCGATGCTGCTGGTGACACGACAGGGGACTCGGATCAAGAAGTCAAACTCATCGTGTACAGTACGTTCCTCGTCTGAGTCTGAATACACTTTCTAATGAACACGTGAGAGAGATTGAAATATCAGGGTTAACGTTTTCCTCTGACCTGTTCCAGACTGGCTGACAGTCTTGTTTATCATCATTGGCGCCCTCCTGCTCATCATTCTCTTCTGCATATGTTGCTGTCAGTGCTGCCCGCAGAAATGCTGCTGCTACGTGCGCTGCCCGTGTTGTCCACAGACATGCTGCTGCCCGGAAAAAGGTAGAAGAAATGCTTTTTGTCTGGGTTTGTTTTTTCTCCTGGCTCATGGCTCACATTTTGTAGAACTTCAGAGGATTAATTCCATTAATCAGTAAGGATGAACTGAAACCGTTTAACCTCTTCTACATTTAACTTTCTACTGTGTGTCAGTACTAGAAAATGTCTTTTATAACAACAAAGTAATAATGATAATAGGACAGCAACTAATGATTATTCTCATTATCTGGTAATCCATTGATTAATTATCAATAAGCCTGACATCTTCAAAGAAATTATATTGTTTTCTTTACTAAACAAAGAAATTCACCTAACAGTGATGTTAAAGTTTAGTTGAGATAAAGCTGGAACAAGAGAAGTTTGTGGATTTACTAAATGAGTAATTGTTTAATCTCTAAATGATAATTAATAATTCACACAGCTATGTCCAAAACATAAGTAACAATCTACTAAAATAATTAACTATTAAAAAATGTTTGTGTACATCTAACAACTTCTGTTTGTCACTTCTGTGAGTTAAAGAGAAAATTAGCTGAAATGCTCTCTGGTTTTGATAAAAAAAAAGAGAGTACAGAATATTTTTCAAATATTATAAATATTATTTTTTCCATTCAATTCAACTTTATTTATATAGTGCCAAATCCCAACATAAGTCGTCTCAAGGCACTTTACAGTGTAAGGTTTAAGACCTTACACATTATATAAGTATATACAGAATAATGTAGAAAACCCAACAGTCCCACTTGAGCA
>JAUMHL010000014.1:9277419-9291802 GCA_032362345.1 Sandelia bainsii
ATGCAAAGTCATCTAGGGTGGCAATCTGACTAGATACCATGTCTCTGAGATTTTTGGGCCCAAATATAATAACCTCATGTTTTCAGAACATGGATTGCATGTGACATGCTGCACTAATCTTTCTTTTGACCATGAAAGTCAGCTGCTGTCTTTATTTGTATGTGGCATCATTGTGTCTCATGTTATCTCCTACACGACACAAGAATAAAAAAGTAACAGTTTTGTAAATTCAGTCACTGTTACTGGCTGAGCACAGGAACGTTTTAACATTAAACGTGTGCAGAGTGGATCATGTTTGACATTTTTACTCTGCAAAAACCTGTAAAACAGTTTAAAATAATGAGCCCGTTTCACTTATGCAGAGATGACATTTATGTTCAAGATGTCGTTGAGGTGTTACAATTTCTTGTCTTCTCTGCTGTAATTTCAGCTGTGATGCAGCACAGGATGCTGCAAGAGGTTAAGAAGGCTATGGTTCCCTGGGTGAATGGCCAACCCATCTACGCTCCCATTTGCTCCAATGCCTCCTCTCAGGGCGTCCCCATGCTGTATTCAGGTGAGACACAAAAACACAGCAAGAGCCATGAAACACCAAGCTGATATCAAATAACTAAAGACAGCCTAGTTCTAGTAAAACTAAAAACTCCATGTAAAACTCTGTCTGAAGGCCAAGACCGACTTCGTCAGAAAGTGTCACTGGGAAATAATTCTATAGTCCAGCAGGTGACGGTAGTCTGTATTCATCATTGAAGAGGGGAAAGCTGAAGAAGACGTAGGACTGCAGATAAAAAAACATGAGCAAAGCAGCATCTAGCACTCTCACTCTTACTCGCCACAGGCAGTCATACATTTACAGTCAGGTTCGTAAGTAATGGGACAAAGAATGTTTTTTTTGTCATTTGTTCTCTGTACACCAAATGAAACACTCATGATGTGAATCAGCTTTAATTCAAAGGGTATGACAAAGGTGTGAGGAAAAAGTGTTTAATCATTCAGAAACTTCAGCCATTTTCATGTACACTCCCCATTTTGGTGGACAAATGGCAATGAGTGCTTCATTTCAAACTTAATGTGGTGGTGTACGGAGAAAAAAATCAAAGAAAAATCGACAAAATAAAAAAGCAATTTATCTTTGTTCCATTACTTACGAACCTGACTGTATAACCAAGCAAATAACCCATTGTGATGAAAGACTTTTTTGTGCTTTCAATCGAAGTATAGAAATGTACATATTTTAACTGTTTTCTTTGATTCTTGTTCAGTTCTAGTTTCTTTTTAACTGTAATTTGCAATATTAAGTAACTTTTTATCCAAAAAAAATACAAGTCATTCATTCAGGGTTGATAATTTCTTAGGCTACGTACAACAACTACAGCAAGCTCCACCACTCAGATGATTAGTGCAGCTTTTATGTAGTTTAAAAGGCAAAAACTTAACTTGTTAAAAGAAAGTGAATATTGCATTTACAATCATTGTGAGATAGGGTTTACAATACAAATGAACCATAATGTTGGTCCATATGTGCTGGATGTATAAATCAGCATGTATGTATAAGCTTTATGAAGTGATATGTCAGTGCAGTGTTTTGTGGTCAAAAAATAAAAAACTAAGATAATTTAATTATGCTGTAAACGGAACGTTTTATGTTATTGTTGTTCCAGGCTCGTACTCGGACTATCCTGTCAAACAGAACCTGGCCATGCCTCCCCTGCAGCTATCACCTGCAGCCCTGCAGCAGCAGCCCCCTCCTCCTCTTCCACACCATGTGAACGGCAGTGCACGTAGCAGCATTAAAGGGACCAACCACATGTTGGACTACCTGGAGAACCAGGTTAGAGGTCTGGATGTAGGGGTACCTCAAATGGCTCCACTTGTAGTCCAGAATATGCCCCCATTACAGCATTACGCTCAGGCACAGCCTCCACCAGCTCCTCCAGCAGTGCCCTACACTTCTGGGCCCCCGAGTATGTTGTCAGCTCTGGATGAGATCGGGATGAGAGGGATGGAGAGGAGAGTGATCACCCTGCCTCCCATCATCCAACGTGTACCCAGCTTTACCTCTCGCAGGGGGCCTGGAGGTGGAGATGGAGCACGAGGTGGCCCCAGAATGTCCAGCCAGTCCAGTGGGAGTACAAATCGCTCTGGAGGAGGCTTCCCCCACAACAGTCGCGGGTACAGAAACAGAGACATTTCTCCTCCCAGGCGGAGTATTTTACGTGATTACAGTGATGACTTCGAGTCGGGGGACAGGCGAGGAAAAGCACCACACAGGGGCAGTGAGAGAGGAAGCTCAGCAGAGAGGAGAAGAGATGGGTCCAGACGTAGCCGCAACGACCTGATGGAGGAGCTGCGCAGCAGAGCAGCTCGGAGGGAGAGAAGCTACTCACCTCAGCGTCACAAAGGGTCGTGGAGCTCTGATGAAGAGGACAGCAGCCGACGGAAAGGAGGTAAAGGGAGGGATGAGTCGGAGAACCCCCCCAGCTACTCCTCCATTGAGATTGAGCCTGGGAACAGCTATGGGCGGAGAAACTACAACAGCCATTCTGTAAGATCCACACACAAATACTGAACTACATGCACATTCATTACTTTTCTTGTTTAGTTTCCTCTTGTTTTTATCTTTGCGTTTAGCCGTGCTAACGACATGGATCTATAGATAGTGTTGACCTGTCTGCCACATTTTCCGGAGTGAAAACTCTCAACAACTATTTAACGAATTTACATGAAATTTTGTACAAACACTAATTTTCCCCTGAGAATGAATCCTACTTACTGTGCTGATCCTTTGGCTTTTTCTCAGGCGGCACTGTGAGGTTGGAGTTTAATACTTTTAAGACATGAAATATCTTAGTAAGTATTTAATATATTGCCATAAAATTCAATGGTAATAACATAGGTGATTCCTCAACTCAAACTTCTTCCTTCCTTATCCTAAGGAATTGACTGCATGTAGTGTACATACTTTATTTTGTTAGTTTTTAGTGAGAATACACCTGTAACTTACTAACAATCTGTGTAGTAGTATTGAATTGAGACGCGGTCGTTGTTATTGTGAGCATGCTGTTGTTAGTACAGCCTCACAGAGATTTTAGCGTAGCTATAAATTATCAGCCTTGTCTGTTTGTCTCAGTGGATCTGTTTCTTACATCAGTTTATTCTACTTTGTGTAGAATACTTTTTATTCTACTCTCTTTTTGTTTGTTTTTTTCCACTTCTTCTGCTGCTAACTTAACCTCACTTTCTGCCTTTTTTTCTGTCTTAGGATCGAAGCTCCCGTAGTCCCACCAGCATAGTGATCTGAAGCATTTCATTTTTTTTTACCTTTTCCTGAATGAAAACACAAACAAACAGTAGCTACTTTTATCTATTCAATTAGCACGGAAGGACAAAGTTTGTGTTTTGGTGTAGAAAACCCTGAAAATGTAGTGTAGATTTACTTTTACTTGTACTCTACGTAATTGTAACACAAATATAATTTGTATGTATGAAAAAAAACAATTGAAGCTGTAAACTGCAGTAACCATGAAGTTCCAATGTTAATGTGTGTGACTCTCGTTCTTGTAATTTGTGTGTTTTCTCTCTGGTGATAGATAATCTTAGTTTTGCCGTGTGTGCAGTAAACGTAAGTTTCTACAAGCAGATTGTTGGTTAGATTTGTTGGTGTGAACATGTTATTTGTGTTTATGCAGTCTGATAGTGTTCTTTTGATTTTTTTAATGTTTTTGCATAATTTCTTGTAGTATTTAAAATGTTTTTTTAATCTGTAGCATTGTTAAACTGTAACACTTAACATTTAGCATGAAGCATTTTCCCGACTGGATGAACAAAATCTAATTGTGATTTTCATTAATATTCACTTATTTTAAAAACATGAATAGAGTTGTATTGTAGGAAAATATTGGTTTTTAATAAAGCTTTTTAGATATAGCTAGTGTGGAGTGGGATTTTTGTAACTTGGGCATTAAAATTAACAAGTGATGTGATCCCATAAACTGAAAAACTGTTCCACATTAGCAGCAGCCCCAGAGTGCTGAGGGTAACTTTAATTACTGACATTTAATTAATTACATGAATTTTTGGCAAAATTTGAAATTATTGCATGATCATCTTTGGCTCAAGCTCCTGTCATTTTACCAGTTTAATCAAATATCATTCCCCAAATGTTAGTTGATAGTTATATTGCAGACAATTAAATTAAAAGCATTTAGCACAGTAGCAAATGCATCAAATAAAAGTCAAAGAATTCACCTGTTTATTAGACCCACCGCTGTAATCAGACACTCTGAAACCTTATTTCCATGAAGCAAATGTGTGCGTCTGGTTTGAACTGGAGAAGCACCAGGAAACATTCCTGCTAATCTCATCATCAGTGTTTTTACATGATCAGCGTTACCTTATGCTACATTTGAAATACAGTTTACATACACTCACTGTGGACATGGCTGTCGTGGAAATAGTGGGTTTTAAATTTTATTTTATTTTTATTTTTTGGCTGAGACAGAATAATTGAACAACACATCTTTAGTTAAAGAAAATTCCAAACATTTGGTGCACAGAGTTTCATTTGTGTTGCATTTTTTGCATCAAGTAAGGGTCTAAAATATACATATAGCACAATTAACATATGGTCACTTAGCATCTTCCACATTTTCCACATGCTGTTGGTAGCTGTCAACAAACTAGTGGATATTTAACCTCTCTACTTGGCAGAGTTGGTAGCTTTCAATTAAATTTGTGGGTTTTCAGACAGACTTTTAAGGAAGGTCAACATATTTTCGACTGGGTTGAGGCCATTTGAAAAGCTTTATTGTGTTTTGGGATCATTCTCCTAAACACGCAGGTGTGACTGTCTGATGATTAGAGGTTATAAATAATTATGAGATGAATCCTCCTCCTTCATTATTCCACCCACTGTGTGCACTGGTGTGAACAACGGATGTGTTGTTAAACACCACAAAACAAAATTATTACATTTTCACTACAACATTGATCCTACACTTCAATAGTTCTGAGATGGACCTTTTTAAATTTAAGCCCCTGCTCCTGAGACATCTGTGTCTGTGTGTTACTGTGTTGTAGAGGAGGCTTGTGGCAATGTTTTTCTTATAAAACCAGGATTATTTTCATGTATGTTGTCCTGACAAAGTGCATATGTCTTAGTAATTACCTCAAACTAATCGACACAGAGAAACTGGGTCCAAAATGATCACAATAATAACTACATCGGGAGAGTTGTATGTCCAGCAGAGGGAGCCACAGATGTGAAGCCCAGTGTTCAGATGGATTTTGTCTTCTGTGTGTGTGTTAGTGCATGACTAAGAGCTAAAAAATGTGTTTTTCTTTTTTTCAGATTGTTTTTCCTCAGCTTTAGTTTTTATCAATTATATAAACCGTGAACAACAGAAAAGTGTTATCACCACAGCCATGGACTAGTATAATATCTTATTATTCGCCCCTGTTGTTTTATTACACTCTGTTCGGAGTGAAGGTTGTATTTTGTATTTTGATCTGAAGATGGAGCCTGTGTTTACTGTATGAAAGGAGAAGGTGGGGTCCGGGCCTCCTCTCTGGCCTCCATGCTGCTGTCTGATTGGCGGCCTCGGTGCTCGGCGGAGTCTGACTGGCTGGAGGAAGTGAAACCGTCAGTGTCAAACGATCCTGGATCAGCTGTTTGCACTCGATCTTTTCCGACACCCGCTGATAACAGCGACCGATAATCCGACTCCGAGCCCCGGCCTGAGACGTGTCTCCTGCGAGGATTGAAGTCAGGTGTGTTGCAGCCTCACGTCGTTTTCAGGTAAGACTCATTGAATGTTAGCCACCCGCTAGTTAGCATTAGCGGCTGCGCAGATTGTTCCATAAAGAAAACGCTATTTATGATAACAACTGCAAGAAGCTAACAGCGGCTAATGCAGCCGCACACAGCCTGGATTCCTTATAACACACTGAACACATCGGCTGCAGGTTTAACCACCACCTGTGCATCATTTATGCTTTATTACATTATTCATATTTTTTATTTGCAGTAAAATTAATGTCTCCTGTGGCTGTTCCACCTGTTATTTCTCACTGTGACTAAGTGACTCAGGTTCAGCTAAAGGTTCAGATGTAGTTTTGCAGGACAGACTTGCTGACCCGGTGTTATTCACAGTATGTCTGGTGTTTCTAGGTCGTGCGTCATTGTTTTTGTTCTGAAAGGAGAGGATTTGATTTTAAACACCCTCTTTCAGTCACACAGATGAAGTGTTTTGCTCCCTGGTTGTCTGCAGGCAGCATGAACTCTCTCCCAGGAAGAGCCGCAGTGTTTCTGTGCAGACGCAGCGCAGGCGGTGCGGTGGGGGTCTTCGCCGGTTCCTCGGGTCTCCCTGCAGGCGCTCTGCCCGCAGACAGGGCCTCTTTCTCGGCTGTGCGGGTCTGCCACTCCGGGACGAGCCGCAAAGGCAGCGTCAGCACCAAGAAGCGGGGCTACGACATCACCAGAAACCCGCACCTGAACAAGGTGAGCTCACTAATCCACACCCAGTCTACATTTATAAACTCACTTCAGATTCTTCTGTGCAGCTTTCCTCACAAAAGATGAGTCTGGTTCACACGAAAGTCGTCCTCAGGTAAAGGTGAGGGTGTGAGCGCACCTGTAACACACACGTAAAAACACAATACTGTGTTGTATTCATATATAACAACATCACAGGTTGTTTTTCTTACGTTTGCAGCTAATGACTGTTTCCACTACTGATTTGATGACTGACCTGTTTCTTCATCAGACAATAATCAACATGTTTTCACGTTTCACACGAGTTATACTAACCATGTCATTACTATAGTGGTAATGATGTGAAACGTGAATTTAGTTTTTAAATAGTGAAACATCATCCATCAAGGTGTCTCACATCTAATGATTTCATCTGCTCTGCAACCTGTGTTTCTAATATTTTGGCACTTTAATTTATGTAAATAATGTGGTCAAAACATTAGAAATACCTCTTAATATAATGCACTCCAGTACGACTCCTACAACCACTATGACCTCAATAATAAACATATAGTAGAATTATCATCTTTCTGACAGTTTCAACAAAAACTGAGAAATTATAACCTTTTAAAAGTAGAATTCATAGCGTAGCTGCTGTATTGGGTTGTATAGTATTGTAAAGATGTTAATAAAGTGGCCAGCGAGTGTATATTTAATTTGAATTGCCTCGTTCTCTTTCCATTTCATAATTTATATTACACAGCGTAATAATAATATTTTTGCTGTCGGAGTAAAGAAGTGTGTTTTTTTCCTAAAGATGCTGCAGCTGCACTGATGGTGCCAGAAGTGAAGTAAAAAACATTCACTAAGTGACTCACTGATGAGTTTGCTGCAGTCTTTCCACACTTACTGTTGACAGGGAATACTTTTTTCCCTGTCTCGCTATGCTACGTGCCTGCAGCAGATATTGACGCTTTAGCTGAGTTTATTGCTTTGATTTAGTCTGATAAGAGCCTGGTCACAGTTCCTTCCACCAGTGATGCCCAGTCAGCAAATACGTTCTGACTCACAGGTCGGTTCAGTCAGGAAGTGGAGCCCAGCTTGGATGGAAGTTAGCTCACATTAAATAATGAAATGGTGGTTTGAAAAAACATACAGTAAATAACCATAACATATGTTTTGTTCAGGAAGAGTTTTTACACTTCCTCTTTTTTCTCTGTAAAGTAGCTTTATTACATATACTGTACAGTACATGGCCTGTATTGACCTCACAACCAGAGCACGTCTGTAAGCTTGTTTTTATTCTTTCATTCTGTCCCTCTGTGTGTTGCTGGAGAGCATGCAGGCAAGGTTAATCACAGTTGCTGGTCAGAAGTGTGTCTTTAATGGATTTACTCTAGTACCTGCTCGCTCTCATAGGTTTAATTAACCTCTGTAAATCTGTGACTCTGGCCATGTTCACAGTAATGCGGATCTACACTAATTATTTAACACTATACGTATAGTATGTGAAAGGTTTTCTGTCCTCACTTGTGGTTTGTGTGTCCTGTCTTTTGATCGTCTCAACTTTTTGTTGTGCAGCTACAGTTAATGCCATCATACAGTATGTGACTTAAAGCTGTGCATTGTTCTTCAGCTGTTTTTAATTGGAAAGTGTGCAGCGTATGGAACAACTGCATGCTTTCCTGCTGATTGTAGGCTGAAGGTACAGTTAGTAACAACAGACAGTATCACGTTTCACAGTCGATTCCACCGACATGAATAATTCACCAGAACAAGAGTGTGTTCAGAAGCTGACCCACAGTTAACTGTACTGACCTTAGAAGGACAGTTCAGGCTCCATGTGGGTCACTGTTTCCTTTGGCGTGCAAGAATCAAGAGGAAACAGAGAGCGATAAAATAGAGAGGTGGAAAGAGGAGTCAAGCTGGCAGTGGAGTGAGTTTAGGCTCCCGCACTATTGGACAGAATAAATAGATTAAAGCTCACACCCCACTCCAGTCACTCTGTGGGAAACCTGCCAACGTCGAGACAGAGGAGCAGCAGCAGTAACCATAACCAGAAGGCAGAGAGGTACAACGCTGCTTACCAGAATAAAAGCTTGCCCCCATTTTCTCTGTTATTAAAACATTTGTAGAACTTCTCAGTGCTGCATTTGTCCGTACAAAAAAACAAGTAATTCTTAATTTGGAGAAGAGATCAAAAAGACCACTGTATCTGGGTGTGGGCATGAGTCTGAATGAACCTCACAGCGTGATGACTAACACATGAGTCACTGCGGTTTGGATTGTGTGATGTCTTCTTCAGTTTTTGGACTTAGCGCTGTAGTGTTGTGTAACTGTTCCTCCTCCACCCTGCAGGGAATGGCATTCACTCTAGAGGAGCGCTTACAGCTGGGCATCCACGGCCTGCTGCCCCCCTGCTTCCTCTCCCAGGATGTGCAAGTGCTGCGTGTTATGAAGAGCTATGAAACACGCACCAACCCTCTGGACAAGTGAGAGAACAGACATTTACAGTAAAGCACAGTGAAGTGCTGTTTAAGATCGTCACACTGCAGCTGCCCCACTTATGTTCAGTCTTCTTTAGCGTGTCACATCTGTTGCACCATTGGCCGTTGTTTTTTTCTTTCACTGTAAGATTAAGAGTTTATCTGCTGTCACATCAAAGGCTTTTAAAGGGTAGACTCATATCTTACAGCTGCAATGTGCCCAATTTGATTCTCACATTTGTTGTACCTCATAAATCTTATTTCTTGTCTGTATTTACACAGCAGTTTGTATAGGGAAGCCAAAGATTTGTTCTTGTGTATGTACAAGAACAAATCACCCTGTCAGAACATTTTATCGGTCAATTAATTAGTCAGTCAAACTTTATCTGTAACACATTACTTGAGTGCTTTGTGGATACCTGGCAATTAAGTACAAATTTAAGAGTCTAATATGAATATGAGAAACAAATGGGGAAAAAAAAGCAAAACAAAATAATAATAAAAAACTAATAAATCAGACAGTAACAAATATGACAAAGTGAAACCTGAATACAAGGATAGAAAAGTGGTTTTAAGTTTACATTTAAAGATGCTGCAACAGGTCTGAGCATAAATCTGAAAGTCTCACTAAAGGTTTTGTCCTGCACTTTGGAACATTTAATAGACTTATACTAGAAGACCTGAGATACACTAGAAAAACATCAGTCAAGTACGCTGGTGCAAGAGCACAAAGTGCTGCAATAACAGTTTAAAGACTTAATATAAGAAATGATATAAGGGCTTATTTAAATGGTCATTATATGGGGTTTGCAATTATTAAATCTTTTGATGGGTTCAGCCCGATAAGTGACAATCAGAAGTCGTGATATCAGGTTTCAGACATTTCTGTCTCTGTCTCAGGTACATCCTGTTGATGACACTGCAGGACAGGAACGAAAAGCTGTTCTACCGCTTGTTGACTTCAGACATTGAGGAGTTCATGCCCATCGTCTACACTCCCACCGTCGGCCTGGCATGTCAGCAGTATGGACTTGCCTTCAGGAGACCACGGTGAGCTAGACTGTAGCTGTGCAGTGCAGTTTAATTTACACAGTATCTGTTGCATTATCCTGTTGTACATTTGGTTTAAATGACCATTTTTCATATTTTGATCTATGAACAACAGATCATGTAGAGCTTTTGTTCCTGCCTAACATCTCCCATGCCATGAAGTTTTCATGTCCAAACCTGAAATGAGAGCTTAGTTTCTGTTTATATCAGTGCAGCCAGTTAAACTTATAGAGACTTTATATGCAAACACAGAATTTGTCCAAGTAACCTCCATGTGTGTCACTATTTACCCTGTGATTTACAAATTCTAAGGCAGTACCTATTTTGATGTTTGAGTATCTAGTGTAGTTAAAGTGTTATATAAACATCAGAAACAATCCATGAAAGTCGCACTCTGCAGGTCAAAAATGGAAAATTTATTCACAAGTGTACAAAATCATGATGTGTCCTGTGACTATGATCAGATACGGCATGATCAGTTTGAGAATGTGGTGGACTAAAGCAATCCCATATCACTTGTGCTTGTAGTACTTTACTTGTTAAAACTATAAAAGGGCAGTGAGCAGGTTACAACACCAGGAGGTGGTGGGCAGGGTCCAGACAGGACAGACGGGCCTTGGATGGATGGAGCAAGACCCGTCCGCCTCAAGAGGGCTAGCTGCAGGGGGTGTAAGCTGCAGGCCTAGAGCGGAGCAGGAGAACACCTACCTGTATAAACAAACTGAGAACTTTGTGGAGTGAATGGTAACCAGTGGCAGACAGAAAGCCAGTCTAAGGAATGCTATGAAATCTGCATGTTTACAGAGGGCTCTTCATCACCATCCACGATAGAGGCCACATCGCTACCATGCTCAACTCGTGGCCTGAAGAAGACATAAAGGTTTGTCCCTCTCCTCTCTCTCACACACACACAGTCTTTTCTGACAGGTTACTAATGTATTATTTTGCTGCTGACGTGTGTTTGGCTCCATGCAGGCCATTGTGGTGACGGACGGTGAGCGTATCCTCGGACTCGGTGACCTGGGCAGCTATGGGATGGGGATTCCTGTTGGGAAGCTGGCGCTCTACACAGCCTGTGGAGGTGTTCGACCACAGCAGTGTCTCCCAGTACTGCTGGATGTTGGCACTGACAACCAGGTCAGTGTGAACTCAGAGTTGGGGGAAGGCTGTAATCAGGTTTTATGAGCAGGTGCAGCACTTTGTGTCTGCCGCTTATCAGTCATCATTCAATAGAGTTCATATCAAAAGAGTTAAGAGGACTACTGATATGACTTTATAATCACTTTCATGGTTCATGCAGCTGTAACAGAACTCGTCTGTTGTATTATTTTTGATCCAGACACTGCTCAATGACCCCCTGTACATTGGACTGAAGCACAAGAGAATCAGAGGAAAAGAGTATGACGAGCTGATCGATGAGTTTATGCAGGCAGTGACAGACAAGTGAGTAGAAACAAAAATGAGCAGACGATGTGCAGGTGATCCTTGTGCCTGACTGGTCGCTCTCTTTGTGCAGATACGGGATGAACTGTTTGATTCAGTTCGAGGATTTCGCCAACAGCAACGCTTTTCGCATCCTAAACAAATACAGGAATCGATACTGTACCTTCAACGATGACATCCAAGGTACTTTAAGACTCATATGATGACATTACACCTGACTTTTAATGTAACAGCCTGTGTCATAATGGTATTTTACACACTGTATTCATTGTTGTTTTTGTTGCGTTAAAATAAAAAACAAGAAGCTTTTAGCATCCATATGATCACCTCCCTGGTTTACCAATGTGCTTAGTCCAGATATACAGTACTTATATTAAGTACTGGAAAAAACAAAAACAATTCATCTTGGAAACACAACCATATAAAACATAATTAAAAAGACATTATATTTGCTGTTATGTATAATAATATAGTTATAGTAATTTAGTTCCCAGTTATTTCTTTTCCCTGAAATACATAACAAAAATCTGAATCAACTTTCAGTGTTGTTTACTTGTCTGCACGTTTATTTCTAGTGTTCTAGTGTAGTCTTTCGAACACCACCAACTAAAGCCAGTTGTTTTGAAATATAATGGTCAGTCGTTAGCTGCGGGGGTTAGCAAAACAATGTTTCGTCACACTGTTACAATACAACAAACAGGAAACGAGGAGCTGAAAACACATTTAAATTGTGCATAGGGGTGTGATTGAGCCAAAAAATTTATTTCTGTTACACAAAACTGTATTTATTTAGGATGTACTTGAACAAAAAAAAAAACAAGGACAAAACTCTTTGATTAACTTGGTCACGCTCAGTAGATGTAATCTTTTACAGATCAGAAACCAAAAATGGTTTAATTTAAATTAAAGTTACAGTTAGCGTTTAAAATAGCTTTATCAGGGAATCAGCAGAGTTATTTCTTTTCTTTTTCTTCCAGGCACGGCTTCTGTAGCTGTTGCAGGGATCTTAGCTGCTTTGAAGATCACCAAGAACAAACTGTCAGACCACACTTTTGTTTTCCAGGGGGCAGGCGAGGTGAGAAGATTTCTAAAGGTTTCTAAAAAAAAATAACTCTTTAATCCCTAAGGAAATACAGACTGTGCCTCATCTGGTGACTTTTTTTGCCAGGCTGCTCTGGGTATTGCTCACCTGATTATGATGGCAATGGCCAAAGAAGGTATAACTAGAGAAGAAGCTGCCAAGAGGATCTGGATGGTGGACTCAAAAGGCCTCATTGTAAAGGTAATGTCTTTCTCTGTTTGTAAATGCACAAATGGCTCCATGTGAAGTTTAAAATCTATACATATATATATATATATTACACATTTTTAGGGAAGAAGCCATCTGAACCACGAGAAGGAGGAATTTGCTCATGAGCACCCGCATATTAAGACCCTGGAGGAGGTGGTGCACACCATCAAACCCACTGCTATCATAGGTGAGTTTACCTGCAAAGTAAGAGAAGACTGGGGGGTTTCCGTAACACACTAAACGTCCTGAAATAGTCCTCAAAAGAATGTTGTTGTTTTCAATGTCATCTATAAAACCCCTTTATAACCCACGTTGTTTCTTTCATCCATTCACCGTAATACCTGACAAGTTGTGGAAAAACAGAGAAACTTATTAAAGGTGAATTTTTCCTTCCAGCTTTACTCAGCTTAATAACAACCTGGTAATTTGCTACAAATCAACTAATACACTTTTTATTCAATCGAATGCCTCATTGTTTCACAAAGAGTTTAGATGTTAATGTGTTCATGAGTCTAAAATTCATACGCTGCATGTATGATGGACTGAAACATCCTCTGTGTTTTAGATTAAAGATAAACAGATGCAGTGATTTTGCCTGACAGTAATGACAATAAATGAACCTGAATCCAACAATGGCTCCATTGTTCACATTGTAATTGTTATATTGTAACGTAACAAGTAATTTCTGATGGTTTTAACCTCTGCTGTGTCTTGAACGTGAAGGAGTGGCTGCTATTGGAGGAGCGTTTACAGAGAAGATTATCAAAGACATGGCGTCTTTCAACGAGAGGCCGATCATTTTTGCCCTGAGTAATCCTACCAGCAAGGCGGAGTGCACAGCAGAGCAGTGCTACAAGCTCACAGAGGTAATGTGCAGCCTCACAGCAGTGTGGTACATGCATGCATTATAAAGTCTGTGCTCAGATTAGAACAGAAAAGTTTCGAATTGATTAAATTAGGTTTAAATTCTGGCTCACTGTTGAGATTTTTTTTTTACCCGCGTGTATGTTTGAGGCCTAACAGATGCTAGATGCAAATCCAATCTAGTGTTTTGAAAACTTGAAATGAATTATGTTGGTCCTCTTGTTCTCTATTTGTGGTGATACATTAGTGCCCCAGCTTTTAGTATATGGGACGGCCTACAGTAAAGCTGATCCATATATACAGCTGGTGTGGTCTGACAAGGGTTTACACACCACTTTTGTATTCTAGCACATCAGAAAATATGACTTCAAGGACTAGCTAACAACAGATGAGACATTTTCATAAAACATCAAATTAAAAGATGTAACTTTCAACATAACAATGATAGACAATTTTTAAAAATCATTTATAACTGTCTTTTCTCTTCCTGTGATCAGGGCCGGGGCATCTTTGCTAGTGGAAGTCCATTCAACAAGGTGACGCTGGCTAATGGACGTACCTTCTACCCCGGACAGGGAAACAACGCTTACGTCTTCCCTGGAGTCGCTTTGGGAGTTATGGCCTGTGGAGTGCGCCACATATCTGATGACATCTTCCTCACCACAGCAGAGGTTCATTCTGTTGTAACGTCCTGTATATTCACATACACTACTCACAAAAAGTTAGGGATATTCGGCTTTCGGGTGAAATTTCAGGATTAACCTAAAATGCACTATA
>JAUMHL010000014.1:9298372-9334796 GCA_032362345.1 Sandelia bainsii
GGTTATAGTGCATTTTAGGTTCATCCTGAAACTTCACCCGAAAGCCGAATATCCCTAACTTTTTGTGAGTAGTGTATATACATTAGGCCTGTTTAATCAATAAGAATGTTTATAGAATTTATTTTTAAAAATAAATTCTATAAACATTCTTTTATGTATTTCCTGTGTAGATGTGTCCCATTCCCTGGGCTTCTAGAAATAAATTCTTAATGTGTCCTCTTTACTAAAACTCCTGCATCTCAAGTCATGTCTAGTGGTT
Organism: Sandelia bainsii; assembly: GCA_032362345.1. Taxonomy (NCBI): domain Eukaryota; kingdom Metazoa; phylum Chordata; class Actinopteri; order Anabantiformes; family Anabantidae; genus Sandelia; species Sandelia bainsii. The sequence goes on from JAUMHL010000014.1 coordinate 9,298,632, forward strand.
GTAGGTATCTAACAATGCATTATGATTATGACAATGATTATTACACTTTATTATTTTAAATTTAATTAACTCAGCTTGACTCAACATGTATCACACTGTCATTATCTTCTGTCAGTTAAAATCTTTAATTAAAAACTAAACCCTTTTATGTAATATTCTGATTTTAATCATGTTAAAAATATGATATATGTCCTTGTATAATTCTTACATTATCAACTTAGTCGACCACCTAGCTCGTCTATACCAATTAATTGCCCTGCGCACACACGTTGGTAATGAAAACAGATAATCAACAATCATTATGCCAAAGTCTTTGGCAACCCCATAATAAAATAAATTTTGTCTGGGTCAAAATTAAATATAATAGCTTAGCAAAAAGAGATCAGTACAAGCAGTCTGGAAAATCTCTCAGTAAATATGTTACTTAAAGGGTAGGTAGCTTTCAAGAAAAGTTGGTATTTTAAAAAATAGTTAAAGAGTGTTTGGAACTGAAAAATGGATTCATGAATTCAGAAAGTGAACTCCACAGTCTCATCAATCAACAGACGCACCACTGTCACTCTTCTTCTATTTGTGTTAGATCTTCTTTTCTGGACAAACATAAGACAGAAGCATGTCTATCATATTCTTGACGATGGCTGGGGGTGGATGGAGGGCATGGGGGAGGTGGTGTGCTAAAGTCATTTGCCAGGCATCCACCAGTAGAACGTCCATTTCCTTGAACATAGCTCTGAGCACCTTATCCAGCTGCAGGGAGAACCAGTCACTGTTGTACAGACTTACCTCCTGGTCCAAGGCTTGGAGGTTGGCTGAGCGAATCACAACGAGCGTTCCTGGCGCTCGTTCTAGAAGTCGTATGATTGACCGTCGAATGTGACGCAGCCGCCGTATGTATACCTCCACAGGAAAGGTGCTAAAATGGGCCCAGATGCTGAGGACCACGATGGTGTTGGGGCCCCCAGAGAGGCCGTCCAGCTCATTGGAAATGTACCGCATCTCACTGGACAGGACGGTAGTGAATCGGATGGGTGGGCCATGACAGCGGTACTTCAAAAGAATATTATGAGTGCTGTCCACTGCCATGAAAGGCCCAACATTTTTTGGACTGTGTAGGTTGAACTCCTTCAGTTCTGGGGGGAAGGAAATAAATGAAACTTAACAGTCAGTAGGATTCACAGAGCAAGATGTTGAGTACAAATGTCAAAGACAAAAAGACAGCCCTCACCTGGTACAAAAGTAATGAGGTACTCAAACCACTGCCTGACGGTGGAGTCTCCATACATGTTGATCACCTTGTTCTTCAGACACTGGACGATGGCAGATGATTGATTGAAATGGCGCATTGTAACGCCACCTAATGACCCCCATGTGTCCCCGTAGTAATATCCAGATGGCACTAGCTTAATAGGTTCTGGTTTTACAGTGCTGCTTTCTATCTCTACTTTATCTGACAAAAGCAAAAAATGTTACAGAACAAATGAATTAATGGAATAAATCAAAACATGCACAAACTGTAAAATTATACAGAAACTACAAACATTACAATGCAGGTATACCTTTTCTTGGAGGAAGCACATTGATTGTGTCTGGTCCTGAAGCATGTATGTGAACTTTGATGTTTACACCACTAGGATAAAGAAAACAGTGTTCCAAACGAGTTCAATGTAAAAGGTTAAGATTAATGATAAACTATTTTTGTTCTGCCATGAAAAGACCAAAACCATAGTTTTTGTTTAATAGTTTCTGGACAACAATTGAGGCTGATAGCACAGAGGAAAATATATTGACGTTGTTTTGGCCTTTTAATGAGATTTGTTTCAAGTAAGAAAAATTAAAATGTCACCAGACTTCTCTTTGACAAATCCAAAAATATGTACAATTCCAGCATATATTATTTATTTTTCTGTAACACTACAAACCTCTGGAAGAGCAATGCTTCTTTGTTGGTAATGAGGTGTTTCAGGTAGCCTCCTTTGGCGTGGTTAATTCTGGTGTCACAGCTGAGCATCTTAGGCTTATAGCAGTACCAGGGCTCCCCTGTGTAAAGGTCTGTGTAGTTGCACAGTGGCTGCTGGTCAGGGGGCAGGCACATGTTGCACACAGTGGTCTCAGACAGGAATCCCAAGCGGAACAGGCTTTTGAAAAACACTCGATCAGGCCGTTCTTCCCTTAGTCGTTGCAGCACAGTGACAGCCTCACTGGAGTGCACTAATGTAATCTCAACCTGTGCAGATCCCACCCAGAGGAGTGGGAACAGAGCAGAATAAAATCCATTTTTATGGTCCAGCACTTCACCTGCTACACCTGCACCAAGCTCTGGAGAGTGCAGTCTGGCCAAAAGGAAATCCCCGCCGTAGCGCTTGGGACGACCCTGGAAGTCATGCATTTGGACAAGGACCTCCAGCTGGTCACCCACATGCCACTCCCTTCCTTTTTTAGTAGGAAGGATGGCAAATAGGCTGTGGACAGGGTCACTTGTCTGCTGCAGGGTGGTTGGTGTAGAGGGTGCAATAGACCCAGGCCAGGCGATAGAGTCCAACAGGTAGCGCTCTTCCAGTTCATCTTCGGGGGAGGGTTTCTGGCCCAGGTGAGCACAAAAAGTGCGGTTGCGATAAAAAGTAGGGAGATTCACTGAGATGAGGGATGACTGGATCCTGCTTTGGAGCTGGTAGAGCGATGAAATTGTGTGGCAATTCCAATTCTAAAAAGAAATAAGGAGGGTTCACTGACAGAAGCATACAAAGAAAATATAAGTTAAGAGGTGATGGAAGCAGAAGCAGCATAATATATTATGGATTTAATACAGATGGCACACAGATAAAAGCTTTGTGGAGTATTAAAAATAAAGTAACCAAATGCATAAGGACTGAGAAATTCAAAAGAAACACATGCAAACCTATTTTCTCCGTACCTCTACAGTGTGGATGTTACGCAGCACAAAGACGAGTCCAGACACGGCTAGGAATAGAAAGATGAAGGCATACTTGGGCAGATTTCGACACATGGTGACCTCCTGTGTCCCATGATCAGGCCCCGTTTCACTTTACTGTCACCACAGTACTAGCATCATTTTGTCCTCAGTCTTGTATTGACGACTAAACTGTAAAAGACAGAAAACTAGTACATAGAGGAATATTTTAACATAAGACAAAGTTTAATATTCATAACCCTGGACTCCCCAAACAATAACTGTAGGTAGGAAAATTAAAACTGGTGAAATTGCCAACAATCAATGCTCATGATCCACTTACAAAAAAAAAAAAAAAAAAAAAAAAAAAGGAATAGATTCATAAATCTAAATAGTTACTGGAGTCTACTTAGTCTTACAATGTTGGTCATTTAATTTTTTACAGATTTGTATGTGTATGAAAAGTGAAACATAAATAAAACTGACTTGACTTGCCTTATTGTAAAGCCCCATGATTCAAATATGATTGTGATTTCTGATATTGGGCCATATATAAAAGATTAGTAGAAAAAGATGATCAGATTTGGTTAATCATACCTGATTTAAATGCAGATGTTTTTAAGCTAAACTAGTCCTGGCCTGTTGACTAGATGGTGAAAGTGAAATCACCAAATGTTTGCTTTCTGCTGCCATAAATAAGATAAATACTTCACAAATTTGAATGCAGGCTTCGACGAAGTTAGTTAAAGTTTTATAAAGGGTACAGGCATTTTTATCAACTGCTAACAAATGTTGAGCAAGTGATTTAAACTATAAAGTTAGAGACGGAAAAGTAGCAAGCTATACTTAACTTATATGCTACTAAGTCAGCTGGAAACATTAAACGATCATTTATATTAGTGTTTAAAATAAGAAATGTAATAAAATGTTAGCTAAAAAGACGTCGGATTTGGACACTTGGGCGTTAACGTCCGTGTTGTTGACGAAGCTGCGGTGCCTTTTTTAATGTGTTAGTGTGACCCGAGCCCCACATTCAACTTTTAGGTTTCTCTCCTAAACCTCCGGGTTCAGAACAAAACCCAGATTTTTGTCCAGGTTCGAATTTTTAGATACACTGGGTCAAGAAATAGGCAGAGACAAAGGTTTCCTCACAATATTTATTTTTATAATCTAAAAACACGTATTGATAAAATATAACTTTTAATACAACCGATTAAAAGCACAAGGTTAAAAAAAATAGACGTAAAAGAATATAAAGCCTAAAATCGCTGACCAAATAAAACACGTGACTGCAGCCTGAGTAGAGGGGAGGACAATTTAAAAAGCTAATCACTACACACACCCCAATTGCACACACCCAGCCCACACTGCACTCGTTAAACCTTCACCCTGTAAAACATGCATATAGACAAAGTGCTACAACAGTAAACCCAAACGGTTAATATGGAGGATAATGGTGAAAGCCTGCTCAGTCCGACCACGCTCCACCCACGGCCTGCACTCGCACACCTGCACTAATTATCAGTCAGCTTAATCCACAAACAACACAATGGATTTAAACACTTGTGAGGAAACAAAACAAAGGTAAACCAAAAACAGAAGCAGACAAAAACAGCAGTGGCAACGTCTTCTTGCGTGTGTCTCGTAGAAATGGCCCACAGACAACTTCTGCCGCACCAGCACCCACGTCGTCGCGGTTCTCCCTACAACATTTCACACACACAGCTACAGCACAAATCGTCATAAGCAACTCCTACAACAAAGTCGAAATGACACCTATCGAATGGCGATTCCAGCGACTTCTACTTATATCAAACACTACCACAACAGCACGACCGTCTGCCGATGACGAGCAGCCCAGACACCAGAGAAGAGCCGTGTCACAGCTGTGTGTCAGCGGGGTTTATATTAGCCGCTCAATCTCCACCGGAAGTAACGTGAGGGAGGGGGGAGTGCGCAGCGCTGTCTACCCTACAGCGGCCACACCAGGACACTGGACTGCCGGTTACATTCGCCTATACGTCCATTCATCTTTAAACATTTCGACATGTTTAAATGAGCAGATTTAAGCCTTACAGACGGTCACACTGCTCCGTTTGAAGGTGACAGATCCACCGCTGCACTCCTCCAGGCTTATCTCCATCTTGAGACATCAGTAACGGTCAGATTTCTTCTGACGCTAACGGTCATTTTAACGGCTGCAACGAGGCTAAAGCCGACATAAAAAACACAAGGATAATAATGTTACATATACGGGCGGCGACTCATACACATTTCTGTTATTATTAATACAAACAGAATAGCATTTAGTAGTGCCGTGGTGCTAGCAGTGGTGTAGACATTTTAGCCGCGTATTGAACGCGTACTTACACGACACGACGACAGACGGACTGCTAGCGTGATGTGGAGGATCACATACCGAGCTGAAGACGACAGGAGCGGCTTGTAAAGCACGGAGCACAGGGAGGAACCTGCTGGTTACAGCGCCGAGGATGGAGGTTTGTCAATAGTGATGGGTCGTTCGCGAACGAGCCGGCTCTAAGAGCCGAAGCTTTGAAAAGAGCCGGACTTCCCATCACTAGTCAAGTGTAGAAAATGTTAGCGTCCTCTGGTGGTCAATAGTTTGCGTGCATGAAATAGCATTTGTTTTTTTCTAAGGCAGAACTAGAGCTACAGCCTTTAAAATAGTGTGAAAGTTACAAATAAAAAATAGCGCACTATATTTCACAGCATTATGTGGGTATTATTGGTTTACAAACTGTGATAAATGACAAAATAATGGTTAATAAACACTTTATCAGTGCCTTTTTGGGTCAATTATCTATAAGCCATTATTAAAAACAACTTCTGGATTAAGAAGTTGCTGTTAAGAAGCTTCTGTGGCACATTAATACAGGAAAATAAAGATGAATACAGGAAAAAGTACACATTGAAACACATCTAAAACAGAAACAGGAACAGGTTGTACTTCATCTACAAAAAAAACCAATATTACTATTAATATTAATTTGTAATTGTAAGAATTGAGGATCAGTTGTGTAATATATGGAAGTAAAGTCTGTCCCTCAGCAGAGCTCTGTGTCACAACATAATCATTGTACAGAGTGATGGCTGTTGGCAGGAATAACTTCCTGTACTGTTCTATGTCACTGCAGAGCTGGAGAAGTCTACGACTAAAACTGCTCTGCTGTTTGACTAACAGGCTGTGGAGGATGTGAGCTGATCTCCATGATGTTCAGCAGCCTCCTCTCCACCACCTGCTCCAAGGATACTGGATACTAACCCTGCAAAAGACAGGCCTGATCGCAGGAGAGAAACCTGAAATCCACCAGAAATCATTCAGAAAACCTCAAAGCTACCACGAGCTGAGGAGGTGGAGGTGTAGAGCTGGGGAGAAGCACTGAGAAAAGTCGCTGGGACGAGTCTGCGCTGATCAAGCACCAGAACCAGAGCGTGTCATGGCTGAAAGAACTCAGTCCTGGTTCACTGTAACTGGACAGTTTCCAGCTGGCGAGGATGAAAAGTCAAACCAGGCCCTGGTACCATCAGACTCCATCTCTTCCAGCAAACTCAAGTGACCTGGATAACCTCAGACTGATCTGCCTGATTTCTCATCTTAAAGATTCCTGTCCGTTCAGTGCTGTTATTGCTCATATGAACTCACAAAACTTTGTTATCTACTGTATCTCTCTTTTATAACTGTATATTGTCATTATTACTGTTGCACTATTGATCCATTCTGTATTTTTCTACTATATTTTGTATTAATTCTAGATTAGTTCTGTTGTTTTTAACATGTCACTTTTACTCTGCTGTGACATGTAAATTTCTCTTTCGAGGGATCAATAGTGTTATCTTATCTTCATCCTGTTATTACTTGCTCTAATTAGCTGGCAGCAACCCATGAATATTAAGTCATTCCACTAATTTTACAGAACCAATTCAGGTATACATAATTTTAGTCAGCAGTTTTATCACAAACTTCACTGGTGTTCACCCAAAAAGTTTCCTTTGATTGTAATTTGTGGCTTTTCTGCTGTGCTGAAACAAAATCTATCTTTTAGTAAACTGAACTTCTTTACACATCATAGGCCATAAAAGCCAAAAAAGCTTAAATATCTAATAACATCTAACATCTAATAATAACTCTCCTACTTATTACTGTAAACGGAAAACAAATGTGTCTGTTACTTATTGACCTAATTAATTACATAATATAAAACCAAACAAGAAGTTATGGGAATAATAATTACAGATTTATTTACATTTGTCCTAAGTTAAAAATGCTACAACATTTTTTGGTGATCATCAGGTATTGTGTTTTAAGTTTGATAAAAACAGGTCAGCCATTAACACTTTGTGTCACAATATAGTATGTTTGTTGTTGCTCAGGTATAGTATACAACTGTGGTTACAAGTGAACTACATTTAACACATCAATTTAATCTTATTTATTGCAGTTTATGAATATTGTAGTGGTTTAGAATAAAGAGAATATGTCTGGTCTGTGGTGAAAGCAACCTACTCACTGTATGTGATTATAAATCTGCTTTCAAGTTACTACTATCTCCTGAAGCTACATCACAATCATTGTCTTTACACAAATATGCCAGTATTCATTAAATAAGAGGATAGATCCAAGTGGTGAAGTATAAAAAAACTTAAGTTACATTCACAGCATGGTACGCTTTTCAAGCCTGTCCTGGGTTAAGGTCCGTAATAAGATGAGTGCAGTTTTCATGCATGCCCAATATCTCATAAGGCAGCAATGCATCTCAATCCTACACCTCATTGCTATACAGTGCCAAATTCCAAACACTCAGAAGTTCTTTACAGGTGCCCGTTAGACTCTCAGACAAAAACAAGAGTGATTCCCTCTGTTCTTTGCACTTATAATTGTTTGTCTGTTGCATTCTGCGGAGGGGAGCTGGATTGTGCTGTTTTACTGGGTGAGACTGGTGAGGAGGGCTGTGATGTTTCTGTTCTATCACTTATCACCTCCTCAGCCTCCTCCTCCCTCTGCTGGACAGAGGAGAGGTACTGCTCCAGCAGGCTGCACTCTGTGCTGTCCACATCGTTGCTACCACCGCCAAAGCAGCTGCGAACAGGACTCAGTGCACACACCGTCTTCAGAGTGTCCGCTGTCCCACTGCTCAGGAAGCTGGCTTCCTGTGATGCCTGCCGATCAGTCGATTGGAAGCCGGAGTCTGGGAAGGACACGTCTATGCTGGGTGGGTTTGATGTTCTGGAAGCAGCAATCAGGGCAGGCTTACACAGCCCAGGAGAAGAGGTTTGAGCCGGGGTGACGGCCTGAGTTATGTGAGCGAGCTGCTGCTCCACAGACTGTTTCCACTGCTGCATAGACTGGAGCTACATGGAAAGCACGGGAAAATTTTTAAACTAATGAATAATGTGAATAGTGAATCATGAAAGTCAGATAACAAAGTCAAAAGTAGTCAAGTTTAAGGAGTATCTCATTATAAATTATGAATGAGGTGTAGAGTGTGTAATAATGATAAACAAGTTAAATCACTAACCTCTTTCCACAGAAACTTCACAGCTTCTTCCTGAACTAACCTTTGCAACTTCTCTTCCTCATACAGCTTTTGCACACTGCAAACACATTAGTTTGACCTTTTAGTACTTTAAGTATTAATACTTATGTATCTACAACCATAGGTAAACCACTCATGCTACAAATAAAATTAACAACAAACAAAAATACTTTGTTACCGTCACAAAAACTGTTTATTATATAATGTTAGTTACCTGTCCAGCTTGTCAGACAGGAAGACGATGTGTTCTTGCATCCTGCAGAGGCGGATTTCGCCGCGCACTTCTCTGGCCACGGGATGAAAACACCGTGTGTACTGTCCCCTCCACCAGGATTGTATTTTAACCACTGCCCTGTCTGCTTCCATCAAACTTGATTCGCTGGTACAGGTACCAACTTCTTCCTGCTTTGGGGTTTCTGTCATCTCTCCTTTAACAAAGTCAGATAATGTTTCCAGATCATTTTGTGACGTGTTAACTCTGGTCCCCTGTGACCCCGCTGTTGTGGCTGCCCCAGAAATAACTTCTTGTTCAAGATTGTTCTTCTCTAGATTATCCACTGGGGGTGAATGATGTGCCTTGTTTGTGTTGTGCTTTTTGGACTGTGTTGGGTGATTTGGAGCCAGGGAATCAGGCTCAAATGTTTCTGTCTCATCCTCGCTGTCAGACTGAGTTGTTTGTGGCTCCAGATCAGATGCGAAGGGAAGAAAGTTAGACTCAGAAGAAAGCATGCTGCCATTGAGCTGGTCCTCATCTGTCTGAACATGCTCCAAATAGATGTGCTCATCTCCGAGCCTTGGGCTGCGAACTATCGGCAGCGATGGGTGAGAAGAATCACAGCTCACCCAAGTGTTGAACTGCACGACTGGTTCTGCATTAAAGTTAGACGCACAACAGACAGCATTATAATAAAAACCGTGCATAAAAATACTGGTTACACAACATGTTAACAGTAAATGCAAATACTCTCTTGATACAAGTAGAGCGTCAAGCTGAAGCTCTCCTACCTGCTTCCCGGACTGATGCAGCAGCTGCTGGTGCAGATGCTGTGTTTTTCTTCACCTCTCTGACTCCCCCATGTGGGACTGCATGTGACGGACTGTGCATCTCCACATCCAGTTGAGTTGGACGAGGAGGACTGGGACAGCCTTCCTGGGTCTCCTCTAACAGCTGCCTTTGGTGAAGCCTGAAAAAAACAGTGTCAGCATAATTCAAAGGTCATTCAAGTAATTATTTTCCATTAACAGGTATGTACTGTTTGCCAAAAGACTCATACCTCTGCTTACTGAGTATCTTCTCCAGCTTGGCATCTTCTGCCGTTTCCAAGGCTGGGGATGAAGTCAGAGGACAAACGGTGGCGAGGTACTGAACCAGCTGTACATGCTGACCTGGTCGATATGAACGTCCTTTACCTTGACTATATAACCACTCTGCTTTCAGTCTGTAATTGTGAACACACAGAAAATACAAGATTAAAAATGTTTATATTATTCATGTTTTAATTTTAAGCAAATTGCATCAGCATAAGAGTTACGTACGCTTCTTTTTGTGACACTACATAGCCATCCAAGACCTTTAGGTTCAGACACCAACTCATGATGTATGGCCGATAATCAAATCCTGGCAATGAGGGAGTTGCCATAACACAAGGGTTGCTCATAATAGATAGTTGCTCCAGGTCATGAAGAGGCGCTAGGTATGACACCTATAGTGTGATTAGAAATAGAAGAAGTTGCAGTTGATAAAAAACAAATAAATGAAATCAGGCAGTGAAAATAAGCCTCTGTATATTTTGAATGGAGATCAGTGCTGCTGTATCTACTAAGAGAAAAGATACTTACTTCATTAAGATCTCTTATCTCATTTTCTGCCAAGGAGAGAATGGCTAAATGGGCAGGAAGGTGAGCAGGAACGGTACGAAGAGTTGTAATGCTGTTTCCATGAAGTAAGAGTGTCTAAAAATTTGACATCATATGAATCAAAGATGCAAAACCAGGAGCATAAACTTCCATTATTAAAGAGAACATTTTCGCTTTGACCTTAGAGGCTCCAGCACTCACCTTTAATGCCGCCAGTTTAGTCAGATCCCCGATGGCAGATATGTTATTGTCAGACAGATCCAGGTGTTGAAGGGACATACAGTTGTTAAGTTGCTCAATCACCTGCACGAAAGAGTGTAAGATCAGTTAAACATGTATCATACTAACATGAGCTGAAACTAATGATTTCATTAATGTGTTAAATCCTAAGTCTGCATACCTGACCCAGCCTCAAACCACCTCCTCAAACTCACTCACACCCATAGTTATAAAACTCCAACCTTCAGGCCTGTAAAGCCATTTTCCCTCCAGACCAGGGTGTGTGAACAAAGAGAGCCTACTTAAATTAAAATATCGACTTATCAGCCTTATTTATTTTATTTGGTCAATTTCTTGTATTTTAATGGATGAATTTAATGTTTAATGTTCAATGTTCTGCATTATACAGTACTTTGATAGATTCTTATGTTTAGTGAAGCAGAAGATGACTGAATGCCAAGATTGTGGATGCATTAATGATGTGAGTGAAAGACATAACCTCATTTACTTTATTCATTCATTATATTGTCTATTTTTGAATTCTGTTGTTTAATATTAATGTTGTATCCTTTGTCTATGTATAGATACAATCATCTGTTTATCCTTCCATCCATCCTTCATGTTTGGCTGTTTAAAATAAATGGCTGTAACTCTCTTGGATCCTGTGTTTGAATATGCACTCCACACAGATGTTCTTTGAGTCAGCACCACCATTAACTGAATAGTTTGTTTTTTTTAATGCATTTTTGTAAATTAAGTGATGATACATAAGAAACGTAACTCAAAATATCGTTTTCCCTCACCTTAATATTGTTCCCAGACAGATTGAGCCATTTGAGGTGAGGCAAATCTCTTAGACCCTCAATGTAGCCAATACTGTTATTGGGAAGATTGAGGACTCTTAACTCTGAGAGCCGAGACACACCCATCATCCTCACCAGGCGGTTATTCGCAACAGATAGCTGAAGAGAAATAGATAGGGTCGATCAAAAGGAACTGATTCAAAATATGATATTTCCATACCCAAATGGAGTAACAACTGAGCAAAAACACCCTACATTTCTAAGTGGTTAGTACCTGCTGAAGGCCTGGGCTCCTTTCCAGATGGTCCAGCTTCATGATGTGGTTTCGATCCAGTATGAGAGTGTGAGTGTCTTCAGAGCAGACAAAACTGGGATCAAGCTTTTGCACACCCTGGGCTGAAAGATCCAGCGCAGGTCCTGTCAGGGTAAAGAGAATGGAGATTCAGCAGTTGGGAAAACCACAACATCTGCCATTGTGCTCATCTCCATGGCATGCCATATGCTTTTATAGATGACGTAGGATTTAGATTTTAAATATTTGACAGAAAACTTGCATTATAAACTAGGGGCACAGAGTCTGAACGATCTAGGATGAAGTGTTGTGATGCAGGAAACAGAATCAGTGTTTTGAAGCTTAATTTGCACAGGGATTAAAGGGATGTCTGGGGCACTGCTCTACTGATTTTTGTTTTAATATGCCCTTGCAAGTCTAAAAGTGCAATAGTAAATTGGTGACGAAAGAGTAGTCGAGAAGAGACACAGTTACTTCTATACTGTCGGTAGAGCCACATGTGGGTAATAGCAGTAAAAGATCTAAGTAGTAACACAAAATTAGTATTTTAACCATAACTGCAGTTTTAGTATCTTTTTGCATTACTAAAATAGGGCAGAAAGGAATGTACTGTCCCATTTACACTTCGCTGCGGCGTATTCCTTGATGTATACAAAGGAAGCTTTCAGAACAGGGTTATTAGTTATTTAATATTAATAATTTTATCAGCCTTCGCTACAGGAACATTTGTATGTGAAATACTAGCTGACTGCATAACGGCAGTACTTGGATGATGCACTTTAGCTAGTGTTAGCTAGGTTAGCAGTAACTATACTCACAACAGTTACATTTAAACAAACGTAAATCCGAGATATCTGTTTGACCTAAACGTCAAGCGGACCACTTACCAGCTTTCGTATCAAATTGTAAATCTGATACACCCATCCTGTCACCTCCGACACCACCTAACGTTAGCTTACAACTCTATTAGCGACAGAAGAAGCGCCTGTCGCTTGTCAAACGACGCAGCCAAGGAGTTTATGGGAAATGTAGTTCAAATAAGACTGTCTTTCTCATTGCAGAATGGCGCCCCTATGACTCGAAAGAACTACAATTCCTGTTGTTTCCTACTGCGCGCTTATATCGCTGAAAACCGCCAGGCAGGTTGGAGTTGGAACAGGGTCCAACTGCAGACCTTCTCCAGTGTAGTTATTATGGGAAAGGAGCTAGATAATAATGTTTACGATATATCGATGTCATCAGTTTTACTGCTTTGTTTGCGTTGGTTCAACATTTTATTATTGTATTATGAAGCCGGAAAGTACTGTTTGGCCGTTTGCTGATATAACGCTACGTTTGCTAGGCAACCGTCAGATTATTACGTCAACATTTGTGATGAGTGGACAAAGTATTAATTTCAAGAAAATATTCTCATAATAGCAAAATAATTTATGCCTACATGTTAGTCCTAAATCACCAAGAAACTTCTGACTAAATAAAAATATTCGCACTTTATTTGCTTATAAAGATCGTTTTGAAGTTTCCTATTCTATTTCCGCTTCCGTCATCTTTCTTTCCGGTTTTGTGCCCTCTCGTAGCCATCATGAAGTGAGTCTACGGAATACAATCAAATGTCATCTCAACGTTTAAAAAAACATTTTAGTGGTGTAACCTTAATTCATGCTACAAGTAAATCATCTTCTTTTAGTCATGCTTTGTATTTGTCGTTTTCAGGGTCGAGTTGTGCAGTTTCAGTGGGTATAAAATATACCCCGGTCATGGCCGCCGATACGCCAGGATAGACGGAAAGGTAACCACTAACTCCTACTCCGGTTACCGTTTGCTGTTTCTCTTTATATGATGTAAAGCACAATGTACTGGATTAATCCTTCTTAGCAACTGCCCTGTAAATTATTTGACATGTTTAATAAAGAAGTAAGTCACTGGAGTAGGCCTGGGCGACTATGTAACATGCTAACGTTAGCTGCCGGTGTAAACTGCCAGCAGCTCACTATGTAGCTTTAACATGAGTTAACTGTTGTTTTTTTAGTGCCTGGTTTCTCTTTACAACTGTTGCAGGGCATGGGATAGTTGATTAAACGAAATGTCACTGTGCGTTGAAAACAATTAGCTTATCTAAATTATAAATGGGGTGCTTCAGGGGGTCTTGTTACACTTTATTGTGCACAAAGTTCAGGAAAAGAGAGCATGAATTAAATCAATATGTGGGCTTTAAATATTTGTTTCCCAGATCTCAGTGTAAGTGGCTTTGAGACTTAGCAACATTTTGAACACATCACATTTGGCTCTCTGAAGTTACAATGGCTTCTTACTTTAGCATGTGACATATCAGTAGAATATAATTGATAAAAGTAAATGCTTGGTGCAACCGTAATTTTATGAACTACATAAAAATCTAATAAGATGGGAACATGGGATGTGCCCTACTTTTTAGAAACCGTCTCACAATGTAATGTAAAACAGTCACAGGAAAATGAACAAGGTAATGATTTTTGGATCATAAAGAAGTAAAAACCTTTCTGTTTTATTAGGTGTTCCAGTTTTTGAACGCTAAGTGTGAGTCTGCTTTCCTGGCCAAGAGGAACCCCAGACAGATCAACTGGACTGTGCTGTACAGACGCAAGCACAAGAAGGGCCAGTCTGTAAGTAACTGTACAGCCGCAAAGATAATCTAGAAGAAATATGGAAAGATGAAATGTAGGGTTGTTTCATGTTTTAATTTGAAGACGGTTACACTCGTATTGCTCCCCACAGAGGTGACATTTTGTCTGCTTCAGTTTCTTATAGTGAACATGTCAGTAATACACAGGATTCCCCACTTACGTACATGTTTTAGTTTGGCTGCGGGTGGATGGTGTGCATGGTGTTCGTCCGTGTTATGTGTTGTTGCCAGGCTGCGTTTTGCACTCTGGGCAGCAGTGCTCACTCCACACCTGCAGCCACAGAACAACTGGAGATCATAGTACTGGCCCTTGACGTCTTCATTGACATCTCACCATTGGCCAGCCTCCAAAGTCTCCCACATGTTACAGTATTTATGTATTATGTGCACATTGATTCCGTTAGCACTTGTAAAATAAAGTAATTTCAGCTATACTGTAGGACATGATTTAGTTTCAAAATGTTAGTGTTTAATGGTTAGAAAATTTAGTAATATTTGTGAAATTCAACACCACTAATAATTGCAGCTCGACAGTGGAAACACAATAACCAAGTAATAAAATTGTGAGGAGTTAAATACAATGGACCAAAATGCACTTGTATAGTTACTACTAAAAGTAACGTAACAGGGAGGTATCAGTGAAAACAGACTGACCTGTTTATGATGAATGTATTGAGGTGGATCTATCAAAGTGTGGACCTGTCTCTTATAGTGTATTGGAAAAAAATTTTTTGGTGAATCAAAGGTTCCCAACTGTTAAAGGAACTGTGGACTAGTTTAGTTAAACAACTAAATTTATTTCCATATGTTTAGCAGAGGTTTGACTGATTCATGAACACATGTAGGTTACTTCAGACATTTGCACCAAAATAAACAACCAACAATTTGTCTTCCTTCATGTCCGTCTGTAAAGCATGTTTATTACTGGGCTACAAATAAACCAAAAGTCTCTTCATCGTGTTTTTTAACAGGAAGAGGTGACAAAGAAGCGTACCCGCCGCGCAGTCAAATTCCAGAGGGCCATCACTGGGGCCTCCCTGGCTGAGATCATGGCTAAGAGGAACCAGAAGCCTGAGGTCCGCAAGGCTCAGAGGGAACAGGCCATCAGGTGAGACACTAACTACAGTTATAGTTTAGATTGTGCTCTGGTGGAATCTGTAAATATTAAGAGCAGTGGGGTCTAAGAAAGGAGCCGCCTGTTTACACAGCTTGTAATGGTGGGGGGGGAATGTGATTTTTATTTATCACATTTTTTTTGTATCAGTGTAGGACTGGAACATAAATGGTCAGGATTGCTTTGTCTATACTGAATTTTTACATCAATGTGGTGATGTACTTTGATTTGCAGATTATTTCAGTCTTATCTGAAGACACATTCCTATTTTACTGTTTTACACATAATCAACTTTTTCTAGATAATCAACTGTCACTGTATAAGATGATGGCACAACGGTTAGTTTGGTTGACGGTTTTCTTTTTTCTCTCAGAGCTGCCAAGGAGGCCAAGAAGGCAAAGCAGGCAGCCAAGAAGCCCGCAGCCCCCGCAAAGGTAAGCTGAATGTGTTTTTTTGTTGGTACATCTAGAACCTGCTCTTTAACCTGAATCGATTGATTGACATGTTAAATGTGTCCATGTTCATAAATGTGAGCTGTTACTCAGTATTTATGAAGCATTAATATAACTACTACTACTAAATAACTAAGTACTGTATTTTGTCTCCCTCTGTAGGCTGCAGCCAAGACTGCACAGAAGCCCAAGATCGCCAAGCCCATGAAGGTCAGCGCACCCCGTGTTGGTGGAAAACGCTAAACCTCACTGTCCATGGTTGTGAATAAAATTTTGTGGTTAATTATCATGTGTGCGATTTGTACTTCAGAGGTCAGAGCTTTGACATGTGAAAACTATTCTGTTGTCACACTGATGGGATTTGTTGAACTGTAGTGTGGGGTTCAGGGAGACACAAAGTTCCAGCTTGTCTTAATGTCTTAAATTCTGAAACTGTGTATAAGGACAGTAAAACTGGGCTCCCCTTCAGTTTATCTATCTCATTAACATGGAGAATATCAAGCCACCACCTGTTTATGCTGAAGCAGACGGTGCTGCTGACTTAGGGAGAGAATCTGTTAAATAGTTGTGAGCTCTTCATTTGAGCCTAAAGTTGTTTCACAAAGTGTTTTAACCATTCAGTTTCAGCTTTGTTGCCTAATTCCACAGGTCATAACATGTTCATGACACATCAAGTTGTTAATCCACACCAACTGCAATTAAGACACATACCGAGCTGTTCAGAGCCTCCTGTACCATTTTAAAAACTGCGACATTGTACTGAGCTCAGCATAATGTTCATTTAACACAACACCTAGTTTATCTTTTAGTGTTGCAGCTGATGATTTCCTTCATTAATTAATCTAAATGGGGATGTTTGGAAATGGTGAAAAAAATCTGTCCTGTGCTGGCTTGTTCTGAGCAACGGTATAAAAAAAGATTTCTAAGGACAGAAGCACGAGATCCTCACAATTGAGCTGGAACAAGGTCAAATTCGACATGTCTACAAAATTGACCTGATGTATGAAAACTGTAACAGACTAAAGAGGGACTCCAGTGATTTTTGAACTGCATTTGATAAAACTGGAGAGAGATTTAAAACTGCAAGCATCAGATCTGAGAAGATAAACATTTTTAGTGGGTCGTCTGTTTTATGTTTGATACTTCATCAAGTTTCGATTGATTTCTGTCTTTTAAGCTTTAAACATCTTCAGGTTCGGTCACATTTCTAAACTGATGCCCACACTATAAATCAACGGTATTTGTTAAACAGGCTTTATTATCATTACACAGCCACAATAATCAACCTTCAAAGTGCCTTTTTTTCCAACAGTCAGCAGATCAAGAATCAGTTTCAAGTGATGACACCAGTTATTGCTAAATTAGTCGGGATCATAAACTACAGTGAGGAACATGTCTGAGGAAAAATATTAAACACCTTCCTAAGAACAAAGAGGCATTTGACAGTGAGGTTTCATTTTGCTACGTGACTTAACAATCAGTAAAAAGCTGTTAAATATGTTGTATGGATGTAAGTAACAAGTTTGTCAAATGTTAAATCAAGTGATTAATCAGGATTTGTTGTCACACAGTTGAAAAGATTTAAAGCCATTAAATTGGAAGGAATCATTACATGGTAATAATAATGATTTAATAACAAGTTGTGAGGTAACCAAATCATAAATAAGTCAGTGACAAGATAAATGCGATGGCATCCTTCTTAATTTCAATTGGAAACATTCCTTAAACCACGTTCAACACAAATCCAAGAGTTACATGTTTTGGGAAGTTTTTGCACGAGGTACTGGTTGCTACACCTGAAAAATTATGGGATAAGCAAAACTTCCCAACTAGTGCACAACGTATAAAGCAGGAACATAAAATACAGAATGTACAATCATACAACCTGTGGAACAAGTTGTACTTGTGCGTTGGTGACCACCATTCTTGACTGTGTGTTGACTAGTTAAAAAAAAATTTTTTTTTCCTTTAAACCCTGAGGAAATTTGAAACTTAAAGAAAAGTGCACATTTCCAACAGGGACGACAGGCTGAATGTGGTGGGACAATGGTTATGGCGCGGTTGTTATGGAGACAACATGGGATGATGTGGAGATGATTGTAAGGGGGCAGGTTGGTGCCCGATGTGAAGTCTCCCTTTCAGTCCGCAGGTGGAGAGATGGCGACAGAAGCACTCAGGACTCTGCAGCCTTTTTAGCCTCTGCCTTCTTATCCTGCTCGTACCTGAGTAAAAAAAAAAAAAGATCAACTTTATATTCAAGCTCATTAGATATGAAATAAAATTATGGAGACTACATTTTACATCTTTAGTTTCCTCAAGTAAAAAGACTTTGAATTAGCATTAGCACTTATGATCATAATTTTTGCTTAAAATCATCTGAAAACAGCAGTAAATTAATTCATCTTCATTGTTTCTTTAAAGTGTTTGTTACATAATGCTCTGTTAGTGTGAGGACCTTTATTATTAAGGCAGAACATGGAGGCGTATTTCACTGTGAGAGCATGAAGTGATGAGACACAGCATTCTTAGTTTGTGTTTCCTGGTGACATTGCACAAGAATTCAGCTCCAGGAAATGAACGTGCCCCAAATCGATTTTCCAGATTTATGAACCACAGACCACTTCAGACTAGCTAGTTTCAAATTACTAATATAACTTATGCTGTTATTTTTAAATGAACAGTGGTCTTGCAGTTTAAATTGAGGCAACTATCTGATTTCACTACCTAACTGACTCTGATGCTAATGATTTAAAGACACATTCTGATCACGTTTCAGGTCCAATGTGTTGATTCAATCTCTTATTACTATTACTGTACTATATTACTTGTTTAGACATACAGTGTGTTAGTAAGCCAGTTTCGTCAGTTGGTTTATTAGAGCAGGTAAATATTTGGCGACAAATTGTAACTATAAAGAACAGGTTTGTGTGGTGCAACCTGAATGTAATGGTGCAGAAATCTCCACTTCAAGCAACTTTATAATTGAGCTCAGAGGCAGCTGGTGTAACTGGCTCCCAGGCTCTACTTTGGTTTGGAGGGGATCATGTTTATTCATTCGCTCACACAGCTAACACAGCTTGTTTATTTGTCAACCACAAATTTCTGTGACAGTTGCATATTTCAGTCAGTGGGTTTTACTTTCTATGGCAATTATTTAAAGTAATTCTCCTCAGTTTGTTTTCTTCAGTTCAGTCAATTTTTGACATTAGAAAACCAAGAACACACAAACACCACTGTGTGTTGTACATTTACAGCAGTTCTTACTGCAACTTATAATTGTATTATATTATAACTTGATCATTTGACCGGTCAGTTCACTGTAAATTCCCAACAAACCTCCAGATCCTGTAGAGCTGGGTGGCTCCTGCAGAGCCCACAAAGAAGTTGACAGCAAACAGGTTCCAGTTCTTTGGGATAATGACCAACGAGTATCTGGACCAGATCAGCCCTGATGGGGCAGGACAACAGTAAGAGTGCAGGTTAAGCAAACTAATAGAAAACCAGGTGTTATTCATGAGCTCAGAGTCTATGTTTAGACAAAAGAGAAAAAGATAAGAATTGTTTAAAGCCACATATTGCAAAACCTGACACACCATGCAACCTTTAGCACTGTTTCCCCCGAACACTGAACTCGTAAACAAAATCCATAACCACATATTCTGAAAACTTTCAACCAGCACGTCTGACGTGTCACTTAATGTTTTTCCCACATTATTTTATGTTTAAATTGCTTTAAAAAGATTTTCTGCTGCTTACATTTTCCTGAATCAAATGATTCTGTTTTAAATTAAATAATTGTATGTTTCAAACTGAAACACTGAGATTATTCTGATAAAAATCTCATCTCACCTGTGGCTGTCAACACTGCAGACTGAGAGGTACTGAGTTTATCTGCTGGTCGAGTCATATCAGCCAAACCAGCTAAAACCAGACCCTGCAGAGAAGAGATGCATTGTCCTTTGCACATGAAAACAGAAAAACACATTCTCCTACAGAGATTTAGGTTTTATTACTTTTTATTTACCAGATAATTTTACCTTTTCAAGTAAAAGTAAAGTATTTGAATCACTGATTTGTGCTGGGATCTGACAAATGTTTTACAGTTACAAAATCTGAAATCCACTGGCCTAAATTTCACTTCCACTTCCAAGTTAAACAGGTTAGACTGCATGAACTTACCCATTTAAACACTGGGGCCCAGAAGAAAACTGTTTTTGGACCTAGAATGAAGACAAAATAAGAGGAAAAGAGTTTCACTATGTTATAGATATAGAGAGATATGCCTCTGTTTTAAAAAAAATATCGTTTGGAGCAAACCAGTAAATACCCAGAAAATCTTTAAAGGATAAAAAAATTACAAAAAATCTTACAAAGAATAAAACATAGAACTATGAGCCATATAATGTGAGCACAAATGATATATACATGGTGAATAAAGCGCTGGTAGAGGAAGATATACACATTTGATGAAATATATAATATATAAAGATGTAAGGTGTTGCACAGAGGTTTGGATATTGCACAGGATATATACATATACATTTACACATATTTATATATTAATTCATCATTCATTCAGAACACAATTGAAAATCAATAACCACAACCAGACCTCAAGAAAATATGTTCAAGTGGGTTAAATTAGCTAATCTACAGTTAAAGTCCACCTCCAATCAAAATACACCCTCAAAGATGATTTGCAGTGACAGACGTCCCACGTTTAGCCTGCAGCACTGTTCTGGAAATCTTCATTTTGCTGCAGCAAATTAGTTAATAATAATAATAATAATGACATACAGTAAAACTTAAGGAAGTGTGACATACAGGTTTATAACTTCCTGCACACATACGATGCCACTAGAAACATCTTGTTTTGAACAGAATTTGAAACTGTTCAATATTTACACACTCAAATAATATTTCAATGAGAAAAGGTCGATGTGTTTTTGAGAATTTAGGGTCTTAAACTGACATTTTTGTTGGAAGAAAAACCATGAATGAAGTTTCAGATTTGAAGCAGAGTAACTCGATTTATATTTAACGCATGAGGGGAGGGGACCTTTGGGGTAAAATTAATCTTCTTAACAGGCTTTTCTAATGTGTGAAAAGATTAGACGCAACTCTAGACAATCAGTTTAACACTTGGACACCTCAGCGTGTCTGAGCTGCTGGAATAAGACTCACATAAATTTAATTAGCTGCAGCAAAGGGAAGAAAAATGCAAAGGATCATAAAAATCTGCTGTTCTGGAATCAGGCTAAACATGAGACGTCTGTCACTGCAAATCATCTTTGAGGGAGTTGGATTTTGTCACCGCCTCTTTATACCTGGTCAGAAAGTCGTCCTTGATTTACCCTTTCACAGAGAAAACAAAGCTCAGATTGTCTCCAGTGACGCATTAAACGCAGTACCCTCTAGTTAATATCAGCTCAATGTTAGAGACCTGTGTGTGTGTGTGCAAGTTGTACTTGTACAGAAGAAACACATACGGTCAGTCTATGAGGTACATCCACCAGAAACTCTAATACAATAAATCATTAACTCACGAAAGTTTAAATGTTCAGTTTTTGTTTAAACTGTTTTAGAAAAATGTTTCTTCAGTGTTTTGGAGGCAGTCATTTGTAGTGGTGTCAATATATATGCTTTATACTGGGAGGTCTTTTACTATATTTAAACCACCCTCATTTATACAAACTGGGTTGACAAAATATAATTCATGAAGGCAGGACTTGTAGGGCTGTTGTATTACACTGCACCAGCAC
Source organism: Sandelia bainsii (assembly GCA_032362345.1). NCBI lineage: Eukaryota > Metazoa > Chordata > Actinopteri > Anabantiformes > Anabantidae > Sandelia > Sandelia bainsii. The sequence goes on from JAUMHL010000014.1 coordinate 9,320,256, forward strand.
AAGCAAACTGAACCTGAAAAAGTAGCAAAAGTTCATTTAAAACTTATTACTGTATCACAAAAACTAGCCAAATTAAGGATTAAATGTTAAACAATAATTTGATTAAGACAAAATTATTCAGCAACAACTGGTTATTAAAAGTTTTATTACTACTTTAATCAAACAAAAATTTCTCTGTTGAATATAATTTAAATGGAATAACTTTGAAAAGCTTTGGATTGTTTGCCAGAAAAATCATTTGCCAAACATTTAAGGCCGTCACATTGAGTATTTTTCACTGCTGACATTTCAAAGACTAAATTGTTAAACTGGAATAGAAATGAACACATTAATGGATGAACATACTTGTTAGGTGAAATCAAATTACAATTTAAAGTATGTCCACTGTAAAGACACAACACAGATCTAAATTAACATTAGTGATTAATATGGTCAGGGGTCGAAAATCCAGCATTAGTTTATTATAACTTGAGTTTGAAAAATTTTGTTGACACTGAAAACGTGACTTGTGCAGGGAGAGGACACTGTCCACCTTCTGAGATGTTTTACTATGTTTGCACAAGAGAATAAGGTAGCAATAACATGAATACTGTCCTGGTTAAAATGCAGCTGTGTGCCAACTTTTTTACGGTGGTACCCTACCCAGACCCGGAACTTATACCATAGTAAACTTATTCGCTTTAGGAAACACAGAGCTACAAACTTTCTCTACCATAACAAATAGAGCAGTCGAGCTGGAGTTGTCCCAGTGATTACGGTCTCCCTGACACCAAACAGAAAACAATGTTCTTTCATATAAAGTTAGCTCAGGCATGAGCTGTTAATTTGCTCCCTGCAGGATGCACACAAGACAAGTCAGTGCATCCACTTCACCTGCACCACAGCTGGAGCAGTCACCCACCACCACTACACACTAAAAGACATCGCCAACAAAGACGCAGCCTGCTGATACGGAAGCTGGGTGATCATAGGCTCTGCATTACCTGCCGGGTGGTTGTAGAGAGGTCTCAGTTTGGCGGGCAGAATATGCTCGACCCTGTCCAAAATCCGGTGGTAGGACGCTCTCAGCGCAGCCATGATTCTAAGTTAGATGTTCTGATGGAGATAAAAACACCGTACGAAGCTAACCCGCTAAACGGTTAGCTAGCTAGAGATCTTTCTTAAAGTTCACGGTACTGAAAAACCGTCTGACTTCTCCTTATACGATACAGACAAAGAAACAACAGGAGACGATGGGGTGCTGTCCTAGTGTCGACCTTTCCCCTCAGGACTGTGAGCATGCTAGAGATACTAGCTGCTAGCTCTTCTCTGACCGACACGAAGAGGTGACTTTGTGTACGACACAACCTAACGCGTAGGAGGTAGGCGTCACTTCTTCCTATATTCTCATTGGTCAACGGGGTCAGCACTGCAATGTGATTGGTTCAGATGGTTGCGTTAGGTTTTACTGTCCAGCGTGTGCCAACTAGGTGGAGACAAATCGTCTTCTCGACGACTAATTTAAAAAAAAAGAGGACATACTGTTGCAACGTAGAAATATAAAAATATATATTTTTTATTTGTTGTAAAAAAAAATATGGTTTTAATGCATATATTGTATCCACAAAAATAGACAGTCAATGTCTGTTCCTTAGTGGCACTACATATTACTCTTTAAATTACACAAACAGTATAGGCTAATTATAATTGCATTTTTAAACCATCTTTAATGTAATCAGTTTTTATGGTGTTTACTTTTATTGATTTATCCTGTCATTGGTTGTGTCTTTTTATCTTTGCACTGTTTTGCCAATTTGATTGTACTCCATTTACATTGTTTAACGCTTAATAATGAAAAATCCTAAACTGAATTTTACTTTGATCAAAAGCGTTTTGTTTTATAATTTTATACTTTTTAGAATAATTTTTAGTTTCACATACCTTCTGATAGTTGTTGTATTTGCATGATTGCCACAAAGAGTTCTCTTCCTCATTGTCTCATTTTTGACTTGAAGTGCTTTTAGGAGAATATGTGTAAAACTATGTGTGGTTATAAGTGTAAATAACATTACTACCTGAAAAACAAACTTCGTCAATAAGGTTGACCAGCCTGTATGCAGCCTGAAAGGCAAAACCAAGGGGAAATGTGTCCAAAACAAAAGACATATATTTAGTTTCAAAACTTTTAAACAAACTACTAAAAGTATAATCTGATTTTACTGAACATCTGCTGAATTACTGCTTGTCCAGTTGGTTTACATCTGTACAATGTTGCATTACAACCAAGTGGCAATACACTAACAACATAACTGTACATAATAAGTCAGCCATACTCTTCTGTTTGATGATGGCATTGCATGACACAGGCCTTGATAATATAGGTCCAGCTTTATTATTTGACTTTAAAATGTGAAGAGGAGCCCTGTGTCAAAATCTGGTTATGGTTTTAGACCTTCATCGTTTTATACTTGTGCTTCTGTGTTGCGTATTCTGTAATGAATGCATTCAGTCAAACCACCACACTGCAAACAAGGGGCCAGGTGGTTTTCTAACAGAGAAAATCTATCCATCCATCATCCTAACACTTGTCCACCCTGGACAGGTCACCAGTCTATAAAAGGGCTGACATACAGAGACAGATAAGCATTCACACCTGGAGTCCCCAATTAACCCAAACCCCTAACTCCAGGTTCTTTGGATGGTGGCTGGAAGCCAGAGAAACTCCACGCAGACACGTGGAGAACATGCAAACTCCACACAGAGAGGCACCGGGCTGACACGTGGATTTGAACCCAGGTGCTAACCACTACACCATTGTGCTGCCCAGAGAATAGTACAGAGCAAAATTCATGACATTGCTTCTGGGCAGGCCTCTGGTCCACTAGAAGTAGTAATTTAGTGGTTATTAATTCAATGCCATTTGTCATTTTACATTTCTTTCATCCACCTTTGTGAAAAGATGTTCTTCTGGATTTAATCACCAATCACTACAGTACTGGCTAAAAAAACAACAACACTGTGTTCTTAAGTCATTGTTTACATGTTAGCAGTAATCTCTGCATTCAAAAAACTGAACTACTGTTCACTCCCGTCTGTTGTGTTGTTTTAATTTACATGGTCTGAACACAGACTCTGATGAACTTCTGCAAATGTGTAGAGCTCATGGGAAATGGTGTCTGTTAAAGGCTACAAAAAACTATGAACAACACATATATTATGTTTTTTTGGCATGTTTGCCTTTGTTTGATAGTGATAGTAAGGACGTAAAGAGGGAACATGGGAGAAGAGAGGGTAGTATGACATTCACAGACATGTAGTATGACATGCACATTAAGTCACCAGGCAGACTCAAACCAGGGACACTGCAGTTACATGTGCTGTATCCATCTAGCTACCAAGTCACTCATGTTTTAAAAAAAGTTCTTAAAACACAACAAGCAAAATACATGACAAAGCTTGTGGCTGAAAAGGATGTATTCCAAGGCTGGATTTTTAGCTAATAGTAAAATTAGAAATCTCAATGGGATTGATATTTGAGATATTTTTTCCAACATGAAAAATTCAGTTTCACTTCTGCCTTATAGGGACATGACATTCATTGGTCATCCAGGTCATGTATAAATGAAACTGGACTACAGTTAGAACTGAAGAAGCCTTTTAGGATGAGAGGTGAAATATTCAAGAACCTCAAGCATGTCCAGTTGCCTCCAAACAGCATTTTGTGGGTCATCATAGCTTGTTTTTGGCCCTGGGGCCCCACAGGAGGCCACACTGGCCATGAAACTTTATGATTTGATCGTCAAAGCAAAGTTGTCAAATTCACAGGGATTTAATAAAGAGGAAAGAGGTTAATCTGATTATGGTAATGTATCTAAAAAGTGTTCAGCCGAGGTTGGATCCATGCCTTTGGAACATGCTGGACACACTCCGCCCCGTCAGCTATTAGGTGTCGTAAAACGAGCGCACCTATTTTCGCTGTTAAATCACGTAGTTTATCGCGTTGTCTGGACACAGCTGACTGCTGTCTGGTAGAAGACATAAACCAAACCAGGCTAGCAGGACGGGTATTTAACAGCCCACAGAGCAGGGGTCCAGTCAGTGTACGCTCAGGAGGACAGCGGGGACAGGACAGGACCGGACCGAGTCTGTCCTCCAGCAATGCCAACGCCGAGTGTCGCAGCGAGCTAACGCGTTAGCCCCATCCCAACACCCAGGAGCTGATCCCGATGGCAAAACCGAGGCGAGGATAGAGAAAAGGCGACTTCAACAGGGAGGGTTAGCTTAGTTTCAATGTTATTGTTAATTGAAGCCACATATGGTCACAATGTCCTGCTCTGGAAACCTGGTTTGGGATGTAAATAAACGACTTATTGGATACAGCGACCCTAACGCCATCAGGACCAACTATTTAGGTAAGAACAAAGCAAACCCATTTAATGCTAACGACAACGCAGGTGCAGTCAGCGGAAGACGTATTGTTTTTAACATTTTATTTAGCAGATAAACTCAGGTTGTGTTAGTGGTGCCGGATCTAATGGGCTGACAGCTAAACTCAACATGACTGTGGCCCCAGTGGCCCCCAGAGCTGCTGCTCCGTCTGCACAGTCAGGACCAGGTCCACTGCAACCGCATGCACGTTTAATTTATGTAAAAGAACAGACATGAGAGTCCAGACTTAAAGCACCACATACATGTAATGTACAGCAAAGCAACCACCACACACACAGTGAGGAACTAAAGTCTAAAGGATTAACATTAAATTGCAAAAAATAATGTAGCAAAAGCAATTATGTAATGTGTTTATGAACGTCTAGTTGATCATGAAGTGTTTTCAGTTTTGCAGGAGTTTGTAGGCGGTGGAGATGAAACCATGTGTAATAAAAATGGCTAAAGTCTCAACCTTTAAATCATGCTCACAGTGACATACAGTATTCAGTGTAAAACAACCACAAACTGCCCAAAGGCTGCAAATTAACCCAACAGAAGAACTTAATGATACTTGTAGTCTGTGAAAACTTTTGCATATTAATAAATGAAGAATGTAAAACAATTAAAAGTATAACAGCACACATTTTAATAGGAACAGTGATGCTTAAGTAAATTCTGAGAACCTGTAACAACTCTGCAGTGTGTTGAATTAGTCGCACAAGATCATGATTTATTGGCATTGATTATTTGTCCCATCACATTCAAACAAGTGTTTGTCAATATAATGTTTTCCTGCAGTGATTAATTAAGTCCAGATCTTCATATTCAGAGTGGAAATAATCTTCATAACCCCCGAAGAGTAGCACATCATAGATTAATAAAGAATCAGTATTTTAGGTTGGTTAGAAAATATTCTTTCATACATCAGGCCAATGTCTCAGGATGCTATTAATGATTTATTGTGAAATATTCCCACAGTGAACAAAGAAGCTTCTGTAGTAAGAGATCTAATTACTTTTTAAACACATGATATTACCTGTATTCTATTTATCTATATTAGAAAATGTTTTGTGTGTTGAAATCATCATATAAGTATCACATCTTAACTATTTGTCCCACAACTTATAAATAAGAACATTTGTCAACAGACCTGGTTCTTGGAATGATAAAGTCTATGTACGAGTGTTTTAAAAGATTAATGCAGTTTAGTTTCATATCCTAGTTGTGATTTAGGACGGTTTAACCAGGGTGAAGCTCTGCAAGTGACTGGTGTGAGTTTTCCTGCACAGTCATCATTAAAGAGGTGTCTGCGTATGAATCAGTCATTTTCTGTCTTTAAACGTTGGTATTTATGTGCTGATTGTGAGAGAACATCATGTAAAAGCAGCAGAGTAAACACAGGACAGTCTTGCTGGCACAAACCGAGTGGTTTGTGAAACTCGTCTGCAACGTGTCCTGTCAAACAGTCGGCACCTGACGGTGGTTGAACGAAGATTTACAAGCCTGACGAGGTGGAGCTGGTGCCACAGAGGTTTAGTCAGTGCTGTATTTAGCTTGACTGAGATACGGTTTGAGTTGTTATTGTGTTTGGGTAGAGGTACTTGCAGTGATGTGCAGCTCAGAGCTCGTGTGGGATATATTTAGCTCAGAGAAGGCGACTGGGAAAATACTCCATTACCATTATACTGTTAAATCTTGGTCAAGTAAAAGTATGTTAGTATAATTAGGGGCAAAAAAAGTATTTAATACAGAAAAATGGCCTTTATGAATAAAATATTATAATATTATTTTCTTGTGCATTATCATGTGAACAGCATTTTACTGTTGTAGTTGGTTGAGCTGGAGCTTTTTTTAGCAATAATATTTAGGATTAATTTGCTGATTGCTGAGTTTATGAAAAATGAGGATATAGTGAGTCTAAAGGGACACTTTTACTGTTTCTTTTGTCCATCCAAACCCCAGAAGGATTAAAAATATTTAAATTGTTCAAATAGAAAAAACAGGAAATGTGCGTGTTTGTTATATGCAAAACATTTGTACAGTAACCTGTAACTAAAACTTACTCGCATAAATGTAGTGGAGTAAAAGATATTATGTTTTCCTGTCAGTATAAAGTGGCATGAAAAGAAAATACTCTAAGAACAGATACCTTTAAATGTGTACATAAGTACTGCAGTACAGTACCTGAGTAAATGTCCTTAAAAGTAATAGTCTGCATTAAACTAAAAAGCATCTCTGAGCACTTTTTTTCTTACTTATTTAGTTTGATATCAGTTCATTTGTTGAATGTGTGAAATGTTAGATTATTATTTTCTAGTTCAAGCTTGTTCAGTTCTGAGGTTTTGTTTGTTTGTTATCATCATTTATGTCATTGTCAAATATGACAAATTAAAATGTTTCTTTAGGCTCCGAGAAATCAGCTATATTAACAATTAATAAAACTGAAGAGGTTGTGAGTTCTGTTTTCTCACATTTGAATTGTGTTCATTATGTGCTGTACCAGTCATCACTGTGTACTGTTTTTCACGTTAGTATAAACAAAATTAACTCACATAATCATTTTATATTTACACAGACGCTCATCAGTTTCCTTTATGTGTTGTGCTTTTGCTGAGAAGTGTCAGAAATGAAGTAGTGTTTATTTTGTATTTAGGATATTCTGGAGTTTTGTCACTTCAACACTGTGTTGAAGTGACAAAACAAAAGCTGTTTAGAATTAGTGTTTAGCGTGAGTTTAAGACACTGACTTTAATTATTGAATAATTATTAATATTTTAAACTTACTGGACATTAAAAATTGTAGTTATTTATTTTCTCTTTTGTTTCTTCCTTCTCTCTTCTAAACCAATAATCGATTAGTCCAAAAAAGTAGTAGATTAATTATTGATTAGATCTTGAATTATATTTTTTAATATAAAAATGCTGTTTCAGCCTCTAATATAAAGATGCTGTTCTGTCTTTTTTTTTTTTTTTTTAATCATGCTAAATTGCATATTGAAGACATGTAGACTCTGAGACACTGTGACAGACATTTTATAGCCTGAAAGATGAATTGCAGAAATAATCAGCAGATTAATCGATGATTAAACTAATTGATGGATGTTGCCCTGTTGAATCTAAAAATGAATCTAGTTTCAGACCAACCTTAGAGCCAGTCTATTAGTCACAGAGTGTGTTAAGTATCCGGGTTTTGTGTTGTACATACACTGTAAACATTTTATCCTGGTGTCACAAACCTGCATATTAGAGCATGATGACAGAAACCGGGAAACTGTAGCATGTAAACACTTGATCCAAGTTTCTGGACATTCTTAGTTGATACCAACCAACTCCAATGGTGAGAAATCAAGACACAGCCGCACAAAGATTATCAGACACCTGGACACTGTCAACAAATACGAGAATGTGAATAATTATGGTTCTTATGTTCGGTGTAAACGCTGCATCCTGAATATGATAAATGTTCAAATAAACTCAAATCATGTGATGAAGCTGCTCCTTGGACAATAAATGCAAAATCAACAAATTATAGCTGTTTTCCTACATAAATCACATCATGATGCTAATTTATTGCCCCCATATAAATGTTGTATAAATGTTTTATTGACACTTTAACTCACTTAAACTAGAAAAGCTGTTCTCCAGAGAAAATCTCATTTCACGATACAAGTGAAAAATGTCCACTAGGACGAACTGAAATCAAATCAAATTTATTTTCTGTGTTAACTGTGTTACACAAACTACTGAGTAAAGTTAAAACTTATAAAACCTAATTCTGTACTATTTTATAGAAATATGATTTGTGCAGGACCATTTAAAATCTTTTTGCTTTTTTTAATCTGTTGGAATCAAGTGCAAGGGCGGCGTTTCCTGCATGAACACCATGCATGTTATGCAAATACTGAATTAAAAAATTTTTTTTAACCGGTGGTCACTTCTGTTGCACTTAACTAAAGTGGAGACACAAGCAGATGTACTGTATGATATGAAAAGGCTCAAAAACTTTTCTCTTTTTCACAGGTAGAAGAGAATTTGTCCAGAGACTTAAACTTGAAGCGACACTGAATGTACACAATGGCTGTGTAAGTACCCACATATTTCTGTTTCTAATCTTATTTTGTGTGTCGTCTGTGTCGTCCTACAAACACAAAACATCAGTCTTCCTCAGGAAGCTTTGTGAGGCCTCAGTGTCTGACAGAAGAGCAGATCTTTGACTTCAGGTCAGGTGGTTTATGCCTGTGAGAAACCTGAAGCTGACATAACAGTCACATGTCCTGTCACAGTATCAGTCAGGACGCCACTCGTCCAAAACACAGAAACAGCCACAGCAGACACGTCCCAGCAGAGCTGAGGTTTAATACTGACTCTAAATCAGAAAGTGTGGCAGAAATGTTTCTGTTGTGTGTTATGAATATATTAGCTGTTTAACTATTGATTAATGTAAGAGCTGTGATCATCTATGTTATAACTATGAGCTGTTCGATTAAATTAGTACTGAAACTGTTATTTAAGTAACATTTTCTGTTTGCAGCTTGTAAATTGTGTGCATTTGCTGGCACATTATTAAATTTCTTTATGAATAATAATATTTTTGCAAACAAAGGTATATTAGTACACATGAATTTGCAGTTATGGGAGTAGCAGCTTGTGCGCCCAGAGACATTTTCACCAGGAAGTCATAAATTAGAGAGCGCACACCACAGCAGTGTTATTTAAAATGATTATGGGTGTTAAGAGCTCTGTCTGTGTCCTCTGTATAGTGAGAGTGAAGAGAGAGAAGAAGGTATGTTCAGGATGTTAAAGTTAGTTTGAAGTCGACATAAAGGAGAACGTGTCGTCATTACGATATTTTGTTTGGTAGGTTTTATATTAGTCCAAGACTTTCACCTACAAAGAGCACATCACTGGAGTATCTCGTTAAACAAACATGGATGCTGTGAGCTCTCTTTTCTGCATAGAAACTGTGTAGATGGAGGAAAAAAGCAGGTTAAAGTTAGTCTGGAGTCTCTGGTTGTCCAAAGCAGCGCGGGCTGTTTTGCCTCCATTGTGGGGAATGATTACGTATTGATACAGAAGCTAAAACAATGATCTGTCAGTCAACAGAAATAGAAGATTTATGAAGAACATGTCCATGAAGATGAAACCGTGACCCCGTCTCCACCCCCCGAACCTGCTGTCACTGATGTTGAGCTTCTCTTAAGTTATTAATGCAACAAAACTCATTTTTTTATCAAATCACAAAATGATTATTCTGCTTAAAGTTAAAGAAAGCTGCGTATTTTGTAAATATTACACAAATATTAAGCCTTCACACTGCCCGTGTCACATGACTGTTTTGGTCCAGTCATGACTGAGTGATCTTGCCTGTACTGTAACATGGATTTTGGGAAACATTACACCCTATTAGTGGGTTTTAGTGATATGATAAATTTGTAAAACTAAAAGATTGTTTCAGCTTGTCCAGTGTAAAGATTTACTGTTTTTCTTTGTATAATGTTTTTTAAACTCAATATCATTGTGTTTTTGACATTACCTTTGATTCTAGGATGGAAAATAATAGGATGGATATTTTGCAAAATGTTTACAAAATACCTCAAACAAATAGACACGGCTGCAGACTCAATACATTTTTATTTGTTTATTTGTCAGGGACTATACAGACAAGTCAGACACAAGCAACCAACACATCAGGATGTGTGTTGGGTTTTTGTTTCTTCACATATTTCACCACCAACACTTCTTCCCCTTCCTCAATCTGCTCGTCACCGTTTGTCTGTTAATCTTTCATCACATCAGAGACACAGAAACCAACTCGCCTACATTCAGACATATTCTAATAAAAACTGAACCTGCTTCCTGAGTTTGCAGGATGTCGTAAATGATCAGTTTGACACGGGGATGAACTCATCACAGCGTAATTTCCTCGATTGCAGAAGAGCAGCAGTGTGATGATGAAACAATGAATGAGGAAGGTGTCACTGAAGTATTGATCCACTGAATCACAGCAAACGGTTCACTCGCTCTACATTAGATCCACTGATGGATTATAAGACGTGGTCACAGTTTCCTGTTTCAATTAATCAATCAGACCAGTGGTTCTCAGCCTGTTTGTTTGTTTGTGACACCTTTAGAGAAACTACTTGTTACTCGCGGGTTACAACGAACATGTTTATGTGTTGTGAGAATTGATTTTCTGCTCTCAGACTGTTCAATTCAAAGAAATTCAGAGGCCTGAAATTATAAAACTGTATATAATATTAATAATATTTTACATAAATGTGTGCGTGTGTATTTTCTCCCCTTAAAGTCATCTCACAACTAGATCCATGCTGCAGCACCTCATGTGCGTCCTGACCACCAGCTTAGTCTATTATGAATTATAAATGATGAAAAATGCTCTTCAAATTATTTGTTTTTATATCCTGTTACAGTGACATAAAATGAAGAACCTTCACATTTGAGAAGTTGTAACAGATAAATTAGATAAATTATTCAAACAACAAATTCTTTATCAAAATACTGATGATTTAATAAGTCAGAGTAATTGATTAATCAACTTTTTTTTTTAATTGGTTGAGTATTAATTTAAACTGAAAAATGAATATTTGTCTTCTCTGAATCCACAGGTCAACACTATATCCTGGAACGACACAGGAGAATATATCCTGTCGGGGTCAGATGACACTTTTTTGGTTATTACGAACCCGTATAATAAAAAGGTAAGTCTTAATAAGGTCAACTAATCAGTAATTGGTTATACACACGTATCTGACTTTATTCATGTAGGAACAACAAGGAGGTCAGACACTAAACAGCTGGTTAGTGGTGGAAAAAAATGCAAAATACGTTCCTGTGAAATGTGCCAGCACTGCTTTTGATACATTGAGTACTGTATATTCGCTCATAACAGTTTTAACCTATAAGCAGCATTTGAATGGAGGATTTTTACTTGTAACTTAAGTTAAAGACCCGAGGACTTCTTTCGTTAAAGCAATAGATGAAGCTCATTGTTTGACAGTTTAACTACTAGTATGTCAGTGTTCCTGAAAGGTTAAAATGAGCTGTTAAATATTTTAAATATGGTTTTATAAAACCAAACTGTCAAACCCCAGAGCTGGACGCACACTGTAGAGACACAGTGTTTGAAATCTCTTTGTGGGACCTCTGATGATTGTTTCACACCAACACACAGAGACAGACTTTGCAGAGAATCTAAAATTCAGTACATATCACTGTATATGTTTGTAGATGTTTAAGTGTTGGGTTAAAGACAAAGAGTTGTGAGGATGATTTGCTCAATCAGCTACTTCCCAGCATCCCGTCCAACCACGTTTGCTTCTTGTCTTCAGGTCAAGAAGTCAATACGTTCAGGCCATCGTGCGAACATCTTCAGTGCAAAGTTCATGCCCCACACCAACGATCAAGAGATCATCTCCTGCTCCGGAGACGGCATCATCTACTACACCCACACTGAGAAGAGTCCAGAGTACAACAGACAGTGTCAGTTCACCTGCCATTATGGAACAGCTTATGAGGTTCTGACCAAAAACGGAACAAACACCATTTTCTGTCGTGTCTTCTGTCTTATAACCGTGACCTGCCTTTGTTCTTTTTGTCAGATTATGACTGTACCAAATGACCCCTACACATTTCTGTCATGTGGGGAGGACGGGACTGTGCGATGGTTTGACCTTCGCACAAAGACAAGCTGCAATAAAGAAGACTGCAAAGATGTACGGTGACAGCTGTGATATATATATATATATATCTATATCTCAATCTTCTTTTAGTTGCTGATGTAGCTTGAAATAAACTCAGAAGGGATCAGTATGTTTGTTTGGTTTATTTTTCAACCTGTGTGAAAGAAAACTGGCACATTATAGGCAACAGTGTTTTTTTTTTTTTATAACTTATTTGGCCTTTAGACCTTTAAAAGTTATAAAGTATTTAAATTTCAAAAGTGGGAAAATCTTACTTGCCAGCATGTTTAGTTTTGCAACCATTATTTTATTGGTATTTTTTTAATATGATGTTGATGATGTAACAAATCTTGATCTCTCACATTTCTGATAAATTTTTATCCTCAGCGCTCTTCTCCTCACAAGCAGTTTTCTGTGTCTGGAGTAACTCAAAAGCACTTTTCTTGGCTTTAGGCCAGTCTGCATCAGTGGGAGCTGAGTGCCGAATGGATTAGTGTGTGTGTGAGAGACTGTGTCTGACTCGATTGCATTGCTTCTTCTCGTACTTCATGCTTGGAAACAGTAATGCTTGTAATCTAATGCCTGTCCGTACAGCTTTACCAGACTCTGTTATCTCTTTCTGTTAATTAAGCTTAACCCTGTCAGTAATACATACATAAATCCTGGGCTAAATTTAGTCTTCATTAAAATAATGTTCAATTTTTGTTCAATTCACCACACTGTGTGCACTTTGATTTCAGGACATCCTGATAAACTGTCGAAGGGCAGCGACCTCTATATCCATTTCTCCCCTGGTGCCGTACTACCTGGCGGTGGGCTGCTCAGACAGCTCGGTGCGAATCTACGACAGACGCATGCTGGGCACCAGAGCCACAGGTGAACTGTCCTGCATGCCTCAGTAGATGGGATTCATGTTGCATTTTAAGCTTATTGCATGTTTGAAGTCAAGTAAAAAAAATCCCCAAATGACTAAAAATCTTAAAATTTAAACAGCTTCATAAAGCCAAAAAATTAAAACCAATATAGTTTTGTCTTTATTTTGATGGTATTGGCAGAGTATCGTTACAGTTGTCAGCAGTTATTTATAAGTGAAGACAGCAGATGGATGTAATAAAGCCGACTTGAGGGGTTTTCTCTCTTGGTCCCAACCTGCTGTGCTGTGCCCGCTCTCCTCTGGGAGCTTCTGTTGTCAGATGTGTGCATGAATTTGATTTATCTTCCCACTTAATCTAGAGTCTGTACAAGCATATAGTCAGGAAAAATATTATTGATCAAATACAAAATGTGGCGATCAGCTAACCTTACCTATAAGACAACTCCACATGATCATTAAATTGTGGGTTGTAGCTGCAGACACAGAGCACTGCCATTGTAGGAGGTTTGTGTTTGGATATCAGCTAAAGTTAATAAATAAATAGAAGATTAATTTATTAATCTAAAATTGGAAAAAAAAGCAGGTCAGTAGAAGCTAAATTGGAACCATTAGTCCTACATTGAATTTAACAGACAGTTTTAAACCTTGTTTTAAAAGACGTGGGGTAAACCTCAAGTTTTCATTCTTCACATGTATGGTGAATAAAAACCAAATGACAATTCTCCCTTTTAAGTTTTCTCTCGAGAAATGGTCCAGATGTGAGAGGTCTGAATGGTTTGTTTGTAGTTTGGCCTCAGTACTGTACTATAGAGTAGTAACTTAACATCAGTTCTTTTGACACACAAGACGTCTGTGTAAAGACCTGAGAGATAAACCAGTTTGATCCAGTTTCTTTGTCTTAGTAAATTTAATGCATAAATAAGAGAAAGAAAGTGAAACAACAATAAAATATTAAGTCAAAAGATAATTGTGTTTTCAAGTGTGTCTGACTTTTGTCATTGATTAAAAACCTTTTTTTCATCTGTGTCAGGATTTAATGGAATTTAAAAAGCATGTGATGTCGCTGTCTTCACATTCAAAGACAAAGAATTTCTAAATTTGGTTCCTGAACTTTGTCTCAGTTTTTGTGCAGTCAGAACTGGTTTGAGAAGAAAAGGGTTTACCGGGTACCAAGGAACGTTCATGAATACTGTAAAAATCCCATGAACCCGAGCTGACACTGAATGTCTCCCTCTTTCTCATCCTCAGGTAACTACATGGGTCGGGGGACGACAGGCATGTGCGTTCGTTTCGTTCCCGCTCACCTGTCCAACAAGTCGTGCAGGGTAACGTCTCTCTGCTACAGCGAGGATGGTCAGGAGGTGCTTGTCAGCTACTCCTCCGATTACATCTACCTGTTCGATCCCAAAGATGACCAGGCCCGACAGCTGAAGGGCCCGTCTGAGGAGAGGAGGGAGGAGGTGAGAACATGGGGAAGACTCAAGTCATATACACTACTCACAAAAAGTTAGGGATATTCGGCTTTCGGGTGAAATTTCAGGATGAACCTAAAATGCACTA
>JAUMHL010000014.1:9341183-9357701 GCA_032362345.1 Sandelia bainsii
ATAGTGCATTTTAGGTTCATCCTGAAATTTCACCCGAAAGCCGAATATCCCTAACTTTTTGTGAGTAGTGTAAGTGTGTCAAACCCATGATCTGACCGAATCAACCTTAAGTCAGTGAGGTCAAGAAAAACGCTATCTAAAAGAAAAGTGTTTTCTGTGCACTGGATATGGCAGTTAAAAAAGTCATCTCCACCATGATGATAAAGTGAGGCCATGAGGTGATTTTGACCTAATAGGCCAAAAACAGCTGAATCCGCACACTTTTTAAATTTATCTCATTATAATTTTATTCACTTTTGTTGTGCAACATTTTAACAACATTGTGATGGGAGCAAAAAAAGCAAAGTGTGGATTCTACTATTTTTGAGCTGTAAATCAAACCTGAAATAAAACTGAAAATGAATTTTGTAGGCATCTGAAGGACTGTTCTTTTCTCTACAGGAGCAGCAGCACATCCAGCTCTTTGGGCAGCGGAGGTCCAAAAACATCGGAGCCAGTGGCTGCTCAGAGCAGAGAGAGTCTGTTGACGAGCCCAGTGTCAGAGCAAGGTGAGTTGTCTCCTTCATGATCACAAACACTGCTCCAACAAACAATCCAGTTTCAAGTTTAAAGAGTAACTTAACACCAGACTGAACAAATCCAGTGCAGCGTACAAGAAAGGCAACACAGAAACGGCAAAAACGTACAAGCAAAATGTAAACAGGGGTAAAACTAGATTAAGATGTAATAGGTGTTACAGGTTTTGATAGCTTTCTCATGTAAAGAGGGTGAGATAGCAGCTGTATAATGTCCCCTTTCTTTCAATGATACAATAAAAATGTCTTTGTTAGTACATTTACATTTAGAAATATACATTTTCTACAAAAGATATATGTAATCATGTAATACTAATTACTGTAGGGTAGAAGAGACTGTAAGGTTAAAGTTGCTGGGACTGTATCAGGAAAAACAGACGTCAAAAGACAAAAAAAGTTTCTATTTAATAAATTCAGAAATAACACACTTACAAACACAATGATCACAGAAATATAGTCTGTTGCAAGTTACAGGCATACAAAGACACATCTTCTCACTATGCCCACAGTCGAGTAAACAGTAGTTAAAACTGAAAATGTTTTGCAGTCCTACGTACAGTATATTAATGTGTACTCCCCCTCAGCTTCCTCTGAGTCCTTGGGGCAGCAGAGTTTGCCGTCCACCTCCACAGAGCCTCTGTGTGACGCCTCCTGCTCCAGCTCCGTCCTCGGTAGCTCGTCGGCTCTGGCTCCAGCAGAGGGCTCCTCTGAGGGGGACAACATGACTTTGTCGCCATTAGAGAGGAGTCAGACGGAGGATATGGAGGACACATCAGGAGGCTGCAGGAGAGCGGAGCCCACGACTGAGGAAGGGCAGGAGGGAGAGGAGGGCAAGAGTCAACCCGCACGAGGCAACCAGGACTCTGATGACAGCGATGACGATCCAATCCTCATCCCATCAGCGAGGTTCAGAGGACAGGGACAGAGGTATGTCAGACAAGCTTTTGATTCTTCCACCATCATGGGCAAATTATTGTGTCTTAGATAATTATTTATCCATCACTGTTAAAGGGTGGGTGTTTTAATTTGAGTCTTCCTTGACTGTTTTGACTGCAAATATAGATTTAATTCCAGAGGGTCTGCAGTAGGAGATAGGATGATCAGGTAACTAAAAGCATATAACCTGTGAGGTGTCTAACATGCAGCAGAGCACAGAAACTCAACAGCACAACACGTGTGTGTGATCATAATGTTTTTGCGTTGGTTTGTTCGTTTCGTTGATAAAAAAAACAACTAATAAACACAAAGCTAACTGTAGTGTTGGATTGCTGTGCATGTGAGTACTGACTCCACAAATGGTGTGAAAATTTTAAAGATGTTCTAACCAAAGAAAGATGAAAAGTGAAGACTGTTTACATTATATCCAGACAAAAAAAGGACAATAAAAATATATTTAAATATTTATATTTTAAATTTCTAAACAGGACTCTGCTTTTTCAACATGAACCAGTGTGAGCTGGTTGGATTCAGTGACTCTGTCATGAAGTAAATGGATGAGGCTTTGTGTAACGATAATAATGGCTGTATTCAGTTATGACAGAGCAAACTGGTGTTTTCCTTTAAATTGGCTCCTTTCTAGCTTGGAGTTTTGTTTTAGTTTTGTTTTTAATGCAGCTGTTACTGGTTGGAAACATAGCACAGATTCAAAGCATGGGGTTCATAAGCATCAGTGACAGCACGAGGTTGTGTCTTTTTGTTGCGTGAGTTATATTTACGTGCTGGTTTTTGTTGTGTTTGTCAGACGCTCCGCAGCTGCTCGTATCCAGGAGCTGTTTCGCAGGAGGAAAGAAAGAAGGGAGATGGAGGAGAGCGAGACCCAGAACATCAGGAGACCCTCTGTCAAAATGGTCTACAAAGGCCACCGCAACTCCAGGACAATGGTACAGCTACAGAATATTAACATGGTATTTGTTAGGAGTTTGGTGACTTCATAAACAAATCTCTTAAAGGGATAGTTCCATATTTAGGAACTATAGAAAAAACACTTTGAAACTCTGATTACTTCTTCACTTCAGATTGTGTCTTCTTTTAAGCTGAATTTATGGTTCATGAAACACTGAAATTCCTGCCCATAAATAAACATCTTTGCACAACAGACAACAGAGGTGGCAGAAATAGCTTACACAAACTTAATAATAAAGTAAAAGAGAAAGTACTTGAAGTGCCTCTTCAAAGTATGAAGTCTGTGCTCTAAAACCTAAGTACTGCACCATGGGTAAAAAATCTCTGTATTTTAAGTAAAAAGACAGGAATATTAGTATTAAAATATACCAAAAGTAAAATAACTCATGCACAGAGCCATGCTAGGTGTTCATATTAAGCTAAGTTAATTGTCTTCCAACACAAGCTCTCTGCTGAACACACAGATATGACAGTGGCCTGGATCATCTCATCTAACTCTCTGTGGTTAAGGTTGTTTTATTTCTTCTATGTCCAGATAAAGGAGTCGTGTTTCTGGGGCAAAAATTTTGTGATGAGTGGTTCAGACTGCGGCCATATCTTCATCTGGGACAGACACACCGCTGAGCACCTCATGCTGCTCGAAGCCGACAACCACGTGGTGAACTGCCTGCAGCCGCATCCCTACGACCCCAGTGAGTCACACTTCACTCTGGACTCCGGATTGTTACACCTGATCCTCTGCACTGACGTGATGTGACCAAGTAGCCTAACACGTTTAATGAATTCTTAATTTTCTGGTCTGTTTCAGTTCTGGCTTCTTCAGGGATAGACTATGATATCAAGATCTGGTCGCCACTGGAAGAGTCGCCATGTTTCGACAGAGTCCTCGCTGATGAGGTATGATGGCCACAAGGTCACAGAAATGAGTAGAAATTACATTAGTTATTTTTTATATTATCATTACATTTATTTCACACTTTAGTTTCATATTAGTTTTACATGTACATGCTTAAATTATTATTCTGTTCATCATATTATCCACACGTCCTATGGCCTAGACTACTATTTATGGAGTGCGTTGCTTTAGAAAGATGTTTTTTGTTTTTTTTAGCATAACTTCATGCAGCCTGAACCATCCCTTCTTCATTTCTAAAGTGGAAATGTACTCAGACAGGTGGCAGAAATCAGTCTGAAATGAGAAACACTCGTACGGCCAAGCCCCACGCAGAGAAGTAGGAGAAATTTAAGACAAGAATATGAAAATGTTCTTGCATGGGGTTCGATAACTGGAAAGCCTTCTAGCATGTAATACAAAAGAAGTGTCACAATTCAGCTTATTAGAGAATCAGCTATGAATAATGCTTTCTATCAATAACAGTGATGGAGCGATGTTGATTGTCGTTTTCACTAATGAGCAAAAACTGTTCTGTATAAGTTGCTTGATTTGTTGAGTAAATAAATACAATCTTTAAAGTGTGTTTCACTTAAAAATCATGATAAATTTCATGCTACTACTGATTTTCTGTTCTTTGTTTTTTACTATTGAAGTAATGTCTTCTGTTATTTAGACTTAAACTAGTACAATTATTAATTGTAGCTACCCATTTCTAATATGAGAAATGGCAGTGATTCTATTTCTTGGCAAAATCTTCTTCACAATGTTGCGACAAACCAGGATTGTGTAATAGATTGTCTTTTTTTTTTTTCTGGCACAAAAATTTTACTTCGTTTTCTTTTGCATTTTCTAACACTTTTCTCCCCTTTTAAGGTAATAACTCGAAATGAGCTGATGCTGGAGGAAACAAGAAACACAATCACAGTCCCAGCCTCTTTCATGCTCCGAATGTTGGCCTCCCTTAATCACATCCGATCAGGTACATGCAACTGTTTTTGTTTTTCATTTCTTTCTGAATATTTATGCTTGTAAATTCCTGGATACAAAATGTACTTACTGTGCTTTTCTCACGACTTGGAGCAAGTGTCCTTATGTATAATATCTGCTTTTTTCCTTCTTGTAGATCGACTAGAAGGCGATCGCTCTGAAGGTTCAGGTCAGGAAAATGACGATGAGCAGTAGCCTGATGGCATTTTATTTTAAAGAAAACACTATTTCTCCTTGCTGTATAGCACTTGAAAAGAGATTTGTACAAGTATAGTGTAGAATACTTACTTTTGAAAATTACTCTAATTTCTAGCCCTGTGTTTTTTGTAAGATGACTTTCTTACTGATGTTTCTGTATGAGGTAAAACTACATCTGCGTGAGTGCAAAAGGAAAATACGTCAGTACATATATAAAGTGTGAGAATAATGGCGGTTGGTGTGCAAGGATGTTAAGTGCAATATTATTTTGTTAGGAGAGAGTGAACTTTGATCAGTGTTAATGTGTGACATTCTGAATTTGTAGCACAAAGCTAAAAAATGTTGATGTGCTGCTGTGGCAGTGACACATGTAAACAAGGAATTTAAAACATACTTGGAAAATGCTTTAAATTTGTTGTTGGCAGGCAGAAAATGAAACAAAGCTGTGGTTCTTCTCCTGAAAGGCTCATGTCAAACTATAATCTTTTACAGGATTTGGGTTAGAAAAAATAAAGCTAAATGGCATCTCAAAGATGTCTGCGCTTGTCTCAAAGAGGAAAAACTAAAGGCAACTGTGCAGCATACAAATTAATTGACAGATGAATTCAAGAAATAAATAACCTCTACATTACACACTGCTTGTTGACAGGATTAGGAGGTAAGAATATGAAAATGTAAAATATATTAGGTCGCATCAACATAGACAAAAGTGTAAGTGATAAAAAAAAAAGAAGTTATGTTTGCTTTATGTTGAACAAATTGACGAGATGTTTTTTTTTTGTTTTTTTTATTGGCAATTCATTTCTCAGTTGTGCAGGAAATGGAAACCATTTTCATCCATGTGGTTGAAGACTCTTTAAAGACCTTCAAATTAGAATTGCACTCCTGTAACAGTGGACAGTTGAAATGTCATGAGATATTGTCTTTGTTGTACCACACATCACCAAAAGCCTGGTGCCTACATTACCCACAGTGCTCCCTGGCACAGACACTATAATGGAGATTCTGATGTGTTGTGGTAGAAGCAGCTGATGTAGCCTCAAGCAGAGACGAGGAGCAGGCTACATAGGGTGTGGCAAGATCAGTTCTAACACTACAGCATATTTTAATTGTTTTCAGTCGCTTGAGGCAGTTTTATATTTTTGCACAGCTCCTGCTGCAGCCACACAAACATTTACATTCTTTTTTTAATTATATGTAGTAAACAAAGACCTGTAAACAACCAGATTAAAAAAGAAATCACTGGAGTTCATTATGAAACCATAACTGCTAAACAACCTACTTGATTAAAGATCACTAGGTGTATCGTTCTGGAAGCCAGATGCTTGTCTTGAACTTCACGGTACTACAGAAGAGGCACAAACTGGAACAAAAATAAAACACTAATAGCCCCAGGTTGTTTGCAGGATGCTGTTAAGTCGCCTTTGTTTGGAAGCTGTTGGTAAAAACTTCACTTCTCCACATCTCAGCAGCACAGATGAAAGATGTTTTATGTAAAAAAAACTTTTAATAGAAGAATCTTGATACAAAAGTTTAATGGAAATATTTGTATTAATAGTTCCTGTATAGTAAAAATCAAAAGGTTACATCACTTCTCAGGTGTATAGCTTTGTCTTACAAAATAAGTACCTGTTCAAACATAATAAAAAATACGAGGTAAGACTGAAGCACCAGAACTGTGCTCTACTTGTTATAAATGTTGTTGTGTAACAGTAAAGGAAGTGTCAGAGTGTATAAACTGAGGTGAACTACATCCATCAAATTAAGTTTTTTTTTTTTTTTTAAACTTAGGACAGAACTTGTCCTCTGATTCACAAACCGTTTCTATTTCAGTGAGTTGACTTTCAATAACCAATATGAACATACAATAATTTATTTCTGACATGGTCACTTTGCACTGCTCATTATGTTGGCAATATCATGAAATGTCCTTGCTTATGTGTTTTCATTAATAAAACAGTTTTAAATATTGGTAACAGTCTCCAAATGACTAATTCTGGACGTCATTTACTCTGTGTTGTTGTAACTTGGTTGTCTTCACTACATCACTACAGCCTTGGATTTTGATAGTTTGCAAAAAACACTGAACAGTAATAATCACCTAATGTGATATAAAAACGGAGTGGTTCCTATAAGACGAAGTACACACTGTATGTGCAGTTACTGTGTCCATAGTGATCTGTGATACATAATCATGAAATGTCAAAAGTCCCTGTTTCTAATGTACCTGTAGTTACATGCACAATCACATTTCACTCTTTAAAGTACCTTACTTATACTACAAATGTTGGCCAAATCTGGTGAAGTTCAGGGCTGGGCAATATGTAGAGATTTACATTCTTCCTTCCTATACCCATTCATTAATTTAAAATTTTAATTAATTTATTTTATACAGGTGCAATAATTAAAATTTGATGGTTTCAGCTTCTCACGTGAGGATTGTATGCTTCTTTTTAATTATATGTGACAGTAAACTACATATATTTGGGTTTTGGACTGTTGTACTGTATTGTAATGAATTACCTACTATTATGTTAGTTACATACATAACTAACATAATAGCAGGTAATTCATTTTATTATTTACACCTGCACTTTTGCTGCAGTGTGCTACATGTTTCAATGTCTTCGATAAAAAAAATGTTTTACTTGGTTGAACTTCAGAGGTGGTTGTTGGGTCTCATTTCTGTGTTGTCCAATGAGAACATCAGAATTACAAAAAATAGTTTTCCACATGTAAACAAATTGTGATCTACAGTCACTGTCAGAAAAAAAGTAGTAAAAAAACTGCAACTGTGACTTTCTCTCAAAACACTCAGCACTGTTTTCTGCCTCCTTTAAAATCTCGTTATTGCTACATTCAAAGCTCTGCACACCTGCACAGGTGTTTCCACGGATTCCTGTTATTTAAACTTTGCTCATGCTGCATTCATGTCCTAGTGGGTTTACTGTAATTACTGAATACTTTTCACTTAACTTCCAGTTCAACAATTGTCCATCTAGTTGGGCACAGTAAAGTGGAGACATCTGTGCGTGTGGACCACTAATGTGCAGTACTGCACAACTGCCTCTTTATGTGGAAGACTGGAAATTCAGATATGTCTGAAGGTAAAGTAAGTAGCAGCTACTTTCAAACCAATGATTTACTGAATCAGGTTGCAATAAAAGTTAAGAAATGTTTTAAATGTTTTGAGTAAAAACATAGGAAACAATGAATTATGTAAACAGGAAGTCATCTTGCACAGCTTAAAAAAAAAAAGTTGTGGAGGCTCAGCACATCTCTTTCATAAATGCAGGTGTTCTTTCGTTTTATTCATGTCTGCATACAGTGAGTGATCCGTGTTTGAGAGTTAATTGTAGTCAGAATTAGAATGAGTCAAATATCAGATTATATTAGCCTAGCTGATGTCATTTACATGTTTAATCAAATGTTGGTATAGCATTTGTAATTTGAGGTATCTTATTTTAAAACTGGAGTAAAATATAAATATTAAGTTTCATGTCAACACATGTTGATGGTATTCTACTTTTTTTACTTGTCACTTAAAGGAATATTAACAAGCTAACATTATCATATGCTTCATCTACCTACAGCTGTAGCATCTGGTAGTTAATTGGAGTAAGCAGTCAGCTAGTCTCTTGTCTGGTGCAACCTGTTTTAATTTAGTCATGTATGAAACTTGTTCTAATTTAAATCTCTGAAGTTTGAAGTCATGCACCTGACCAAGAAACAACCGGGGATTGAAACATACTTTTCTTAATGTAACCAAGAAGAAGTTTTAAACAGGATCTGATAACAGTGTTAGAAGTCCTTTGGAAAACAGAACGGACAGTGAACTTCTTTCATAATACCCAGCCCTAATGAGGCACAGGTCCTCATTACACACCGTAAAAATAATATGGTAGTAAACTAATTTTAACAGTCATTTAAGTTACAGTAGTTAAGGCTTCCTATGTGGTTTCATTATTTCATACAAAAGCTTGCAAAGACACTGACATTGTGCACTTGGTCCAACATAGTGGAATGAATAATGTGCATCTTCTTGTTTCCTAATACTTTCAAGTATAAAATATGCATGTGTACAAAGACTTCATTAACTGCACCACAGAGTATGAAAAACTCCTAGAATGATCACACATACTCACGTTAAGGATGTGAAACCGTTACACTCTTACAATAAAATGATTATGACCTATAAAATGTCCATGATCAGACAAACCACATTCAGGCTGGTTTTTCCTTAACATCTTGCTCTTCTTCATCTCTGTCGTCTTTCACAATCCCTTCATCGATACTCTCCAGCCTCAGTCTCTGACCGTCCAGGTATCTAGGTCTCTGTGCTGCCCTCGTCGTGCACAGTCCTACCGGAAGTGCCTCACCAAACAGAGTGAGCTTAGCGTCACTCTCTATAGCCTTTGCCAGGCAGGACGCAAAGGTATCAAGAGATTTGTGTACCTCTGCGTGGACTTGAACTGAGGATGTGTTGGTATTTTCAGCTGACAAAGAAAAATGTACAGTTGAGATGTAAAGTATTTGGACAGTTACACCTCTTTTGTTCTTCAGACACTGCTTCAGTACATTCAATGTGTAACAACATAATGGATATTACACTAAGTGCCCAGTCTTAGCTTTACATAGCTGGTTAAAATGCCCATCTCACACACACACACACACACACAGTTCTTATTATACTCACGTAAACCCACTCAAATCAAAACGGAGACTTCGCAGTTTAATGCAGTATAAATCATTATATTTTAAATTGAATGTGATGAAGAACAGAGCCTGAGAAACAAAAAAAATTTGCAACTGTCCAAATACTTACAATCTGGACCATGGGTGGTATGTCAGGTATTTACAGAAAACAAATCTTATGTATAGTGTGATATTTAAACTCATTTTCAACACTGCAGGTGAGTACAAAGTATGCTCCCTCCTCTCTAATCTTTTGTGGAGTGGGGACATGAAAGATACCTTTGGAATGCTCCACCTGGTCTTCAAAGGTGACCGAGCTCCTCCTCTTCCCGGACAGATTCCCATGGTGCTGTGGGTGGGAGGAGCCGTCTGTGGAGAAGTTATCCAGCAGCATCACGTCTGTGCCTGGAGGGAACTGAAATAAGTTACAAAGAACTTTACATTTAAAAGCAGAAACCATATTAGTAAAAAGGACACAAATCAGTTGTGTAATCAGACATTTCTTTGTTTAACACATGACTTTACTTGTCCTGTCTGCACCATTCACTGAAACTGAAAATGTGATCTGTGAATCAGGAATGTGAGGCTGGCTGTAACAAAGCTGTGGAAGTATGACGCAATGAATTTATCTAAGACCATCCAACAGCCTTTCAAACCTTATGTTTACATGCGCCACAAACCATTTAATCTCCTTTTATATGTTCAAGTTAAGCTCAAAGTATCCGTTTTAAAAAGCAGAAGAGGCAGAATTTAATTGCATGAACAGATCTGTCAAAGATTGTATTTTAACCACTGGTTTCTACTTGTTAAGATAAAGATAAAGTAAACTCACTAAAATGACAATTAGCATCATATAAAACTCTAAACAACAGTAGCTGGTAGTGGTAAAATGATTAATCAATTAATCAACTCACAATCTCCTGCAAATTTGATAGTCTATTCTCATCTAGAATACAATGCACAAAAAATGACTGTTATTCACAGTTGCAAAAAATAAAATAAAACTAACTTTTGGTCGTGAAACAGCTTGACCATACAAAGACAGTTTGCTGTTTTTGAGTTTTAATTGGCAGAGTTGTTGCAGTCAAATGTGTGAAATTGCATGTGTGACACCATTTCCTGTAAATATTACACAGTAAGTTATGTTGATTTGTTTTGTACTAAGAGCGAAGAAAAACAGATGTATAGTATAGATTGACTGTAATTTATATGTAGTATAAATGTGGCACACTACTTCTTGATCCTTCTGTGCAACACTTACATGAATCCTGTGTGAAACTGAAGCCAGTATCTCCTGTGCTGCTCCCTGGAGCTAACAGATGCCCTCCCCCTGCCAGCATGGCTGTCAGGTGTGGAGACATACCCAAGTCTGAAAGAACACAAGCAAGTTCTTATGTGATCACTGTACAACACATGAAAAGGTCAACACAGTCATTTTTGATCTACAATTTAGCATCATAAAGCTGGACAGACACTGCACAGATTAAACTGAACAGACTAAACTGGTCGTCACTAAATTTGTGCCAAATTGGTTCTCATCTCATCTGTAGTTTGATGGGGGTAATGACATGTCAGCACAGCATCTTGATTGGCTCTCTAGCAGTTTGAGTAGCTGCACAGTCTGATACCCCTCTCACGTCTTACTCTGCATTCATAGTAGACTTGTAATATGTTTACATGAATTGATTTGGTCCACACAGTGAGAGAATACATGTCTCAAATTCTGGCTGTGCAGAAAAATGCAATTGTAATGTTTAGTGTGTGCAAGATAAATAGATGCACAGTATCTGTCCAACTTAGCATAAAGAAGTATACAGAATGATGTTTACATTAACTTAAAGCTTCAGTATTTGTGTGAGGGGTCACTGCCATTTCCTCACCTGTGATTCTGTTGGAGATACTGAAGAGTCTGGACGTCCTTTGTCGCGTGGCGAACGACTCTCTATAGTAGCGGTCTCCAAAGCACATCCCCAGCAGCTCCTTCCTCACTGTTTTATTCCACAGACCATAGATAAGTGGGTGGCACACGGCGCTGCAGAAAGACAGCCATGCTACCAGAGTCTCTAGCCCCTGAGAAACACTCCCCTGCCCCCACATAGCCTCTGTACACACAACCCCAACATATGGTCCCCAGGTCATGAGGAAGGTGCCTATCACCACTAAGATGGTGACAAAAGCCTTACACTGGCTCCCTGCATACACAAGGCTCCGCCGGCTTCCATTAGAGGAAGTTGAGGTGCTTGAGTTTTTTCGTCCGCTCCTCTGAGATCCACTGGAGTCATCCTGAGCAACGACAACCGTCCCACAGTGGACTTTGCGAGCTTTCATGCGAGCAACACGGAAAATGACACCGTAACAGGCCAGCATGATGAAGAAAGGAGGAAGGATGCACCAGGTGACCCAGAAGACCGTGTAGCTTGGCTCTCTGTGCCATGATGCAACACATGTCCACTTGAAGCAGTCAAACTCGAAGGAGGACCAGCCGAACAGAGGAGGCAGACAGCCCACAAGAGAGTGTATCCACACATAAGTGATGACAACGACCGCCCGGTTCCCTGTGATCTTCATGGGGTAGATCATTGGATAGAGCACTGCATAGTACCTGTGAGAAGATAGGAGAGTAGCGAGGAAACCAATGAGTAGGGCAACTTAACACTTTCCTCAAGAGACTTCTATTGTCCAAGAAAGAAGCTGTTCAGATGTGAGTGAGTGACACAGAAACAATTCTGTAATGTGTTTTCTAAAAGGCTGCAAACAGAGCAGAAAGAGAGGGGCCTGGCAGGAGAACAAAAACATGCACTGTAATCAAAAATCCCCAAAGGTGCTGAGGGTAATTAGGATTGCAGTGAGAACAGTAAGGACTGTATGTAACTGAGAAAACTTACAGAAGGTCTTAGTGACTTTGTTTTACAGTCCTCTCTGCTACAGTGTTGTTAATTTCAACAATTCTAACGTGTGTTGATAAAGTCTTACCTAGCGCTGTAACTTAGTATTAGTATTCATTATTCATTGATTTGTTGATTATTTTTAATAAATGTGCCCATATGACACTGTAATTACAGTACTAATAACAAAAGATAACTTTTAATGGTTTGAGAAATGTTTTTCTCCTTTCTTTAAAATAAATACGCTTTGTTTTCTGAAAGCATCAGTGTTTCATTTTGGTTGGTAACTCTAAAGCACATAAGTTTTATACCCAGCCCTGGTTCTTAAAAATATCCGACTAGAAAAACTTTCTAAAACTATAAATGAATGGAAATAATTTCAACTCTGCAGATGGTGCAAGTTATTTTGTGTAAGGATGTTTGACTACTGCCACTTGAACTGGGAAAATATCCAGAAAAATACCACAACCTAAGTGTGTGGTTAACCAATCTTATTTACAAGGAAACATACTGACCTTAAAGAGAACCACACAAAAAATAAAAAAATCACAAGTTTGTGAACATGATTGTTTCTTACAGAACCATAAAAAGCAGAAAAGAAATATCAAAATCTCTTATACTGTATATTGTGGATGGTTGACTGAAACAGCAGCATCACAATGCGGAGATGCTTTGTCATCTTAATGAGATAAACACACAACTCACATTTACTTTAATATGACAATTCTAATTATTTTTAAAAATAAAATGCAACATATTAGACAACACCAGCTGGACCGGTTGTGGTGGTGATTAACTACAATGCTCAAGGGCACATAAATTCTTTTAACACAAGGATTTTATAATAAAACTTTATAATCCTTAAGCCACTGCCCCAAATAGTGTCAGAAGTAAATTCATATCAGACACATCAGGTAGTCATGATGTGTCAAACACACAACTCAAAATGAACGCTAACGTTACTCTGTCTCTACTGGATATGCAAATAGGCAACCGTTTTCTTAATAATCTTTATCCAGTACTAACCTGTCAATAGCAATAGCTCCAAGGGTGAGCATGCTGGCAGAGCTGATGAGCAGATAAAGCAGGGCAGTGAAGTTGCACCACACCACCCCAAACACCCACTCTCTCTTTGCTGAGCTCACGGCTACAAACGGCAGCACGAGAGTGGACAGCAGCAGGTTTGAGAGGGTCAGGCTGAACACAAACTTGTTGCTGGGTGTGAGCAGATAAGGCCTGCGATAAAGGGTGGCCACAATCAAGAGGTTCCCCAGGCAGGCGAGGAGTGTGATGGTCACAATGGAGACTGACTCGAGGGCAGCCAGACCCTCGGCATTACCTATCGCAGTGCAGTTTCTACTGATGTTCATAATGAGAGAGTGACCCACCGGACAGGTGAAGAAATGGTAAGAGACTGTGGAGAAGCAAGAAAGAAAAAATACACTGAGTGAAAATAATACAATGTTAATGTTTAGAAATGTTACTGTTGTGTTTAAATGCAGTGTCTTAATCGCAAAGGATAAACATTTTCATATGCGATTAATCCCAATTTTTTAATAATTTAATCTATACATAAAAAGACTTAGTTGTTTCAGTCAGTGGAATGACAATCAGGGATGAGTCTGTGAGGCCCTGCCTTATTTAAAGAATGATCTGTAGATTGATGAAACATGATGGTGGCTGCATACTGTGCTGAATCTGCTTTGCTGCCTCTGGACCAGAATGGCTTTCCATAATTGATGGAGTGATGAATTTTGAGTTGTACAACAGCAAAATGTCTCGGTATCCATCCGTGAACTGAAGCTCAACGGAAAGTAGATCATGTAGCAAAACAACCACCCTAAACACACAAGTCGTTATAGCAGAAATGCAATGTTTTGGAATAACAGAGTCACAGTCCTGACAATCCTACAGAAATGCTGTGTTCATGCAATGAAGCCAAACAAATAAATTGAAGAGAGAATGGACTAAAATCCCTCATTTCAAATTATTGCTGCAAAATTTGGCCAAACAATCTACTGAAAACAGGGGTTCACAAAACTTTAACACACACAAATACTTAAGATTGAATCATTTTCCACAATGAATAAATGTAAAGTGTTTTTTTACATTTACATTTAAGTTAATCTCTCTTTAACTCGTTTGCAGAAATTGAAAAAAAATTCCAGGTGTGACTGAAAAACGGTGAAGCCCTTTAAGCATTTCCATTTTATAGAACTTCTTCTACATTAGACTGAAAGTTCTATTTATTTACATTTAATAATGATAAAATATTAAGTATAAAACGTATGATTCACATATAAAGTGAAGTTATTTTATCTCTAACCTAATCAACTGCAACACTGAAATGCTCCACTCATGTCTATGCATTAGCTGGTTATGGATCTGAACGTGGTTTCTGCTGCTGCTGGTTTAAGTTTTTTACCATATTCATAATGTTGAGAACAAGACACCATTAGCTAGTTATTTACAAGCTTTGTACCAAACTCAAAAGCCTGGAGGCTGCAGTACTCACTATTAAATCGTCTGTGTTCACAGCTTTTAACCAAATGAAGTAGTAAAACGGTCTAAACATTAAACCAGACATTTGACTTTAGCTCCTTAGTTAACATTATTTTACAGCAGAAAAGCGTATTTACCTGGTCTTACCATGATGTTACTCAATTAGCCACTTCTTTAGTATGAAGATGCTTTCTGTGCAGCTCACAAACAATACATATAAACTTTATAACATCCTGAAGAGGTTTCAGTATCGGTACATCCAGGTCGCTAGCAGTAACTTGACGCTAGCTAACAACTACCGTTAGTTAGCCTCAGTTAGCTCAAACTTTCTCCCATTGTCCCCCTAAACACAGCTATCTAAACCATTTTTACCTGCTTTGGTTGGTCGCTGTGGCTCTACATTTTCTCCTCTGCGGCGACAAAACCTCCATCTTACGTGTCTGTTTTCACGCCGAGAAACTGAAGGTTGAGCCTGGAAAACCTCTGAAAGACCCTCGGCATTGTGAAGTTTGGTAACGTTGGAGCAGAAACGGCCAGCTGCGGCTGCAATGGCGTCCTCCTCCCACCTCCGCTCCTGCTGCCTCGGCTGGCAGACTCCTTCAGACTGTGGGTGGTCGCCGGGGAAAAGAGCCTTTCCATCGGCAGTGCAGCCTGTTACGGTACTGCATGTGTGTACTTTAAAATCATGACAACATCGCATGTGCCCTAAAACTCAAAAGTATTTTATTTTTCAGTTTTGTAACATGTGCTGTCAGAGTTTATGAATGAACGACATAGCATCATTTTTGTTCTACAGGACCACCCACGTAGATCAAAGCTTCCCGCACAATGTCGTCATCTTCCGTGATCCAATGAGAAAACAGGGACGTTACCGGATCGTCCACGTGATGGCGCACTGTTCCTGAACGTTACATCGAGGAATCGTGCTGAGACCATGGTAGATGTAGATCTACTAAGATTCACATACAGAAGGTAGACCAGCACAGATACATACTATGATGGCTCTGGTTTTCAGTGTTTTTTGCAGTTTCTTTTCAGTAATTCTATCAAATTGGTGAAGCAGTTTTCTTAATTTGCTTGTAATTTGCTTACTTTATTTGGCAAGTTTCATATTGACCTGCAAATGTTATATTATTACAAATTTATGCAAATGACAAACACCAGGTTTTCTTGATGCATTGTTGAAACATTTTATTTTATTAACTCACTAGTCCTTAAATGAAAAGACAGGGAAGCAGATCAAGAAGTGTCATTAGGTATTGTTAACAATTTGCTGTTATTTTCTGTGATCTTTTTTTTGTTCTCAATTTAAAGCAATTTGTCTAAATCACAATTACTCTGAGCCCAAAATGACACAATGCTTGTCCAAACTTTGCTGGGTAAGAAAATTTGTTCAACAACTAGTACATTTACACTTTAATAGAAATAAATATTTTACTAACAGTAAGTACATTTCTAATCAATAATCAAAGCCCCCTCTGAATAATGGCTCAGTGATATTTCCCTGGTCAATAACAAACATCTAACAAAACACTGTCTGTGTAAACCTAATACTTTCTACAATCCTCGCTCTCTAACGTGAACATGAATGTAAACAAATGACTGTGCAGCAACAGTCTCTTACTGAACAAGAGGACAATGCAATTCATGCTCTAAAGCTGAAACTGAATTAAACAAGGTAAACATAATTATTTTGGGGTAATCCCTCTAGTGTTGTGAACTTAACTTATCTTGAACTATAAATCGTAATTTCTTACTGCAGATGCCTCTGACGTACACCATGACAAGGCAAGTAAAATTTCACCTTAAGCCCTGAAGTTAAAATTTTAGCATGGGGATCTTTGGAGTGTAGTCAGTCAGAAGAGAAACCATCAAACCC
>JAUMHL010000014.1:9361625-9375245 GCA_032362345.1 Sandelia bainsii
CACGCGGCCAGAGAAGAGAGGGCGTGGCCTCACTCACTACATCAAAGTACTACTAGTTTACTGCGTTTGTTTGACAGCTCAAATTGTCGAACAACTTTTACTATGAATTTTATAATATCACTTAAATTACTCAATTAAATCCTCAAAGCAAAATTGATAGGTTAAACTACTTTTTGACGGTTGGAAATTTGGTTGCTAGGCAGCATGTACAGTAATTATTTAAACGTATCATAGTGCGCCTGCGCAAACATTTGGAGATGAATAAAACCATTTTTAACTTTTATTCAATAACAGGTTACGTGTTTAGCTGTATATAGTTATATTTTATTATGTAGACTTTAAAACTATTCTGAAATAAAACGTTTTACTTGTTTACTTACTTTACTTACTTTACTTGTTTTATCATTACAAGATAGGCCCGTGAATAGAGGGCGTTTGGGTGCCGCCGCCGCCCCACGTGTCTCAAATGAAGAAGATAGGAATCACATGAAATAATTTTGCAAAAACGTAAAAATTTTAATGAACGAGCTATACATTATACAGTCCGTGAGTACTGTGTATAATCTGCATTCAAGTTTATTTTAAACATGGCTCGGTCATTTACTGCGAGTGAACGGTCAAGTGACGTATTTCCTGTTCCTCTGGGGCGCAGAAATCTTTACCATGGATGCTCGTCTTATGTGGTGCATGCGCAGTAGACCCCCTCCAATACAAAAGACAGGAGAACTCTGTGGCGCCCAAACACCGCAATTTAACAATAGAATAATAGAAAAATAATAGTCAAACATGCATGTTTGAAGGAGAGACAGGCGAATTTTACATCAAAAAAATGTATTACTGTAAATCCAGAGATTGTGTATTTTACTTTCATTTAATTTAATCCTTTAAAGTAGTGTGATGCATGAGATTGGTCCTTTAGCGTTTCCTAGTGGTGAGATGTGATTATAGCGCATCTGAAAACTGACTGGTATACTGTAAAAATAATTTCACCAGCCGCTACTGCCATATAGTTAACTAAGTTAACGTTAATTAGCTTGCGTTTAAGGAATATATGTAGATATTCTATGTTTTATTTGCACAGTAAAAATAGGTATTATAAAAAATGTGATGAACACAAAGACACATAGCTCCTGCGATACACACACATTTTAACGCAGTTAGCCAATGCTTTCTCCAGGCCAGCCCCTGACGGCTCCTTGATCTAGGTTCACTACCTGGAAGAGGGAGGAGGTGGAGGTGTGAGGGGGACAGTGCTGGACATGACCGGACAGACTGATGTGGACATACCTGGTGAGAGTACTTAATACATCATGTCACTTGGTACAGCCCATAGGTTTGTTTATGGTTCCTTCTTTCTTGTAATTGTTCACACATAGTCTGCATAATAGTAACATATGGGCCATGTGTCCTGTAAACCTGTTGCTATTTATATCAGGCTGCTACTTAAATACTTGAGAACTGACAGCAGGTTGTGCTGGGATTTAGCCGGTGTTAACGTGGAGAACAGTAAACTCATGTTCTCCTTGCATGTAGTGTAATCTTCCATCAAGACTTTTTAGAGACGTATCACACATGTGTCATCAGAAACAGGAGCCCTCTTCACATTTGGGAAGAGCAGTTTTGCTGACAACGTGCCCAGTAAATTCTGGTTGAAGAATGACCATCCAGTGCATTTGTGTTGTGGCGGAGAGCACACTGCAGTCATCACAGGTGAAACATCGACTCTTTGCATTTTTTAATAATCAATACTTTCTGTACTGACTCACAGATGAAATATAATTACCTGTAATCATGTCAAACCTCCCTCTCTGCAATGATTCGGCAGAAAATGGGAGGCTGCTCATGTTTGGTGGTAATACTTTGGGCCAGCTGGGTCTGGGGTTTAAGCCTGTAGTCAGCAAACCTGCCTCCGTGAAATGTATGTAAGAGCCTTTCATAATCATTTAAACACAAATTGTATTTATTAATTTGGTCCATAAAATATCAGAAAGCAGTTAAAACAATTTATTTGTTAACAAGCTCCAACTGTAAAATCCTTACACGTTGTTATCAGTATTTTATAATGTCTATAATCCATCCATATCCATCACAGCGAGTATTTTACTGTAAAATTAGTACATTTACACTGACACTTTAATTATTTTGCTGATGATACTAATATTTTAAAGGCAGGAACTTTCCATGAGTATTTTAAAACTATTGAACTGGTACTTTTTATTTAAATTAAATATTTGAAGTCATTTCTAGTATCTATAATGTGTATTTCTGTTTTAGCCTTGAAGTCTGAGAAAGTGAAGCTTGCAGCTTGTGGGAAGGATCACACAATTGTCTGCACATGTAAGATAATAAAAAATATAGAGTATAAAGTATAAGGTTTTTGTGTGACAGACCAGTGGTACCCACAACTGTTTGTTCCCATATTTATTTCAGGTTTTGTGTATTTGTAGGGCAGGGTAGTGTATATGGTGTTGGAAGTAACCAGGAGGGACAGCTTGGTTTGGGCCACTGCAACAACACTACATCCTTTCACCTGCTGCAACCCTTCTGTGGCCATGCACCAATCAAAATGCTGTCTGCAGGATATAACACCTCAGCTGCCTTAACAGGTTCAGTGTAATAATGCAATAAGTGTCTCTGATAGAGATGTTCTGTTCAAGGTTCAGACTGTATGTGCAACTCATAGTCCAGTGTGTGTGTGTGTTGGTAGAGGATGGCAGGTTGTTCATGTGGGGAAACAACTCAGTTGGACAGATCGGTTTAGGGGACGAGGAGTTTGCAGCAGAACCCAGACAGCTGGATGTTGGAGAAGCAGTGACATGGGTCTCCTGTGGGTACCACCACTCAGCATTTGTCACAGGTACAGCACAGTCCAAGCAAACACAGCACAGAGATTGTCACTCGATTTAGGAGCTTCCAGATAACATTAAAAGATGGGGTCACAATTTTTCTGTTTCAAAACAATAGTCAGGCGGCCATATAAAAACAGAAACAGGTTTTGCTAGCTGTAACCATTACCCCTGTTAATACAGGTGCTTAAGAGATCTTTCCAAAATATGCTTCCTAAGTGGGGGGGACAAAATCCACAGTCCTCTATCTGTGCAAAGTTTTTCTGAAGACAACATAAAGCTTCAATCTTCCGAATCAGAAGTTAGTACAATTTATCACAAAGAGGATGGGAATTTCACACTGAAAAACTTGATTTAATCAACTCAGACAATTGTGAACCTTTAATGTAATTTACTGTAGTGAGTTTATTGTGTTGGCTTTGTTTTAGTGGACGGAGGTCTCTACACATTTGGTGAGAATGCATATGGAAGGCTTGGTCTGCAGGTGGAGCAGCTGGCCAATCACAGAGCCCCTCGGCGAGTGCAAGGCATCCTGGGTCGTGTCACCCAGGTATCCTGTGGAGGAGAGCACACCGTGGCACTGACAGGTAGGTTAACAGAATAAAACCCATGTTCCAAAAAGAGACTGGACATCACTGGAAAACACTCTTACTTAACTGTTTATATTTTATGTACATTCAAAATACAAATATTTATCCTCAAAGTCTGTTGAGCAATGGAAGAAGAAGTATTGGAAGAAGTATTCCAGCATTATAATCTCATCTGATCAAGGTGGACCTGATTCAGACTATTTTACAGTCTAGATAGATAATTCTAACCTCTTTCCAATAGGTGTCATCATGTTTCAAGAACTTTTTAGAAATGAATGTGAGAATCATCAAGTGAAATATAATCAAGTATATAATAAAGAAAAATATCACTTTATTCTAGAAACTTCAGAAAACCAGTTACCTTATATTAAACTGCTGTCAATCAGTATTGTCTTTTTCACTGTGTCTGTTTTTCTGTGCCAGATTCGAACGTGTACACATTTGGCAGGGGTCAGTACGGTCAGCTGGGCCATGGAACATTTCTGTTTGAAGCTGATTTGCCAAAACCACTGGAGCACTTTTCTAACAGCAGTATCAGACACATCACCTGTGGAGAGAACCACACTGCTGTTATCACATGTAAGTTAACTTTGAGAGCTCTTAAGTCATTGTGATAGATTATTAAAAAATAGTGTTGCCTGTTCACTTTTTTGGTTGTCTAGTATTGTTTTGTAGACTGTGTACAGTATATCAAAAACAGTCATAGAAGAAAGTTATCTTTTCCTCAATCAAGAGTAATGTGTTTCTATGTGCTGAGTGACTGATTCAGTTACAGCTTTTTATCCTCCTGATATCCTGATATCAGCAGTTGTTTCTGCAGTCATGCAGCTGTTCAAGACTGAATCAGTTTATCTATTCTGTTGTTTAGATGACATCTGTCAATTATATTTAATAAGTGTGTAAGGATGTTAGTAAACTAATCCACTAAACATTCCAGCACTAACAGTTGGATCAGGCATTTCCAAAGTCTGGCCTGGGGTCAGATTTTATACGCCCTGCAGCTTCGGTTTTATAATGCATTATTTATGGCCAAGGATGGACTGGCCTAGACTAGCCCACTACATATGATCAGGTACACACATTTTAAATACCACCATGACATGAATTGCACGCTGTCCCCATTAGCTCAGCTTATAAGGAGTTGTGCTCTGATCAAGGTGCTCAGTCCAGGGTTCACATCCTGGCGGTGATACACAGATACATGTATTCACCAACTGCGCGGACACAGAGAGTTTTGTTTTTCATTTGTTCACTCCTGTGAGGCTTAGATTTGGTTACATTGCCATCGCCAGGAATCTTCACATTATCAAATCTTGCCCTCTTTAAAAAATGTCTGGACACCCCTAAGTTAGATGATGATTACACCTCAGTAGTGCAGCATTTATTATATGTATTTTTCCTGCTCCACAGACAGCGGGCTGCTTTACACATTTGGTGATGGTCGTCATGGAAAACTGGGGTTAGAGGAAGAGAACTTCATCAACCAGTTCAGCCCAACTCTTTGTACACGTTTTCTCGAATACAGTGTTCAGTTAGTAAGTGAATGTGATGAAAGGGCTCGGGTTAGTAGAATAGTTACAGGTTAGTTGTGTCATCCCTAGCTCCACCTGTGTGCCTGTCAAATAACCTTTAGAAAAACACTAAACCTCCAGACTCTTTAATTTAAATTGCTGTAGAAGTGCAGTCCACTATTATAAGAAATACACAGTACACAATAATAAACAACACTGAGTCCATGCATTTTCTTACGTTTAGGCGTCCTGTGGTGGGAACCACATGTTGGTACTGGCTGCACCCAGACCACCAGAGAGCCAAGAAGTGCCAGAGAAGGATGTTCCAATCAGTGACCATTTTTTGAGATCAAGTCATACAGAAATTCTCCTGCGGGAACCTTTGATCGGTTCTGCTCCACTAGTCCCGCTCTCAGCCCTCTCTGCTCGTGCCCGCCACAGAGAAAAAGTGAGAACCTACACTTTGGTACTTTCCAAACATATGGTCTTTACTTTCTGTGATTAGCAACGCTGTACACAGTGTGACATGAAATAGAATATTTGAACATCTTCAAAATATTTGAATACATACATTATAATTGCTGCCACAGCCATAGACAGTAATGTTGGTTATAACATTTTTTGTATCTGGTCAGGAGAAGTTAAACACCTATAAACGACAAGTGTTGTCATAGTAAATTGTGAGGAGGAGCGCACTAAATCATTTTTGTGGAGTCTCTGTCAGCAGCATCAGACCTGCAGCAAACATTGTGACAGGACGTCAACGTTTTTACATGTACAAGAGCTGCTGTTAACAGTCATTGTGATTGTTGATCAATGTGCCAAATATTGATCATTTTTCTCATTCATTGGTCTACAAAAAAAAGTTTGCCATAAACGTCTGACACAATAGCACAAGGTAACATTTTTAGCTATTTTATTCAACCAAAAGTTGAAAATCCAAAAATATTCAGTTTAGTATAATGTAATATAAAGGAAAGCAGCATATTCTCACTTTCAGAACCCTCAGTTATTCAGTATTTCACTTAAAAGGTAACTGAAGAAATGTATCTGTTCTTAAAATAGTTGCTGGTTCATGTTCATGTGATCGAGTCAATCAGTTTTGATCAATTAATTTTCAAATTGATGTAGTTTGAAAATATTTAATCACTCTTAACTCCATCCATCCATTTTGTGTAATTTATTTATGTTCAGGTCACGTTGAGAAATATTGTTACTTAAAGCTGGGAAGTCCTAAAAGATTTTTATTTTATAATAAATAATTAAAGGCTATATCACTCTTAGTGGTTTTTCATTGTACTGGGGCTTATATGATTGTGAAACAGGTATTAAATAATCTTCCATGTCACATTAAAAACACTTTAAGTCTTACATTTGGTCAGCTCTGGTTGTTGTCTCAGCTTTAGATAACTGTAATCATTGTCTAACTCCAGCAGGGAACAGTGTTGCGCCAACATGAAGCTTTGCTGTAGTGCCACTAACTAACTGGTTGGGGGAGCTCTATCAATGTGGTTTAAACCTGTTACTCAGTAATGTTTCTTGCTGTTTTTCTCCTCGTGTCTTTCAGGAAACCTCTGTGGAGCTGTTTGGGAAGATGTTTCAGAACCTCCCACGTCTACATTCTGGCTTCCTCAATACCTCCTGGCAAACATCCAGAAATAGATTGACCCCTAAAACACTTTCAAAGAGCATTACCCCTTCGTCATCTCCCAAACCCCAATCAGACATAACACCAAGCTCCCCCAGATCTCTGTCCAAATCCCCTCAGAGTCCAGTGTTTTCCTCTGCACCATCAAGCCCACATTCTCAATCATCAAACACCACTTCCAAGTGTAAACTCAACGAGTTGCCTTCTTCCTTACTGTCGCCCAAGCCTATTACTAAACGCAACATCCCAGTCTCCCCAAGAAAGACTGCAAAACAAGAACATCGAGCAGTGACTGTTAAAAAGACCTTAAATGACAAAGTGCCCTCTCCTCAATCACCCGAAGAACCCTGTAGCCCCAGTAGACCACTCATTCATGTTTCCCATAAAGAGCATTCTCCCTCGCCACAAACAGGTATTTTTAATCTATAGCTTGTAGCCAAAGCTGAGCTGAGGTTTATTGAGCAAATCCATAAAAATGTAGAGATACTGTAGATATTGTTGTGTGCAGCAGTTAATCCAAATTCTGTCTATTCTTTCAGAGGGAGAAACTGTTGAAGGACAAATGATCACTGAAGATGTGAAAAAGAGAGGAGTCAACTCAAAGTTTTTGCCAAACATGGTGAGAGAAAATGTTTTTAAAAGCTCCTTGATTTGACTCTGATAGAACACAAAAGCAGTATATTGTCCACAGAGTCATAAACATAGAGTCAGCTGAACATTATTTTCCTCTTTAGGCTTCTTGGTTGTGGTCCAGGTTATATGCACTCCAGGGCAGAAAGCAGCAACTCACAGACTTTTCCAGTAAATGTGCACAGGTCAGCATATGTATGTGTGTGTGTCTGTAGAGACATTTTCCACTAGTAGAACACTGAGGTAAATATGAATCTGAGTTGAGTGTTTTGGTCCACTACTTTTTCACATTATTTTGCCTTTTCTCTAAGAGGATCTGTAATAAATCTCCTCAAAACAGATTTTGATATTTGGAGTGTTTCTGCCAATACACAAATGTGTTTTGGTTCCAGTCTCAGACACACACACACATGCACAGACACACGCTTTTGAAAAGTTGGCAAAAATCTTGCCACATATCATCAGTGTTTCCACTGCCAAGGATGAAGCAAGCTGTGAAGGAGTCTCCTACATTGTAGTGTGTCATAGTGCAACATGTGCTGCTCAGTAACCCGTTCATTTCCTAGTTGTTTTTGACTACATACATATTTGTGTGCAGTTATGGAGAACAGAAGTTCTGCATTTAAAACGTATTTGAGTACAGAGATGTTATCAGTAACATGTACTCAAGTACTGAAAATAAAATTACCTGTTACCCTAAAAAGTAACTTGTTTGATGAGGTTTTACGTTATAAATCATATACATGAGTCCTGCTAACATTCTTTTCTTATTGCTACAACATGCTAGTACTAGAAATCAGTCAGATCCAAAATGAGACTTGAAAGCAAACCACTCATGCATAGCACTCACTCTCCCTGTTGCGTTCATCACCCACATCCCCTTCGTGTACGCTGTTTCAGCTAACAGAGGAGCATGCTAGCCTGTGAGTCAGCCATAGTGACTCGCAGGCTACATGACAGATGTAGAAGCCGTGATCACTCACCCTGGATATTGACCTTCTCTGATAGGTTAGAAGGACAAGCTTTGCTCTAAAATGGAGCAAGTAAGCAGATAAAGTAAGTCAAAATAGTAAAACTGTTGCCTGAACAACTTAAAAATGAACGGAAACGGTTATTAAAGTTCAGTAAAGCAGAAGAAAGCTGCAGATTGAAATAGTAATTCTCTTTAGGTTCAGTGACTCCTTTAATATTGTCACGATTTTTTGACATTGTTGTTTGATCATGGCCACTCAAAAAAGTGAAAAACGGAGTAGTGGTTGAGGTTGCTTGAATCAAAATAAATAAAAAGGGCCGTAATATAAAATGACATAATAATATCTATAATATGTGTAATTGTAGCTATTAAAAAAACTTGTTTATTAGTAAGTACCATATGTTCATGTAAATGTAGAGTTGTGGAAGTTGTAAAGTAGCATAAAATCTAAAGTATGTATAATAGGTATAATATTACATGTAGCTTAATGTACAACATTCATATAATATCACGGTTCTTATAAATAGTGTTTATGAGTTACTGAACTTGCATTTGGATCCGATGGTGCCAAAGAGGCTACTGCAGTGATTTAATAACACATCACTGACAGCCAATTAACCACAGTCTGTTTATCTTCAGTGCAGATGGAAATAAAGATTCCTCTTTTTTCCTTCATCATTACCAGTTTACCTCCCACCCATATTTTTATTTAAACTTCATGACAGATTGGTTTATGACTGATTTCTTATGTGTCCACATTGAACATATGTCCTATGATGAGGAAAAAAACACAAAGTTTAAAGATATTTTTCGATAATGTTTTATTCTATTAATGTACCCTGAGTTGCAATTTGGCAGTAAAACACAAAAAGCTGAACACCGTAATTACATATACAGTTAGACTGATTGCCAGTCTGCTGATGTGATTGCACAACTTTTTTTACACAGTATTGTCCTGCCCCTTTAAACATCTCTTTAAATCCTTCTCTTCTTTGTAAATTATTACAGGAAAAGAAAAAGGGCCGCGCTCTAAGAAGAACTATGAAAGAGGCTGGACAGCTCCAGGGCAATG
Source organism: Sandelia bainsii (assembly GCA_032362345.1). Lineage (NCBI taxonomy): Eukaryota > Metazoa > Chordata > Actinopteri > Anabantiformes > Anabantidae > Sandelia > Sandelia bainsii. The sequence goes on from JAUMHL010000014.1 coordinate 9,370,896, forward strand.
GAAAGCCAGACCAAAATTCTCACAAGACCTTACCCACAGAACTCCTGAAGGTCTCTAGCTCCTTAAAGAAAGACGTGTCACCACTGAAGAGCACAAAGAAAAGTCCCAAAGTCACATCAAAAGGAAAAGAGAATATTACCAAGCAGTTAATTAAAATCAAAACCCACGAAGACAAACTAGTTCAAAAGGAGCTGTCCCATTTTAAATCATCAAAACATGGTAAAGGAAAACTAGAGTTGAGCCTAAATACTGCACAATCTGTCCAAAAGACAATGACTGAAGCACAGCAGAAATTGACTGAAGTGAAGGTTAGTACCAGGAAAAATAGAAAATTGAAAGACAATACAAACCAAGAGGATGTGAAAGATAACTTTTTCAAGACAAACCTGATAGGCACACCAAAAAGAGAGAGCACTAAACCATCAGCTTTCAACAAGACATCTTCTGTTATTAAGGCCACGAAAGGAAACAAAATAACCCTCATTGCTGTCCAAAGTGGAAGTTCAGCATCTGTAGAAGATCCTGCAAAAGAAGAAGCAAATATTCAGAGTAAACCAACTGACGTCAAACTGGTTAAAGGCGAGGTGAAACAAGAGAAGCAGCGAGTCAAATTGACTCCAAAAAAAGATCTGCAACATGTTAAATCTATAACTGATAAAGGTCAAAGTAAAACACTGAATGTTAAATCACCACAAGTGAAAAAAGAAACCACACCTATTCAGGATGAAACTTCAAAAAGTGTGAGATCTACACCTGTGAAAGTCAAAGGAAAAACACAACATGCCGAATCCACACCAGTCATAAATAAAGGCAAACATGATGGAAATGCTAAAAGTAGAAAGGAAGGAAAGGTTGTGGAAAAAGAGTTAAAATTTGCCAAGGACAGAAGTCAAAAAATTAAAGGTAAGCTGGCAGATAAAAATAAGTTACCTGATGTTGATGCTGACAGCACTAAAATAAAGGACCAAAAGAAATCAAAAAAATCTAGACTGAAGGGAAAAACAAAGCCAGGAGGAGAAGAAGAAGAGGAATTCAAAGTTAAAGGAGACTCTAATGCTGACAGTAAAGGTGATGTAGAGGCTAAGGTGAAGAGTAAGAAGACTGAAGTCTCCAGCCTACACTTATCACAAGATAATGAAGCACTGTGTAACCCTATTTCCCCACAAAGCCCCAAGAGAACAGAGGTGGGTCTCATCGGTCATACTAAATCCCTGCAAAGCTCTCAATCTATTGAAAGAGATGTGCTTGTTTCTGAGAGAGACAGAGACGATACTCAGAATCTGACTGGGGAAAAACCAAAGTGGGGGGAAATTCTCACAAATGCAACATCTCTTCTACCTGGTGTTGGATTAGCAGGTGCAGCTATGGAGGTTCTTAGTGAGGCAGTGACAAGTATTCAGGGTTTACAGTCAGACAGTGACTCAGCTACCTCCACATCACCCAAAGTCTCCAAGCAAAGACAATTTATGAAGCAAAGTGCAATTATGCAGCCTTCTTTCTCCTCGACATTGTCACATTTGTCTTCTACAGAAGCATCAAATCCACCAGCAGAATGCACAAAGAAAGATGTTCAAGTAAGAGTCTTATCAGGTTCTGGGAATGGAGCTCAAGAAGAAGAAAGTAATAATACCTCTCATGATCAGTCCCAACAGGCAGCTGTAAAAAGTGACTTGTCCGAGCAGATCGAGGATGAAGACATTTCAGAAGCAGAGGGGAAGAAAAGCGATTCAGATATGGAAACTTTCAAGCAAGAATGTGAAGAAGAGGAGGATGAAGATGAGAAAACCTCCAAGGTCTCCAATAACGATGTGGGAGAAGAGGATGAGGACAATGCAGAAGAGGAAGCAGGTACTGAAGACGAGGAAGAGAACGAAGATGAAGAGAGAGAAAGTGGAAGCAATGTGGAGAATGAGGAGGAGGGAAGTGAAAGTAGAGATGACACAGAAGAGGAAAATGGTTCGGTAGAGGATGAGGAAGCACTAGATAATAAAACTAATGAGGAAGAAGGTGAGGACGACAGGACTTCTGGCAGTGAGGAAGAGGATGAAGGTAGTGAGAAGAGTGATTCTACAGAGGCTGAAGGAAAGGAAGAGGAGAGTGAAGAAAGCAGTGAGGAAACGGGTGAATCAGGGAGTGACTCTGAGGTAAATGAAGCAGCAGAGGAGGAGGAAAGTGAACGTGAAAGGTCCAGTGAAGAAGGTAGTAATGAGGAAGAAGATGAAGCTGAAGTGAGTGAGGATGAAGAAGCTGAAAGTGGTGAAGAGTCAGGTAGTGCAGCTGGCAGCGAGAGTGAAGAGTCTGAGGAAGAGGAAGAAGACAGAGGGCGAAGTGGCACAGCAGAGTCTGAATCTGCAGAAAGTGAAGAAGAAGAAGAAGAGGATGAGGAAGAAGAAAATGAGGTCGATGAAGATGAAGAGGGTGAAACTGAGGAGCAAAAAGATGATGACGATTCCACTGAAAGTGAGGATGAGGAGAAAGACTCAGAAGAAGATAAAGAAACAGACGAGAACGTAGGAGAGGATGATGAAGAGAAACAGGATGAAACCAGTGTTGAACATGAGGTGGAAGAAGAAGAAGGCAATGAGACTGATCAAAAGGGGGAAGAGCAAGATGAAGAAAGCAATAAAGAAAATGAGGATGAGGGGGAAAGTGAGGAGAATGCAGAGGGGCAGGAAAATGAGGAGGAGGAGGAGGTTACAGAGGAGGAAGAAGAAGAGGATCAGGAAGCAGTTGCAGGGGAGGAAGAAGAGGGTGAAGAAGAACAAGAGAGTGAAGGTGAGGAGGAGCAAAAAACAAAAAAAGAGGAAGGTATGGAAGCTAATAAAAAGGCTTTGGTAGAGACTAAGGAGGAGGAAGGGGATGAGGAAGAAGAGGAGGAAGAGGATAGTGGTGAAGAAGAGAATGAAACAATGATTAAACCAAAAACAGAGGCAAGACTCAAAAATCAGAGAGAAGAAAGAACACAGGAACAAACTGACAGAAAAAAAGGTCACAATTCTGAGGAAAACGAAGATGAGGGTGAAGAAGAAGAAGAAGAGTCTAACGAAGAGGGAGAAGAAGTGAGTGGAGAGGAAGAGGAGGAAGCAGAGGAAGAAGAGAGTGAGAAAAAAGTCAAAGGTGGTAAAAAGCTTGCTGAAGAGGAACAGGAAAGTGAGGAAGAGGACGATCACACAGAAAAGATGGAGGAGGAAGAGGAAGAAGGAGAAGAAGAGGAAGGTGAAGGTGAAGAGGGAGATGATGAAGACGAAGAAGAAGGAGATGATGAAAAAGAGGAAGAAGAAAAGGAAAAGAGAAGAGGAGTCAAATCAATGAAGTTGCCTCCTAAAGCTGTGCCTCCAAACAGAAAAGAGCAACAGCAGAAGGAAACACCCAAACCAGCACCAAGAGCGAAGCAGAGAGCTGCAGGGGAGAAGAAACAAGACAAGTCTCAGCAGTTCTGGAACGATGTACTGCCACAATACCTGGACCTGCAGTGAAGCTATCACACTGTGTGTAACTGAAAAAACAACAGCAATTAGTAGATTAATTCACACACGATGTAGGAAAGATCTGCACACTGTGAGTGTCACATTTAACATTCTTATTGTGAACAAAATTAATCAATACATTACAACTTCCCAGAAAGAATCTTCTAGGGTTATTTTCATTCCAGTCATGGATTAATATGAATTTGGTGGATTAATGAGTATTTGTAGCAACACAGTGATGTACAATACTGTACTGTGAAATTTACTTGAACCTGTTATAACTGGATTTTTGACCACTAGTGGACAGGAGAAACAAGTTGTGAACACCATTATCATTCTGGAAACTTTATGGAGTAACTCCAACATTCATTGTCTTTTACCTCTATTTTTGGTCTCCACCAACGCCTGAGGGAAATATCTGGCTCATTAGCTGCTAAATGCTCCACTACGTTCATCAGATCGTCTCAAAGTGTGTCTGCTCTGTTTTTGACCAGATGCCTGCTTTGGTCAAAAACAGCGAGAACAGTGAGAGTGAATAAAAAATAATGAAGTTGCAGTTAACAAAGCTTTCACATTCAGTTCACATCAAACCTACTTTAACATTGTCATGGTGGACAGTTTTTTTTAACAATGTCAAGAGCAATTCAACAGAACCAGAGATATGATGTTTTTATATTATGTGTTCATCTTCCTTCAAAATCTGGTGCCTACATTACCCATAATGCAACTTAACAGTTCAGTCCGAGATTGTGTGTGTTATGTGTGTTATGCTAGTTTCAAGCAGAGATGAGGAGCACTAATATAGAAGACTATCACCACCTTTAAAAAACATTTGAAAACTCACTTGTTTAAAAAGTATTTCAAATGAGTCTTACACACACAC
>JAUMHL010000014.1:9375345-9467726 GCA_032362345.1 Sandelia bainsii
GAACCCGAATGGTAATTGCTTGTGTCTTCTTGTAAGTCGCTTTGGATAAAAGTGTCTGCCAAGTAAAGTAAAGTAAAGGAGCACGCTTCCCCTTTAACACGCAGCAATGATGCACTGTGCACAGAGGAGTAAGAAACACTGTGTCAAGCTTTGGTTACAAAGTCAGTGCTTGTTACTTGGTTTTGTCATTTTTGTTGACAGTAAATGTAAATGTGATAAAAACTAAAGCGTGAACGTTGGCAATGCTCAACATGCACAGTCCTTACCGCACTGTACTGGGTATAATTTCATATGTTTTCTCTATATCTGCGGTCTTTTTGACAGATGTGTATTCTTCATGTTCTCATATATCTATTTGTGTTCCTTCTTTCTGTCTGGATATAATGTATCTAAATTATTATGACATCTGAAACTTCTCAATTAAACATAGCAGTGAAATGTTTAAATTGTACATTCAGCAGCACAATTATACCCCAATATTGTGTTAATGTGCTATTTGCTATGGTCAGAAAAATCCTGCAGTAATCACATGCTTTATAAGTGCACTTTTCATATGGATCAACAACAATGCTTTCAAATGCTTGAACTTAAAAAACAACAACTAATTATACACAAAGAAAACAACACTAAGTGTAAACAACACTTAAATCAAAACCCAGAGGTAGTCTTAATCTAAAATCATTGGCTGTAACGCCATATCAAAATGTTAGACCTGTCCTCCAGAGCCAGGTGAGCAAATATACAATCAGTTAACGCTTTCTTCTCCTGACTTGAGAGGCACATCTCAGCTCATGCAGGCGTGACAATTGGCTGAACCCACATGTAATTACAGCTCAGGAGATCATCTTGCAGTCGCTTCAACAAACTCCTCCTGTTCCTGTTTCCCATCCAGACAAGAAGCACTTCAACACCTTCATGTGTGGACTTGCCCCCTCACACACACTACCATAGATACATACATACATACATACATAAACCATAGATTTACACCAACACACCATTAAAAATGTTTCATATTTATTTATTTACATTTATTAAATTACGTAGATGGCACTAGACAGACTTGTAGTGCATTAGAGTAGTATGAAGTCATCATCTGAAGTTATCAGCCTCAGATTTTCCTATCTAATGTCATTCAGCACAACACAGACAAAACCATGAACATAAAACGTCTACAATTAAAGGGTCAAATAATATAAACATATTAAAAATATGAAAACCATAACACCAACTACAACAGAGTTTGCTTTAAAGTGCCAGAGTTTTACCACTCAGCAGTCAAACAGCCTGAGGGAATGTGCTTCTTATAAACCACTCAGATTTAAAACTGAGCTATCTGAACCTCTCCTCAGGGCACTTCCTCAGAGAGAGCAGCTGCTGAACTTTAGCAGGACTTTTTGGTGAAGCTGAAATTAATAAACTGAAGAGAGCAGTGGAAAGGAATAGCCAAGCTATTTTTTCTGATGCATTTTTGCTTCAGCAGTGGTCAGACTACCAAACCAAACTGTCACAGAGAAGATTAGCACAATAAATGAGCCACTCGAGTTTTTGACAATTTTATGATAAAATAATATATAAAATGAATGAAAAATGCGTAGCTTTACTTAAGTAACATACAGAACTATTATTGAATGTTCAGTATTTATGTTACTGTATATAACTTTATGATTATAGAAGTAATTAGAATTTTAATATTGTGGTTGAGGTGGAGCTAACTTCTTCTTCAAATGTAAGGAGGCATTACTAATTGGACAAAGTGCTTAAGGGCCCCAGACCCTTAGGGGGCCTTAGCTCAAGTGTGTTTGTTAGCACTGTGTGCAGAATTAAATCACATAGAATTAATTAATAGAAGCCTTAAGACAACACCTGCATTATCACCTTACCTGAAACGCTAAAAATTGAAATCTAGCTGTAAGCACAGTGCAAAGTAAAGTAGAGGTGGCTCATAATTGTACTTAAGTACAGTACTAGATGTAACGTGTTTACTCTGCACCATATATGGACAGTGTCTTTCATGAAAAATGTATTTTTATTAATCAATTGCGATCATTTCTTTGAGTTCATTCCCTGATGGTGATGATCGAGGACAGTCTACCCTCAGGGGCTGGCACAGTCTTCACCATCTGTTCCGCCTCATGCCGGTGACCGGGCCTGACTGTATTAGGAGAATCCTCCCTTGTTTCTGGAGCAAGAGGCGGGCCTTTGGAAAGCAGGAATGCGCTGGAAGTTTTCCTGCAAGCTCTCCTTCACATGTTGAAGAGCGTCCGTCCCGCGTCTCAACATGGACATGTGGCCGCTGGTACTCCTGTTTGTCCAGCTCTGCTTCTGCTCCGGGTATGAAGGTAAGGACCGACAAAGGCCCTCATTCACCGCTTTGACCTTATTAAACATGCTGGGACCAGATTGATCCACTAATCGAACATCTTATCAGTGACTGGTGACACAATATGGACCATCAGTAGTTTGAATTAGATTTAAGATGATTTGCGTTGGAGACTTTTGCGCATGTGTTTGACGCTTCTTGTCCCCACCGCTGGTTTTTGGTGAACCACGTTTGTGTTTACGTGGAGGGGGTGTTAGCGGGGGGAGTGCAGTGTGCATCTGGGGGACGTTTCTCTGCACAGAGCTCAGTTTGTGGCACTAATGAAAGTCCTGCTACTGCATGGCACTGTGAGTTAAATATTCACTTCTCCCTGTCCCTTATTAATGATTTGAATTGAACGGCTTTTTACTGTTGGTCTGGGTGTCTACTGCTTCACAGATTATTTTCTGTCCTGGTGTTGTGTAAACACAGAGAGACTTTCTCATACATAGACCCACACTCTCTCTGAAGTAGGATTAGTCGATTAAACGATGAGGGGATTGCCAGAAAAAAAAATTCAACTATTTTGATAACAGTTAATCATTGAAGTATTTTTTTCTTGCAACTATCCCAAACATTCTCATATGTGAGCATTTGCTGTTTTTTATTTATTTTGAACAAGACAATGTTCAGGCTGTCCGGAGAGATGGAGTCAGACAGAGCTGAGCTTGTTGCCTGAACTGAGGACTTGAAATGGCTTCAAAGCTCAATTTTTGGATGGAGTAGTAGTGTGTGTGTGTGTGTGTGTGTGTCTGTGTGCTGTGGCTACATGCCTGTAGATGATTGAAAGTGGCTCACCACTGCTGTATGATCATACAGGCTGAAACATGAACACAAGCTGCAGAGCAGATTTATACTGACAGACTAAAAACTGCTTGTCGAGCTGACAGTCAGGACTTTGCTCTGCTCAGTGGTAATGTGTGTGTGTTTATGAGGAGTTTATTTTACAGGGCTATGTTTGTGTTTGTTCTGGGGGTCAGTTAGCCCATTTATCTGTTGTGTGTGCATGCCTAAAATTGTGTAGCAGTGTATTAGAGAGAAATGCCTGACACATGGAGTTTTTAAAAGAACTGCCTGTGCACTTTTGAGTTTCTTCTTCTTTTGTAACAATGGAAATCTTTTAAGTTTCTTTTTTTAAGGGGAGCTTGTATTATATATCACTTCTTACAGTTAAACCAGTTTTCTGCAGGTATTCGTAAAAGCCTGATCATATTTTCCATGATGATTCTTGTACTGATGTGGGTCAGGGGCAGAAGGATCCTTCACACACAGGGAGTAACTTGGGGAAATGCCACAGAGCACCGTCACTGCAGAACAGTTAATCCATAGTTGTAGAGTAAAGTACAGTCTGCCAGAAAAAGAGCAACACTTTCTGATATTTTAAATCCTGAATAATCACAAAGGAACAAATGAAGAGCTAAATGTTAATGCCTGAGTGAACAGTTAAGGGGTGGTTACTGTTCTAAACTGGGTACATGAGCTCAGTTTTTGGCTGTTAATCGCTGCAGGTCAGGAAACAGGAGCAATGTTTCCTTGTCAATGAACAAGAGAAGACTTCATGATCATAAAGTCAGAGGATTTACTACAAGATGTCAAAAACAGAAAGGCCCGGTTGCATTTCACAAAGAGTAACCAGTAGAGTTCTTAGATATTGACGCTGATGTGATTAAAAAAAGCAGCCATAGACATGTATACAGTATAACTGGAACATAAATTATTACTGCTGCAGTATAATTGAAACAACTCTGTAAACAAGGCATGTTTAACTGAGCAATAAAGAAATCTCATTGTGTTTTCTGCTGTTACATTTAGTTCAGCATTTACAGGGAATGAGCTTCTATGTAATGGCAGTCTGCATTACAGGCCTGCAGAGAAAAGCTAATTGTAATATCATGCACTGTAATTTTAAGCTTATTCACTCCCAGAGTCAGGATGAGAAGTTGTTATGCTGCCTACATTATTAATATTTTGACATCTTTCTCTCTAAGAACTCCTTTGAAGTAGGAAAGTTGAACAGGAAGATGATGCTGGCAGCTGGTCCCGCCTCGTCACATTGACAGATTTATTACTGAACATGAGTCTCAGATCTCATGTTTTCGTTTTGAACTTGTTTGATTCTGAAGTTTTTTTATCTACAAGGACAAATCAGGTCAAGCCGGCTGAGCTTCAGGCCTTCAGATCCACTTGAACCTGTGCCACCTACAGGCAATAAGTGTAATAGCAGCAATATTTTAGTTTTGCAGATAAGGACATTAAAGATGCATTAAGGGGAACATAGCCAACTATTTGATTTCAGTGTAACTGCAGAGCATGTATCAGATATTTACATTTGATTGGTTATTCCATTGTGCAGCAGAACAGACATATGTTAATGTCTCTTTTCTAGCCCTGCAGACTCATATCATAGACCTTTTACACAAAGTCTCTTTGTATGTATAATCAAACCAGAGTTGTGATTATTATTTTTTTGAGTTCATTGAGTTCAGACTGCTCTGGTTGTCTTTGTTTGCTCTCTGTCCTCTTGGTTGGAGAGGGAAGGAATCCTAAAAAAAGAAACATTAGGGATCCAGAAGCCAGAAGAAAACAAGCCAAGAAACGACCAACACACACTGACTAAATTCTTCTTTTGGTTCTTCTTCACAAAACTCCTGTTTTGTGTATTAGGTTCTCATTGTTTACATATGTTGTGTATATTAGTGAACAATTGCCAAAAAAACCCAAGTAATAGAGAAAAGAAAAAATAGAATTTTATTTCTGTTTGAGTTTTTGATATATTCTGGAGGCTGGGGTGATAATATGATGTGCGATGTATTAGTGATTTTATTGTAGGAGCTTTAAAGTGGCCATTTATCTTGCTGGAGAGATATTGATTTGTCCAAAATTGAGATTTATGTATATTGTACCTGTGGATGCTGCCTGTGATGTGGTGGGAATTACTACATTTCTCTGTGGAATGTATTTGTAATGTAATGCTAATTTTATGCTTCTGTTTTTTTTATTTCATTTGCTTGTCTGAAATTAAATAACTGGGTTGGATTGTTTAATTGATCAAACATCTTATCATTAATCTCTAACAGCTTAAGGTGTCTTGAAGTTTTAAAATCTGTCATGTGGGTTACTCTATCTCTTAGTTATTATAGATTTAGCTTTCTTTACTTGTTTAGTGTTTATCATTGCTTTGGATATGAGTCTGTCAGTGTATATAGTTGTGCTAAGTTAAAAAGCTGTTACATGGTTGTTTTTCTTGAGTTGTCAACTACTATACATGTTCAGAAAGATTTATGTGTGTAGTCGAAAACACACATGTTCAATGTACAAAAAGAGAGAAACTGCTCCTGTAACACTTGTTGCCTGAATATTGAAACCTGCAGGAGCTTTTCCTTTCCTGGCCTGGAGGTGATGACGTCTGCAGGTGTAAACTGCTGGTGCACGATGTTTGCTAATGGTGGCTCATGTTAGCATGTCTAGAGTGCAATGATTTGGAAATCATTTAAACCCATATTTGATTGAAAGTAGTACAAATACAACATGTTGAACCTGAAAATTGTGGTTGTTATAGATCCATTTCAGCTGTCTGTGATGCTGTGCTCGCCCCGACTCATCATTATCTTTTAATTGCAAGGAGATGGTGTTAATGGGCGATTTTAATTGTGATATGCTAAAGGTAAAATCTGATCAACTTAAATGTCTATGTGTGTCTTATATTTGACTCAAATTGTAAACAGTCCCACACGCCCAGACTTGAAGTTTCCTGATAAATCCTCTTTCCCCAGCGTGGGACGAATAAAGGCTTAAATAGTGACTAGTGATCCTCAAAAATGTACAAGAGTTGGCATGTTTACTGTTGACTTAAGTGACCACTGTGTTATAGCTGCCATTAGAGATACTAAGACTCCTAAAACTAAACCTCGGCTGATTGTTAAACGTGATATGAGTGGAACAAGCTTTTTTATTTTGACTGGGAAAAAGTGCCACTTATAGATAATGGTGAAACTACATGGTCTTACTTTAAGAATACTTTCACTGGGATCTTGGATAGCCATGCACCTCTGAAGAAGTATAGGATAAAACCACTAACCCACCATTGCATTTTGCATTGTATTGTGGGTTGGCCCTCACTCCGCATGGATCAACTTGGTCTTTTGTACATCTTTATTTACAATATAACTTTGTAATTTTCTTTCCCAGAATATATGTTCTCATCATAACCTTAGATCACAGGACAAAAACACACATTATATTAAAGGTTTCATGAAACTTGTAAGAACTATATCTTTAAAACTCTTTTCTGTACAGTAATTTTTGTCTAGAGAGAAGTAATTCTGCTAATTGTTATAACCTATTTTCTTTGACTGCAAGTTGTTACAGAAGTGATATTTTTTTCATTTTAAAAGGTACACACACACACACACACACACACACACATACCTGTAATTAGTTTTCCATTCCTTTCTCTGCCTCGCTCTTTTCCCCCATTAAGAACAGACATTAACGTTTTCCCATTAGACAACTAAATTTGAATCACTCAGTATGTGGGTTTGCTCTGAACAGTCCATGCTGTGATCTGACTGTTAAAACCTCAGCCTTTATTGTTGTGTGTGTGTGTGTGTGTGTGTGTGTGTGTGTGGTATGACTTGCGGCATTTTGGTCCAGACAGCTTTAATTAAACTGACAGAAAAGTCATGATGAGGAATGAGATCAGGACAGTATCAGGTTCATTGACCAAAATGTGGCTGATATATGAAGCTGAACACTCCTCCCTTGTGGATCCTGAACAGAGGGCACATTCACACCGGGGTTCGTAACATCCCGGGGCCAAGGTTGAACACCCCTCCCCCTTACTTTAACCTATTCCTCACCCGTTTTCTCTTTCCTCTCTGTTTTTATTGCTTCCTGGCCTGCTCCCCCTTCTTCCAGCTTCCTGAAATAATCCTCCTTGCTCATCACAATTCACCTCATATTTGTCTTTTACTAGTGTCACTCAGCTGTGTCATCCATCGGCTCTGCAGTCACCACTGAGGAAAATTTCAGTTCCTCTTGGATGCTGATCTTTTATGTCTTTTATGATCTGAATATCTTTGGCTTTCACTGAGTAATGTTTTACTGACTCACAGTTATCTACAGCAGCTGTTTTGGAACCATCTTTTGAATCTTGAGATTTTTCCAAACCAGCTGAAAAAAGAGGATCTTTTGAGGTTTATCCTTTCTGCATGTGTCCTGTCCAAAAGATCCAGAGCACCCCCCTGCAGTCTGCTTTAGATACAAAGTTAAGCAATGTTTTTTAAGCCAGTTCTTGATCCTGTTTTGGTGTAGAAAAGGCCCACGGGTTAGCCCAGGAGAATGCTTTCAAACATTGCTTAACATCTTAATTGCAACTCTTTTTGTGTTATTAGTTGCTTTTCAGTCTTTTCTCTCGCCTCCAGGGTCAGGGCAGTACACCTACGGAGATGACGAGGACTGGTATTCTCGTAGATATAAAGGTGACTACAGGCTCTGTTTGACACTACCAAAACACACATCTGCACAACGTACATACATTCTGAAAAGTGCCTCACATTTGATTTTAAGGAGTATTTATACTGAGATCATAGTAAACATGCAGAACAGCTTGTTGAGAGTTAACTAAGTTCCTCTATTGAACGGACGTTAGAGTTTTGTCGACTGAGGTCCAACGTCTGCTAGCTACTATGACCCACAATGAACTCAAGTTCAAAAATAATGTAATGGTTTACAGGAAGAGAAAAGAAATACATTTTATATACCATTCAGGGTCTTAAGGGACACAGGGTTAAAATTAGAAAAATAGTGTGTTTTTAAAGGGCCGTAATTTAATGCCAGGAAGTTCAGCCAATTTCGTAAACTGACACAGTTACGTCAAAGTAGCTTCCAGCTTTAAATCCAGGGTCGGTTAGACGCGGATCATTATCGTCCAGGCCAAACCGAACTCCCCTCTTATGTAAAAGCTCAAATGTAGTATTATTTTCTCTAACTCAGTGGCTGTGGCCTTTGCCAATACGCACACATACAGAGAAAGAGGGAGCAAGCCAGGCTTGCTGTGTAATGAATACTCATTTTTATTCTAACTGGAAATTAGTCTAAACTGGTGTGTGTTCTCCGCTCCAAGTGTGTGTGTTTGTGTGTGTGTGTGTGTGTGTGTTGGTCCACAGGGCTGAGCTAGCAGGAAATAAACTGCAGATTTTTATTTCTATGTATTGGAATACGAACCTTGTGGCCCCTCAAGCTTCAAACAAGGAATTCAACTGCAGGAAGAGACAATCTGAAAGCCAATGTAGTACTCCAGGTCTTATAGTTGTATATAATAGTAATAGTGTAGATATATATGTGCTCTTATGTTTTAATACATATTAATTAATAAGCTTTAGAGGTGGATTTTGTTAGCTGTTTCTCCCTATTTCCAGTCTTTGTGCAAAGCTTAGCTGACCAGCTGCTAGCTGTAGCTTCATACTTAAATACACTCAATCAGATAAGAGTGGTATCAATAAATGTGTTTCCAACCATCTTTTTAGTCACGGCTTTAATTTGCACATAAAAAACAACATTAATTCAAACACTGGAAATTCACAATAGGTCAAATCCTATCACAAAAAAGTTGAATATTGGAAAGAGAGCTAGCAATAAATCATCACATACATGAAGCATGTGGCTTAAATGTAGTTTTGTCTCCAGTGGAGAAATTAAAAATTGTTGTAGATTAACAGTATATCAGTATCATCAAAGATTATTACACTGACCAAATTTGAATGTCATATTTCCATCTTATTTTCCACATTATTTTTGTATGTTTTGGTTTTGAGTGGCACAAGTTAAGTTAATTTAATCATCCTGTTTGACCCTCTTTCACTAACAGGTACCATTAAACCATTTGCACTGGAAAATTTGTGCTACTGTTAATCTCAATGGCCCAACTCTTAATATTTGCATAATTGTAGTGCATGGAAACATGCATCAATTGCTTTAATTAAGACTCTTTTATCCAACCATAAATAAAAAGTCTATGGTAGCATCATGTTTCAGAGAGCGTTATCTGATGCAGAGACCGTACATATAAGTAAGTTTAAATCAGTAGTGTGCATCCTTGACCCAAACCTTTTTCTGTGTGGAGATTTTTTCACTCTATCACACACACACATTCATAAGTGCTCTCTACACCTCATTATCTGTGTTTTCCTCAAGTCAGACTATCTTCTTTGCCTCATGAGACACTGTTGGATTATGGTAAGTCTCACATAAGGTAATGAGAAATCCACTGTATCGGTCTGAACTCAGATGATGGGCGGATTTTCACATTTTCAGACTTTACTGTATCAGGACTTCTTTTTAACCTTTTGTAGTCTTCAGGTAAGAGTGTTGTGAATTTATACCAAATATTAACCTCTTCCATTTTATGTTTTGGGTTTAAGGTAATGCTATTAAAAATATAATTGCCTTCATCCAGTGAAGAAAAGGTCACTGTAGTTGTCATTTCTTCATTTTTTAGGGACACCGTGGTGCGCGCCTATTAAGGTGAAACATGGTGACGTGAGCTGTCGCACACCCAGAGGAGAGCACTACAGGAACGTCATGGGAACACGCTGTAAAATCCGCTGTAAGCAGGGATATGAGGCCCAGAGCTCAGAGGTGGTGTGCATGGCCAGCAAACACTGGTCCTCCAACTACGCCTGCAGAGGTGAGAACTAACATCCAACATATGCGCACAAAAATGCACACACCTAAATACTAGGTTTGCTGAGGAAGTGGATTAAAAAATCATGTTTGAGCTTTAAAATTTATTCTTAACCTGAGAAATAGCATGATTTTTTAAGCTTTGAACCACACGTCACTGTGTTTTTGTTATGGATATTCTCCAAACAACTTTAATTAACTAAAACTGCTTGTTTTCTGTGTTTTTTAATTGATTTTTATACAACAAATTTGTAAAAAGTTAAATGGATCCATTACTTCTCCCAGACGTTTGTTCTTGGCAGGGAAGAAAACCACTTTGGAAACATTATTAAAATCCTTGGACACTAAATCACCACATTGTAACTCAGGATACTAATGGACAATCACTGCCACTAAATACAAATTCTACCTTTAAACAAGCTAATTTGTAGGATGTTGTAAAGTATAGCTGTTCTAAATAGCTACTTTTTATTATCTGAATTCATTTAAAGCCAACTCTTTATACTGTATCAGTCAGTAACCTATATAGCACATATCTGAGCTGAATGAAACAAAGCAGACTGTGCAAAACATTCCTGAACTCACATCAAGCACTCCATCACGTGAGCATTTTCTGTGACAGAGATCCGCTGTCCAAAGCTCAATATGCCTGTAAATGGTGGAAACAAGTGCTCGGACGGCTCCTACTTCAACTCTCGCTGCGAGTTCTTCTGCTCCCCTGGGTACAGTCTTAAGGGCCAGAAAACTGCAACCTGCCAGCACAGCAAGGTGTGGAGTGCTGACGTCCCCACCTGTGTCGGTAAGACTCTGCAGCATGTTGTTCTTTGTGCATAATTTAGTCTCCCACAGAGTCCTGGAGCCTGCAGACTGCAGCTGCACTGCAAAAACCTACTATGTAACCAATTTTTTAATTTACTGATTTATTTACTCTTTTAAGGCAAAATGGTTGATACTTGGAAAAACAAGCTACTAGACATGCATTTTCACAAATACACATACTGTTCTTTGTCTTTCACCACAAAATGATAATTGGTTTTCACATCTTTGCACCCTGAGTCTGGCCCTTTTGTTAAAAGCTGAGCCACAAGGCCTACAGTTAGCAATCATGCAAATGGCTGAGTATCAGACCACTGACTCCTTTAGATCTCAGTGCAACACAGACAACATGTCCACACCAAAGTTTCATGTGAAATGACACCGAGTCTCCTACCTCTGTCTGGGCAGATAGGTTCAGAACTCAGCCTAATTTATTTATAGTTCAAATCTACTGTTGACCACTGAACACCTCTCCCAAGCGGTGCTTGTCTAATCCCAGCTTAGCAGCCCTAACTAGGCATGGGCAGCCTGCAAGCTTTAGCTTTTCTAAAACCAAAAACCAAGAACTAAAGAATGAGGAATAGATTAAAAAGTGGACAGTTGTTAGCATGCCGAGCTAACAAGCTTGGTTAAACTGCCCAACAGTGAACTGGGTGCAACAGTATTTTGACATTGCTGTAAATTTTCATATAATTAAAGCAGTTTACTAACGTGTACAGTTAAATGTGAACCATGTTTTGTGAACCACATTTTTATAAATTGTATTTTTCACTCTCCCTCTCTGTAGATATTGATCCCCCAAAAATCAAGTGTCCTAATGTGAAGGATAAGTGGGCAGAACCGGGAAAACTGACAGCGAAAGTGACGTGGGACACACCAGAGGGTGTCGACACTGCAGACGGCATCCTCACTGAGTCAGTCTGTCCTTTTAAGCTTTTCTGCCACTTTGCTTCAGTGCGCTGAGTCCTGTTTGTCATTCAACTCTGAACAGGGAGATCACAGTGAAAGATTAAATCTGAGCCTGTCTTTTGCAGTGTTATCCTGAAAGGGAAACCTTCGAAATCAGACTTTCCAGAGGGGCTTCATAAGATGTCCTACACTGTGTTTGATCGTGCAGGGAACAAAGCAACCTGTCGCTTCACTGTCAGGGTGCGAGGTGAGCTTCTAAAACCAGAGCCAAAACAGAAGCTTTTTGATAAACTGTGTTGAGCAGAGTCTCTTTAAAGGGATGTTGTATATTTAGTACTAATGTGAGAAACACTCAATTGTTGAACTTCTATTTATATCAGATAGAATATAATTCATCATATGTAGAATAACCTTTACAGCATTACATTTACATTTACACAAATTTTGCTTAGATGGAGCTACTGTCTTATGAAAACTCTTATGACAAAGTTGTTTGCAGGAAACTTAATAAGAAATTATCTAGAAATAATGGACCCATAAAACAGTACCAGATTTTTTCTATTAGAAAAAATGATTTCTCCAGAAATCAGATAGCTCTTCATCATAGGGACACAACTAATGGTGTGTTTGGATGGCTTGTGTCTACAGTACTTGTTAAGTGAGACATTTTCGAGTTTAGTAAGTAGTGGAGAAAAGCAGGTTAATGGAAAATATATACACATAACTTAAATTTTTTTTTATTAACATTTATTTTGGTTATCACAGTTCTACTGTTTGCTCTTTAAATCTGGCTTTCATCACACCTCAGGGTCTCTTAGTCACCAGGGATGGATGACTGACTGAACCTAGCAGCCTAACATTTGGTTTAGTCGAAGGACATCCTCTCAACTATTTTGTTATGTTTTGTTTTTAACAATGAAAAGATATTGTATAAACAAAACAAAAGGGAAAAACTAAACTATAAGGCATGACATAATTTACTGAAGGTCTCCTCGAGGACTACATTAGATTTCCATCACAAATATTTCCCAAACTTTTGAGATGCCACAGTTAGGAAATCACAGATGTAAGTAGTAAAATAACAATGGATTCAATTTAGCTGGTTCAGTCTCAGGGTCCTGATATTGTTCACGCTCGCTCATTGTCAGCTTCCTCAGCTAAACCCACCAGAGTCATTGTTCATTATTGTCATTAGTAATGTGCTCTTTCCTACTATGACCAGTCTCAACATCTCAAAAAGGCCAGTTTTTAAGGTCATTCTGTTTTATATCAGTGTTTAGTTTTTGCAGGCAAACTCCTTATTACTAGATATTGTAATTAGCTGTTCTTATGATCTAATCTAAAGCCTCTATCTGAAAGTCATTGAAAAAAGTATAATCAATATTTCAATTTTAATGGAAGAGTGAAATGAAAGAGTTATTATTTTTTAAGTCTAAATTATCCTATCTATTATCCTGCTTCATTCGAACTGTGTGGGTGTAGTTTGATCAGATGTGATGGACAGTGATACAAGCACCAGAACTGTCACAGTTTGTTTCAAATGTTTGTAATGTATGTATGTTACTCATACATTGTACAAGTGTTATGACCTTGTCCTGTCCAACCAACCCAGAAAATCTATAAAATAACCAAAATTGTTGGAACTTCAGCAAAGTATAGTGAGTTACTGTAGGCAAGGCAACTTTACTTAAATAGCACAATGCAAATCAAAGTGCTTTACATAGGCAGAGAAAAGCATTAGAACATAACAATAGGGACAAAGATGAAAGTAGATAACATCTATACAGCTATTGTTCAGTTACAGTGCAGTAAAGTTACAAATAAATGGCCCCAAAATCAACTGAGGAAATAAAAGTGCAGCAGAAAAACTAATGATCAAAGCCACAAGAAAACAGCAGGATCTACTAACAGCTACTCACTAATCGTAGTAAGCAACTGAGGACCTGAAAGATTAAAGTTTTTAACTTTAAATATCAGATGGGTTGGAAAAAAATTTAATTCTTCCAACTAACCTCACTTTATTTTGTATAATGTATGTTAAGTGAATGTCAGTCTTCCTGTCTCCTCTCTTTTAATGCCAATTTGCCACCTCCCATGTTTCCTGAAATGTGTGTTTAGTGCGCCGCTGCAGCCCACTGTTTGCCCCAGACAACGGTTACATGAAGTGTGACAGTGACAACGACAACTACGGTGCCACTTGTCAGTTCACCTGCACTGGTGGATACGAGCTGCAGGGCAGCGCTGCCAGAGTGTGTCAGCATGGACTCACCTGGTCTGGTGCCGACACAACCTGTGCACGTATGTACCGAATGCAGATATATACACACAATTTCACAAGCACATGAATGTTTATTTTGTATGTATGTTGTTTTTTTGTTTTTTTTTAGAACAGTTTGCAAAAAGGCAGTTGCAGGAATGAAAGTTAAACAATTAGGAACAAAAAGCTATTAATTCTAATTTTACTAATTAGGCAGATGAGCTGAGCATCACAGGACCAGTATTGAAAATAAAAATATGGGCTATTTCTATGCCGACTGGGCAGGTCTGGCTGTGATTGGAATACTTGATGTCAGTCAGATCTGCTAAGTGTGTTACTTCAGTGTATTTCTAAGTTGCATGCACTGTTTTGTGCTGTAGTAGCAACAAACAATAACTATATACAGTAAATGTTGTGTATATGCAGTAAACTGGTTCCATGAGAGAAGCCCAGTAGAGGAGAAAATAGCCCCTTTTACTATCCATCAATCAGAAATATCAATACTGGACACTTCTCTATTGAATGTTTGCATCTGTGAGACATTAAACGTAATGGATGGAAGAGGCTGTGTTGCAGCTCCTGTGAAACAAACCGTCAGCAATTAACACTCAATTGTGCATGTTCAGTTCGCTATTGAATACAGTGGTGCATGCATGTGTTTGTTATTGATGGCTGAACAGTCAAAAAGAATCAAAGTGTGCAGCATCTCATTGTAAAAATGTGCCATATTTAATATTATGTTCTTGAGTCTTGTGTCTTATCATATCACTTAATTGTGTATTAAATGTCATCACAGCCATGAACATTAACGTGGGAGTGCGGACGGCTGCTGCACTGCTGGATCAGTTCTATGAGAAGCGACGGCTCCTCATTATCTCGGCCCCAACAGCTGCCAATCATAATTACCGCTTCCAGATGACGAACTTACAGGTGAGGCAGGAGAGAACATGAGTTGTATGTTGGGTGACTGAGATGGAAGGAAGAAGCAATAAGAGTCAGTATAGCAGTGATGTGTGTCCTCTCTAATGCTGCTCACAACAACGACCCTGGCACGCTTTGGTTTCTTTCTCGCTTAGCTGCCTAAGTGAGACAGATAAATATGAGGAAGGCTGTCCACATGTACAGAAAATGGCAAGGTGATGAATAAATGAAACTGACACCGTCTCTGATAAAGCTATTCTGAGACTGGATGTCTTCCTGTCTTGTCAGAAACAATCAAGTCAGTCAACTGTCTTTAAATGCCTGCCCTTTTAAAGTCACTGGGTCATAAGCTGAAAGACGAAGTGATGTTAAAAGATCGTTTGTGAACACTGTGAAGTATTAGGTCCTGGAATCTGCCAGATTAGTTATCAGGAGCTTTTTTGTGGTACAGTGCCTCTCATCTGTCATCTGTCATTTTTCAAGCAAAAATCCAACATATTCCCTGTCAGGGCACCTACATACATCTTACATGAAAAACTGCTGTATATAATATTAAAAAAAAAAGAAGATAAAATAATTATAATAATTATTGGTGTTAATTCAAATTTAAACTCGGAGGTGTCAATAAATGGACACTTTAGTTCATCTGAGAGAGCTTAGACTACTTCAGACTAAAGTTGGAAACCACTGTTGCATTTTTTTTTTATGACAGCTGACAGTAGAGAGATGACAGGAAATGAGGGGAGAGAGACTGCTCTAACCTCGAGACCACCAGGGTGGCTGACACAATGGTTTAATATTGGAAATATGCTGCAGCTGAAAAAAATATTCCTGTAACACATAAAGCAAAAGGTTTGAATAAAGTGAATTTGATGCTTGGAAACCAGACACAACAGACAGCTTCAGTAATTGGGTACTGCAGGAGTCTTCACAAGTCACCGTCAGAGGTTTATAGTATAAACACGGTAAGACAAGACAGCTTTGTTAGTACTATATGGCACATTTCAGACAAAGGCAAAGAAAAACATTAGAACAAAAACAAGAATAAAACCCATTAAGGCTTTAAGACTTTTCTTGTGCCTGATGTGGTTTTTCCTACACAAACATTTCTAAGAGTACATCTCCAGCACTTTCCTCCTGAATGAAATATCTCAAACTTATGAATACGCAAGTATTGATCATTTCATCTTCATGTGTCTCCTACTTCACTGAAGAGTCAGTTTTCAGTGTTTCTGCACTGGAAGTCTCAAGTTTCTACATCGTAGACATCTACATTTAAATTTCAAATTGGAGCAGGACTGGTTCCAAACTATGTCTTTTGTCACAAAATCATATAAACATGAGATTTAAGGTGAGCGGAGGGAAACTTTCCCTCTTCAGCAGATGAAGGTGAATATAGTCATCTAGTATTCAGGATGTCTGCAGGGTTAAATTAAACTTCACACATTTTAATACTACACAGTAAAATTTATACCTGTTTTATGATCAGCCTAAGTACAGTATGTAAGTCTAAATCCAATAGGGCAGAGACAATATGGCGTATTATTATATCATATTTCCACTAATATATATTTAATTAAAAGTTCATGTAAGTTTTTGCTAAAATCGGCACATGCCCACTATGAGAGATGAGGTTCTTAGCATCTGCAGGTAGTAGCAGTAGTAATAGTAGCATTTTCAATTAGTCTGATGACACTGATTGATATTCCTCAGAAAGAGATTGAACAGCTTCCTGCAGCACATTCAGTTTATAAATGTCTGTTTATAAATGTTTAACGTCTGCCGACCACCTGTAGTTATTATAGGTTATAGAAAGGTGACTGCCTACAGCATGCAGATGAAAAGATTTAAGACCTGAAAATTAAATTATGCTTTTTAATAGCTTCTAAGGGCTTATTGAGGAAAATAAATTCAGTGTTTTAAGACTGCTCCCACTTTCATTTATCCATGTATCAACACACATTATTACCACAATACCACATTATTCTGCACAGTGAAGGTCAAACTTCAAAATGAAGAAGCCATAAGGTAAATATGTTTTTGACTGAATCTTTGCTACAGTCCTGTTACTTTCTATAGCAGCTTAGGTTTGAGTTTTATATGCTTTTTAATAGTTTTCTTCTACCAGGAATCAATAGAAGATCTCTGTCTCTCTCTTTCATGTCTTTCTCTCTGAGAACAGCACGCTCAGTGCGGACTGGATCTGAGGCACGTGACAGTAATTGAGATTGTTGGGACTTACCCAGCACAGATTGGTCGAATTCGACATAGGCTGCTCCCCCCAGGACTGGCCCTGCAGCTCAGGTACACACACACACACACACATGTTCATAATGTATATTGTTATCCCTCCAAGACTGCTTAGTGAGCTGCACTTTCTAGGTTACTACTCCGGATCACACAAAGGTCTTTCCAAATGGTGCTGGTAGATAAGCAGGGCATGGACAAGCAACGCTACCCGTTCCCAGTGACAGCAGCTGAGTTATTCACCACCATCGACACATTCCCCCTCCGCAAGGACGAGATGGTGCTGCAGCAGGAGGCGGGTCAGACCTGTCAGTCATAAAACACCCTGATCTTTCAGTGCACTTCTAAGGACTGTCAGCCATCTTTGATCCTTTTCCTCCACAGTACCGGCAGCATCTTTTGTTTCTGTCCACATCACATGTTCCTACCTGAGCTCATTCAATCCTGAATCACAGAGGTGTGTTTGTGTGTGTGTTGTGTGTGCGTGCGTGCGTGCGTGCGTGTGCACATGTGAATGCCTGTTTCAAAAATGGTGCTGATCTGAAACAAGCAGATTTTTTTGAAAAAACATTATTAAATGGAATGGGTTACACATTACAATACAATCATATTGATTCATGTCCATGTTCATTCTTGTCTATCTTTATGTTTTATTATTATTATAAATAATATTTTCAAAGCAGAAACATATTTTACTATTTTGTACAAAAAGCCTTTTTACTGTAAACTGGAAAAAGTTTTCACTTGTCTAATATTTATGTCTCACTTCTATAATAATAATGATGTATTCTGACTCTCTGGAAAACTGTGCTACGTACAGTGCATCTGTACATCTATGTCTGAATTTACAAGACACTGATTAAATATGTCTGTCACAGAAGATGTGTGTCAGTGTGAGTGCAAGAGACACATCAGATCATCTGTAAAGAGAGAGAAGAAATCATTTATGTCTACAGTTAAGTAGTAAAATGATTCTTTTCTTGAACAGAACAAAAAAAAAAAGCACCAAAGAAGTGTAAAAATATCACCTTTTTTCTCGAATGAAGTGTTGTTATCTAATGCCTCAGTTTGTCTTGGTTGAAATTATTTACAGCAAAAATTATTTACTGAGAACAAAGTTGTTGCACTGACAGACCTTCTCCGTCATCACATCACTTTGGTCCAGACAGAAATATCAGCAACTATTGGATGAAAAGCCATACATTTATTTTAGACAGTCATGATTACCAAAGAATTTAGTGATCCCCTGTCTTTTCCTCTAGTGCCACCACAGGGTTGACATATATGCCTTTTACTGGAAAGTCTTGACGACTATTAGATGGATTAACGCAATATTTGGGTGATCATGTGCTGTTGTCAAGCTTTTTCTTTGTCTTTCTGCAGAAATAATAAGACCACTGTGTCAGCCTTTAGTGTACTTGTCTTCACTGTGATGTAGCCAATGCTAACGTATAAAAACTAAGATGAACACGGTAAACATTACACCTGCTTCATGGCGTGTAAACTGCCATGCTGACCGCTGTTCAGTACGGCCCCGCAGACATGGTGGCTCGTGTCTGTAGACATCTTGTTTCTCTTGGATGTCCTAAGAGTGGTATGAACGGAATAAACAAATGCTCGCTGTAGAACCTGCCAGTTATCAGTTTTGTTTATTTATCCAGTTGTGCTGCAAGATCTCTTCATACAGAGCCTGTTGTAAGATAATTGTGGTTTCCCCCCCTTTACATCTTTGAACACTGTTATGGAGTCAGGCTTTTTGTTTGGAAAAAGCATGTTGGACAGACCTAACTAACCCTCACACAGGATAATTGTTAGCTTCAGCACTGCTGTAGAGGAGCAGGAGAATGTGGATTTTTGATGCAAATGTATCTTTAAAAAAAACAGAAAATTTTGTCAGCGTATGTACAAGGGTACAAATGAAGAGGTAGCACCTGAGCCTTATGAGTTGTTTCACAAGTGTGTCCTGATTGGATAATTGGAACAACAGGTAAAAGATAATGAGCATAATTTAGACTTTCCCAAAACTCACTTACAGATAAAAACCCAGCAAATCAAAATCAGGTAAACATGATTAATAAAACATCATTGTTGTCTAAAATTAATTTCCTCATCCAGGCCTGGATGTAATGTTACATCACATTTTTGCATTAGATAAAACATTGTGCTTTTTATTGGATGTTTGAGTTCAGAGTCTTTGAAACATTTTTTTATGCCCTATGTAGATTTTGTAGTGTCATAAATGTGCATTCAAAAAGATCAAACTGGTTTTGTAGCAGCACAAAGACAGACCTTAACTAGAAACAGATATATTCTCCTTAAAAAACAAGCAGGCAGTCTATTGAAATATGTATTTATTTCAAAATATTCCTGTAACACATTTGGGACTAAATAGACTTGAATACAGTGAATTTGATGCTTGAAAACGAGACACAAGAGCAAAAGTACATGCTGTACATCAAGAGTTTCTTCAGTTATCAGGTATTGCACAAGCCTCTCATCTAAATGATGTAAAATGAACATCATGTATTATTTATTACTATAATCATGGAGTGTGAAATTGTTTTGCTCAGAGTTTAAAGCAGAGGGTTTGTCAAGGACAAATGGACAGACTGGCATTCAACATGAAAAATCTTTCTACAGGGTGACAAGTTGAGAATTGTTCTGTGAACTACGTGATTCATCACAGGATGGTGGACCACAGAGGCCTGGGAGACGGGGACAAGGTGACTGTCACAGACTCATTAGCCCCCAGCTCACCTCAGTGCTGACTTGCTCTGTAACAAACAGCCCCTGTGTCAAGATTCCTGGGAACACACTTAAAATCACACTTCTTCTTCTGACCGTAAAATGATGTCGCTATCAGTGCTTTAAGTTTTTTGTTCTTCTGTTTTCTCTAATAGTCATCATGCATTTTCTATTATCTCACCGATACAGTGTTAAATTTACATCGAAACTAGTCTAAATGGTGTAAACTGTCCAGACTTTGTGCCACAGATTTAATCAGCGGTGGAAAGTAACTACAGGTATTCTTCCTACTGCGAGTACGTCCTTCAACAGCTTGTTTATAGAGGATAGAAACAGTCAACTGAAAATCAAGAGTTCAGTCATACTAGCAGCTCTGTGAGGCTGTACTTTGACACAGCTGTGCTTTGAACTAATGCTAGTGTCAACAAGCTAAATATTCAAAACAACAATGTTAACTTACTGATTTTAGGCAAATACTGTGATGTATAGTACAGTGGACCGAATTTTTGGTTATAAACCTATTGAAATTGCATTCACAAAAGAAAAATAATTTCTGAAAATATCCCTGAGAGCAGAAAAAATACTTAAATTCTAAATGAAGGTAAATCCCTTAATCTCCAATTAAGTTGAAAATGTCTTTGTCCTTAAAAATGCTGAATTAAAAAAGATAAGGAGGAAATAAGACATTTTTACTCCCTAAATTTACACATTCATCATTAAAATACTGTATTGGATTTAATTATCAATTTAAAGCCATTTAGCTGCAGCTGAATATGTTGTAGTGTTATAATTCTGGATAATTAATGAATTTCAGTAGTTAGATTATTAATGGACTTTTTGCATGTTGCAATAGATTTTTGAAGGGACAAAAGCCCTGAAAGCAGCACAAAAACATGAAAACCACCTTGAATTTATATCTTAAATTAATATTAGGACAATTTAAGGTATAAATTAAAGGATAATTGTCATTGTTTGTGGTGAATTCCCCCCCTAAAATCCATAATAGTACAGTGAATTAACTAGAAGTTCATCTTCTGGATCTTGGAATTATAATTGACAAGGTCTCATTTTTCTTCTTTTGTAAATGCAGTGTGCTTCTGAATATTTCACTACAACCCACAGATGTTAACATCACGAAGATCAAGAAGAAATTGGGTTCATTAAGGTACCACAGTGACTGGCTATGACTGTCTGTATATCTGTCCAGTAAATGTGCAGATGTTTTACTGTATAGGTGAAAACTCTTGACTGACGGTGTTGCAGGAACAATTGACAAATGAATGTGAGGATGTGTCACATTATCTCTTATATTTAAATGTAAATTGAGTCTTTGAGTTTCAAACTGTTGGTTGATGCCATTTGTCACATTTTTGGGGGAATTTTGTAGATCAACAGTTTATCACAATTAATTAAAATTGTTTAAAAATGATCTCTAAGTATATCTAATCAATTATTGTTCATTTTTCAAGGAACACGATTAACAAAATGATTGAAAAAACAATGGACAAAATAAGTTGTGGTCATAGTGTCAGAGTATATTTTAAAATTAGCATTTCTACCGTGTAGAAACGTTGTTGTTTTGTGATTGTTTGAACAACAATAACAGCCTACAGGAGGATCCTCTAATTTACTTTGTTAATATTTTCCCTGATAAAGCAACTTAAGACAAAATTTTAAAAATAAATGATGAGAGAGCTGATTGCTACGTAAATGTTATAGTGACTATATGATGCTAAAGTACTCTGAGAAGTCTTCAAAAGTACTTTCACAACTGATCATCAGTCTGCTTCAGCAATAACTAAATCAAATGGGGTTGTACTGTCGTCACTTTCCACCTCTGTACACAAGTGTTTATGAGGGGATGAACCTCAGCATCTCTGTGTGCTTCACACCAGTTGTTAACAAAGGGAATGTCTAAGTCTCTACATTACTGATCAGTGCTACTGCTTTACAAATCTCCGTCAGCTGTAACTACATGCAGAACCGACTCTGGTACATGAATCACAGAGACGAGGACAGTCACACCGTGTGCTTAGCCGGTTGTTACAGTAAGTTACATACAGCATGGTTTTTTTTCATATACAGCAGTAAACAGCAGTGCTTGGTCAAGACTAGATATTTTGGAGGACAGAGGGATGAGTGTCTAAGGCATGACTGGCTGATCTGGACAGGAGAAGGTATCTGAACAGGGCATCTCAGGGGAGAAAGAAGTAGGGAGAAGGACGGCCTTTTTCTTGACCGTTCCACTTCTCCAGCTCTCTCCTTACACCACCTCTTCGACTTTCTCCTCTCCCTCTGTTATCCTCTTTTATCGTCTCTATCTGTGCTTCGGTCTGCCTCATGTATTGCGCTTGCGCATACTGGATCGCAGCATCAGGGTGCACTCCTGAGGGACTTCTGGGTTTTCGATCATGCGTTGCCACACCCGCTGCTCCTCCCCGTATGAGTCCATCCAGTCCACGTCAGTCCCATAGCTTTTTCCTTAAGGGGAGAAACAAAATCTGAAGTTATCTTTTACCAGGATATCTCCTTTACCTCCTACATAAAATAAATCTCTAGAACTGCATTCTTCCACCCGAGGAATATATCCAAAATTAGGAGCATCCCTTCTCAAAGTGATGCTGAAAAACTAGCCCATGCATTTGTTTCTTCGAGACTTCACTACTGTAATTCACTATTTAGGATGTCCCAATAACTCACTAAAAAGCCTCCAGTTAATACAAAAGTCAGAGTTTCAATAGGAATTAGAAGAGAGAGATCATAGTTCTCCTACATTATCTTCTCTCCATTGGCTCCCTGTAAAATCTAGAATTCTTCCGTTAAAGGGAGATTTTTGTGTAATTCTGTAAGGTCTTAAACCTTGCACTGTAAAGTGCCTTGAGATGACTTTTGTTGTGATTTGGTGCTATATAAATAAAGTTGAACTGAATTAAATTGAATTAAATCCTCAAAACTAGATGTTCTGAATGCATAAAAGCTTTTTAAAATTTCATACTGTATATGATGGTGTATTCTTTATACTACTGAGGTTTCTTCAAAATTAGATTTAATATATCCTTGCTTGCAATATCACAATATATTGAATCGTAACCCCTATATCATCATACGTATCAGATTCTTGCCAAAACACAGCCCTAATACTAAACTAAGTTTTTTATTATTTCATTATTTCTCATATTGTCAAACCTTTCCTATAAATATAGTTTAATTACCTCAAAATTGTACGTAAGACTTGTAATTAAGAAAAATCTTAGTTATGTTCTAACAAGGTGTATAATATTGAAGAAATGTTGAACAACCAAATTAATCTTGCTGACATATTTAACGGTTTTGTTGAGTCATTTAATAGAAAACAGGCACTCTTAAATAGTCATAATATGTACAATACAATAGAAAATGAGCCTCGCTTTCCACTTCTCCTAAATCAAAAAACTGTTTTCTCTCTGAATAGATTTTCAATGTGCCAACCTCAATAGCCAGAGAAACAAAAACAGCTCGCAGCTGTTCAACTAAAGATTTCCACCATCCAGTTAAACATGGTGTAACATATGATTCAGAGTATTTGGGCATTTATGTCCTTAATTTATGTTTTATAAGATATGTTCAAGTCCTTTCTCTTTGAACTTGAACACAAGCTTATTTTTATGGGGTAAATATTACAGCACAGCCCCAGTACGGATCTTTGGTCTGTGGTGAACTGTGCAAAGTTTCAAAGAGGATTTACTATTGTATTTTAAATTCTGTGCAAGGCTACGACCTTTATAAAAGGAAAGAAACATGTGGACATGTCTCACATACTAACAAAGCCTACTTTGTTTTCTCAGTACACAATCTTCCACACACCTGTGCCAGATCCCAGCCTGACTCCTCCCAGGAAGACATTGCTGGCCAGAGCCTCTTTATCCCACACGGTGAGCT
Organism: Sandelia bainsii; assembly: GCA_032362345.1. Lineage (NCBI taxonomy): Eukaryota > Metazoa > Chordata > Actinopteri > Anabantiformes > Anabantidae > Sandelia > Sandelia bainsii. The sequence continues at coordinate 9,399,204 of JAUMHL010000014.1, forward strand.
CCAGGCAGACGTTGTTGAGGTCTCCTGGCTGCAGGCCGCAGTAGGTGAATGTGTGGTTCCACTGTGGGTTCACGGTGCGACGTTCCACTGCCGTCTTGTGCTTGGTTGACTTGTTGCTGTCAGGGAGCAGATACCTGGGGGAAATAAAAATTGTGCTTTACTGCACAGACAGTGTTTTTTTTTTCCAAATCACGTCTTTTTTTTAACAACAGAGCATCTCACCCTTTCACAAAAGGATCAGAGGTGCCTCCAGACTTTACAGCAGTTAGATTTTTGGCTCCTTTGACTAGAAGCTCAACCATGCCCCCTTTAGGCAGAGTGAAGCTGCTGGTCTTCTTGCCTCTCAGGAAACCTTTCTTCACTGAATGAGATGAGAAGCAGAGAGACAGGAAGAAAAAAGAATCATTAGTTTAATGGCTCAGATTAATTTCTGTGGGCTAGAAAATATGCCAACGGATACAACACTAATTTAGTATTGCCTTAAAATCTTAAAAGTTAAAGATTTTAACTCAGTTTTTTATCCCTGCTTTATTAATTATAGATCATTTTATAAGGTGTAATAAATTTTACGAGTATAAATTTTACCAAATATACACTTCACTAATCCTAATGGAAATTCCAGAGAACTCTGATAGGGATGAATTCACAACCCAAAAGCTGTGCTCAAACCACTGAGCTAAAAATGACAATATCCAGATATTTGGAAGACAGCAATGGTCTAACCTTTGTATCAGTGTAATCAAAATGTAATCAGTTCATCCTTGAATTCAATTGGATATTTGTGCCAAACTTGAAAAAATTCTCTAAAGACGTTCCCAAGGTATTGCATTCACAAGAATGGGACGTATGGACGGACAACCTTAAAACACAATGCCACTGGCCACAGTGACTGCCGCCGGCATGGAGGCATAAGAAAAAGAAGTTTGTAAAAGAAAATTGCCAGAATCTGTAAGAAAACAAATCACATGAGGAACAAATGACCAAGACTGGTTCTGCAAACAAGGACAGCTTTAAACACATGAAACAAGTAACAACTTGATAACATGTGGAGAGTCAATGGTCAGGATCGGGACAGTGGTCTATTTTTATATCTTGCCTGCACTGTAACAGCAACACTCTACACTAATTTAAAAAATAAAAATACAGGGAAAATGTGAAAGTTATTAGTGCAAAAACAACTCTGCAGGTCAGGTGGGTCAGGTAGAAAGTGCTGAATTTTAGAGTTGGGAAAAGCAAAATTTAACCTTGCTAACAAGAAGCAACTCACTGGTGCATCAGCCATTACTGAAAAAAAATATTGTTCAAATCCACACAACTTTATTTTCAATTCAGTTTGATCTGAACATTTATCAATCTTAAACTATAACCTAATCTATAATATACAATGGTCATTACAGTTACAAACATACCTTGTACTTGGTCCAGAGGAAGCATGAGGTTCTTCTCAGCAGGTATATATTTCAACACAACTGTCAGTTCTCCTTTATACTGCATCGTGGCATCTATGCTGCTCTCCACCTACACAAACACAGTTCAAACACTTAACTTTGTATAAAATAGAAGAAGAAGACTTGCTGATGGTGGTTCCTACCTTGGGCTGCAGGGCGTACCACTCCTCTATTTGGGAGTCAAACTCCCAGGAGTCAAAGGTCAGCTCTACTTCTCCCAGGAAGCTGTTATGTCCAAACCGGTCGTGGTGCCACACAGAGACCTGCAGCATCCGTGTCTCCAGCTGCGAGTGGCTGATGACGTACTACACAACATAAGACAACAATGATGAGAATACTGACATACACAGCTACAAACTTAACATTTGTATGTCTTGATTTTTGAGTTTTTCAGCCACTGACCCTCAGATTCTCATTGAAAACAGGGTTAATGGAGTTTGGCTTGATGCTCGTCTTCCTCTTGCTCTGCCGTGACGTATCTGGCAGCAGGTAAGTCTTCACATATCTGCCATGAAAAGGATGAAGAGAATCAGATGTGAGATGAGCAGTGTTTTGTTTATCTGCAGTTTCATAAATGACCAGTACTAATATAATTATTTGGTAAGAATAAAAAGATTCTTTCAACAGTTCTTTCATTCATTTTCTTTTACAGCATAAGTAATATCTGGCAATGATCCACCAAATTTGGCAGTAGTGAAAAGTATCTTTAGGTACTTGTACTTCACTTGAGTATGAGAGAAATTGTATACATTTACTCCACTAGATTTGTTTGAAAGCTGTACCTGACAGGTACTTTTGAGGTGCAGAATAATAATAAAAAACCAAAAAATTGTATTAAAAGGAAATTATAACATTTTGTATTAGTATAGTTTAAGGCAAGATGAGAAGTTTATAAAGTGATTGAAATTTCCCCAGCTTTTACCAGCTGCAACATTAAAGTGATTAAACATTTAAGTACAATAATATCATTCTACATTATGTATTATTAGTACTTTTACTTTTGGTATTTTAAACATATTTTCTGATACAGTAACACATAAGTAACATTCAAAATGCAGGACTTTGATTTGTAACTTATACACTGTAGTACTGCTAATTTCACTTAAGTAGTTCTTTAAGTTTTTCATCAAGTTAGATGAAAATGTTAATTTTCATATACATAAAACAGTAATACAGTGGAAACTTCTAGCCTTGCTTAAGACGTTGTCATTTAATAAGTGTTTGCAGTAGTTATTTATGTACTTTCTCCAACATGACAACATTTTTTGTCTTGGTATGCAGTTAATGAATTAGGATTTTCATTATTTTATTTTTATTTATTTATTCTTTATACATAGTGGAAAAGAACTGAAATCATCTGTATCAAAATCATTAATCAACAACACCAACATTTACAACAGTAGATTTTAACTGATGGCTGTGAAAACATTTTTATTAATCACTGATTTATACTTGCAGTTGGTTTTATTAGCAATGAGAAACCTTAAACTCAAACACTGTTAATTTATTATTAATTAGATCGAAGTGAGAAACCTATGACCTTTTAATGATTTTATGAATGATATTAATGACTTGTCAGCAAGAGAGATTTTCCACAAACTGGCATCTCAATTTCCCTATGGACAAGTTTTGAAAACGAATAAACAACATGCAAAAAATTAGGGCTGATGGAAGGTGTGTTTCTCCTTTTACCAGAGGCTAAATAAGTGTTTACTTCTTTCACTGTGCTCCATAACACAATGAATATCTATCTTCTCTTTCAGCTTTGGTAAGACAAATATTTGCAAACATTTTTGCATTTTATCCACATACCCTTAATTGCAAAGTGTGTGTCTGCAATGAGCAAATGATATCTGTTATTACCAGTCCTCTCTGTGGACAATAACAGTACTTGTGTCTGTGTTAGTGTGTGTGTACATGCACTCTTACGCGTCCGTGCGTTGCTTCCTCTCGTCTCCTGTTGCCAGGTTATGACACTCCTTCACCAGGACGTTGAGAGCACCGGTTTTATAGCTGTAGCTGATGTTTAGCAGGATCTCACCGCTCACTCTGGCATTTCCATAGTCCCCGGTCTCACTGTACATACTCATCATGCTGTTTATACTACTCTGTTAGACGAAGACAAGACATAAAGGGGGAGAATGTCAAAGAGGGGAAAAGACAACAGCAAACAGAGACAACACACAAGGAAAGAAGAGAGGAGGAGAATGAAGAAACAACAACACAATGTAAAATGATATACAGTGCTGACGAAACATGTTAGAAATAAACTGTTGTAGTCCTATATGAACATGAGTGAAATAAAATCTGTGGCAATACAAAAATGTTAAGAGTAAGGCTCATGCCATTTATTTTTTTAAATACTGCAGCCCCAGAAGTTACTATATTGTAGAAAGATAGTAATGAGGATTGTGCTACTCTATTCTCAGTAGGTGCATTTCAAGTCTGTTATATTATTTTTCCTTGCTCTTTGATTCTGGCGTAACCTGGATGTTGTTCCAGTCCTCCAAGATAAAGGATGTCTCATGTCTCTAACAACAAATTTCCTCATTTCCTTTCTACTTGCATCTTTTTTCTGTATCCCTTCATGCATCTTTAGTCAGAGGGACTAAGATGCAAGGAAAAGACACAAGCGAGAAACGTTACTTGAGATGTGTGTCCAGTGAATCTTATCTGCATAAAAAGGTAAAAAAATGTAACTTGCACTTTTGACCTGGTCGCTATTATATTGTTTATGTCACAGATTTGTGAATTTGTACACTGGAGAAGTTTTACATTTCCCCAAAAAAGGCAAGATTTTTCATGTTATATTGCAAAATATAACTGCAAATATGTCTGTAACTATTATTCCTCACTGATTAATATTCCAATTATTTTCTTGATTAACTTATTAATCCTGGGGCCCCAAGGGGTCAGGGGGGCTCTGGTCTTGACGATGACAAAGAGGTTGCAAAATGTTATTGAAGACACAGAATTACCCTAAAAGAACACACAAAAAAATGATCAAAATACAAAATTCCAATAAACCATGCAGCCATGTTTATGGTAATTTTGTGTCTCATTCAGTCTGGAGATCTTGTGGAAGCCTTTTACATGTCTGTACCAAGTGGCTTGTTGAATCATAATCTGTCGATGCCTACACAACAGTCCAAAAATCACTATATTCAAATAACTGATAATGCTGAACTGCATTATATTTCACACTTTTGCTTGTAAAATGATTTGCACAGTTTGCACCTCAGTTGTAATTACAAGCTGTAAAAATTTGTCAAATAGGCAGAGCAGAAAAAACTGACTTGAAATGCAAATATTTTATCAGAAGAATAAATAGGAACAAAAAAATCAAATGAAAGGAAAAAAAGTAAAAACTACAGATTGCAGTAAGTAGTAGTAAGAACATTTGCAGATCGTGTGGTTATATTATTACCAATTACAATCATTAAGTACTATATATTCAATATATGTAAAAGTGTAAAAAGCATATTAACCTGTGTGTCTGCACTCTAAACTATCTCAAATTGTGCACTTGCAAAACATATTTTATGAACAAAAAACTCCAAAAAGCATAATCACAGCCTAATTATGCCAGAAACAATCAGGCACACATGACTGCTATAATTATGAACAGGACAGCTGGTTTAATCCACTGATAATAATATCCCTGTCCAGGCAGTGCAGAAGTCAAGAAACCAGAATTGAGCCACACTGTGCTTCTTCTACTGGAAAGTCTGCCTCATTTATTTCCTGCAGGGAATCGGTCTGACAAATGACTAGTTTAATGTGAGGAGCTTAGACCGAATGGAAGAAGATGCAGCTACGATCACATTAAAAAGACAAAGTTTGAACAGAGACACATGCTGAACATGCAGGTTTATTCAGAACATAGCAGTAAAAATGTATTATTGTTATTATTGAATGTTGAATGTACTATATGCAATATTTGTGCTGTGCTGCTGCACAAGTGATGAATATAATTACATGCACAAACATACAAGAAGAGACTTACAGTCTCAGCATCTGAGTCGGGGACACTGAGGTGCCCCCACCTTCTCTCTGAACCAGGAGTTGAAGACTAGCAGCCGGTTAGATTCAGAGATAAACAGGGGAAAGAAGAGGTAAAAAGAGGAGAAGGAGAGAGAGAGATCTGAGCTCTTTGATTTGTTAGTGATAGAGGAAGACCCCCAAGCACAGACCCCCGGCCCCCGAGGAGGAGCTGCAGAAATCGCACACACAGTTACCATGGTGATTATCAGATGAAACCACAGAGATTACAACTCATCTGGAATCGGCTGCAAAATCTACACGAGTGTGTGGAAACACACATACACGGCTACAGTCAGAATAAGAGAGAAGAGAAGCTCCTCCATAATGTTTATTATTTATATGTAATACATATTTTTTATTCTTTAGTCACACTATCAAAGGATTAAATATTAGTTAATCAGTCAGTAAACTGGTTCAGAATTAATTATTAATAACTGTTGGTTGGAATCCCTAAAATTTTTATTGCAGACATTCATGGTTCCCTGATAACGAATCCCAGTAGCTTTGGTGATCCTCTTTCTTTTCCTATAGCGTAATGTGTATGACATGTGGGGTTTTGGGTGAAATGTAAACAACTATTAGACAGTTTGTCATAAAATGTGGCAATAACATTCATGTTCCCCTGAAGATGGACTGTAATAACTTTGGCAATCGTCACTGTCACCACTATAGTTTAAGAAGAGGGGTGTTTCTTATGTGTCTCCTCTTTAAGTGTCTCCTTGTTTCTTTCTTTTGCATCTTATTATTGCATCTTAATCCCTAACATGTAAGACTCATACAACAGGTGCAAGGAAATAATGAGGTGAGGGGAATTAAGGAAACATGTTTTGTGCACCCCCAATCATGTCATTATTTTCTCATTCATAAGGAGGAGTCCTCAGTAGACACTCAGCAGTGAGCAGTAAATTGAAATTTTGAAATAGCCATCATCATTTTGTAGCAATGATAATTTTCATATCTAGATAATGCAGTGTTTTCAGAAAGTAGAAGGTAGAGTACATATAATAGATTCTTTTGTGTTCTGTTGTGGACTTGAGGGCAGTACATAGATAATTAAGCTAAACACTTAACAAAAAATGGTGGACAGTCAGTGTAGTCCACTAAATGGTAACATACAGCCTCACAAAGCTGCAGAGTCTTTGTTCCCTCAATGTGTCTCACTTACTGTATTCATAAATATGTTTATTCATCATTTTGATTAGTCACTAGAACTTAATTAATACATTAACGTTTAAGGTTTCTCTAAAAAAACACACTATCAAATAAATGGTACTACTGTAATACCACTTCAACTGTGATTTTGTAATCCATCCAAAGCCCTCCATGAAGTGACTCATGTAACAGAGGGCAGAGTATATTAGAGTTTGATTCAATGGCAGACTTAACTATCTGCATAATGCCCCTTGTCATCTCCTTTTATTTCCATTCATACTGCCAACAGCAGCTCTGCGACTGCTGTTATGAGATGACAATAAATGTCAGACAGGCGGGGCGTCTGTCTCATCTTTTTACTTATGCTCTTCTCAAATTACACACTCACGCTCTCACATTGACAAACGCAGACCAGTGAACATGGAGTCATGAAGCAAGACAATTATTTAGGCCATTTGTGTGTGTAACTTGATGTCTGCCACACTGATTACTTTAAAGATGGTTGTGAGGGAAGGTGTCCAAAGGAAAATGGTCAAGTGGCCAAATCAACTTTGCAAGTATATACACAGAAAATCAAGTCAAGTAACAAGTACATATATTGTTTTTAATATGGGTGATAATATTGAATTAAACAGTTAAGATAACTTCAGTTTTATGGTCCTGTGTTTTGAGATACTGAGATAAAAATGACTTTAACATTACACAAAGTAATTTAATCCATAGTTGATAAAAAAAATATTATAATATACATATTTTTTATTTTCTGTGAGCATGACAAAAGAAATTTCACTTTTAGGTTCATACTGTAAACATAAAAGACAAAATAAACCAAAACTACATTCTACCATAGTTAGAGAAGGGAAGATCTCAGTGTACCTGCCAGCACGGAGCTGTGAGTCTGTGAGATATTTTTAAAAAGTGACGTACTATAGCTTTAAGCTACATTAAAACGTGTTCCTACAAAACATGCATATATCATGCATATTACTTGTCTACCTGTATGACTGCACAAAGCAGTAACATTATACTTGAAATCAAGTTAGTTTATGTAAATGCAGCAGGCTTCCTAAGCGTGCTGCAGGTGTTCGTGATCGAAGCTCACACTATGTTTACACAGTCAATAATAGAGCACACAGTCCTGAGTCACGCTTCAGGTGATGGTGAGCACATGTGTGTATACAGAGTGTGTGCGTTTGTACTGTATGTGAGTGACTGTATGTACGTGACTTCCTAGAATCTGTTCTGTTATTCTTGGGTTTATTAGCTTTAATACGGGTGTTACCGTTGAGACTGCGCTGCTGAGACGCCGTCCGGCAATCTTGCTGTGGGCCGACATCAGGGCGTCTATGTCTTCTTCTGTATCCTCATCAGAAAACTCCTGCGGACGACAGAATTCAGATTTAATCAAAAGGAAGATGGCATCTGGGAAGCTGGCCAAAGCATATTTGTACTTTGCACAGTTTTCCACACAGCAGCGCTGTGTGGGTGGATGCAGCCAGCTTCCATAAATTCAATCAGACAAGTCAGGACAGAGTGTGGTAATTTTGTTTACTTGTTTGTTATGTGCAAAATCACAATGTCATTGGGTCTACAGTAAACTTGTGTGCATGAATGGATGAGCAGTTTTCCATTTAAAATCGCGTGTAGAGAGTAGCCTGAGTAGAGAGAGGCATGACGATGTGCTTGTGTTTCTGTGCAGCACTTTGAATACAAATGAACACAGGGTAAACACAGACACAAAGCAGCCCTATACTGACCGACACATCCTCCAGCTGTTTTCAGCCTACAGCCGTTTAGATGCCTGTCATGCTCTTTGAAGTGAGCTCTAATGTGAAATTAACATTCAGCCCCCCATCTGATGCATTCATCAGCCCACAGATCCTCACCTTAATTTGGACATACACTATAGTGGCTGGCTATATAGATTTCAAATCTTTTTTCTGTGATTGTGCTCTGTGCTGAATTTGCTTGACAGGTCAAATATCTGTGCAGCGAATGCAACTGAAGGAGGAAGCTTACGGATCCGTTGAGACCGGGGACCGAACGGCTTCTGAGATTCAGGGTGTCGTCACTCGGTACAGAACCTGGAGCTGACAGGTCCATCTCTGAGCGACTGTGATCTGATGCAGGGATTAAAGAGATGGAGAAAAGGGGAAGCAGAAGAGGAGGAATGAGAAAAAAAAGTCGTTTCAAAGATGCTGTTTGAAGGGAGTGAGGGGATGCACAGCAAACACTGAGAAATAGAAGCAGACAGTGCAAGACAGGGTACAAACTAATGACCAACACAACATTATCTGCTTGGACAAAGTGAAAATAATGAATATGTGTAAAGTTCCAGTCCAGTGCATGTCATAATAATAATAATAATAATAATAATAATAATAAAGTGTCTACATCATTAGTGTGTATGCTACTGAATGGGGCTGGTCCATATTGTAGTGCCCATGATATGCTGGCTAAATTCCTCCCCATGCTAACAATTTGTCATGCTCATCATTGCAATACTGATGACATGTTGTAGTTGTGTGATGAAATATTGTGAAAAACCTCATGTGAGTGCTTGCAAACAGATCAAGCATGGTGGAAGATACATACACATTGGAAAAATATGAGAAACAGTTTAATCCAAAAAATAGCTTCTTGTGTCATTTGTAAAATGTTTGGCAACAAATGTAATGTGTGAATCAAACATTTGTGATTTAAAAGTTGTGCTGGAAACCTGTGCCAACATGTGAGGAAAACAAGGAGAACACAACAGATGTTAGACCAACGACAAGTGAGCAGCTCCTTTAATTCAAATGGGTTTTGTCAGCTTGTTTTCCAGTGGTACTGTCTACACCAGGTTGTTGGGAGAAATGGAATAAACTGACAGAGGTGGAGGCACCTAGCCAAAGATATGATGTCGATTCAAGCTGTTGACGAAAAAGAATTCAGGCAAAAAATAAAAAATGGACCCTAGATACAAAACGCTATCAAAGAAATTTAATTTCTTTTCTATTTTTATGCTTCTGTGCCGGCGACAGCCAGGGCTGGAGGCACAATGTTTTCGAGCTGTCTGTCCGTCCACAAGGCCACACGATGAATGAATCTTGTGAAATAGGTATAAATATGGCTCCATAACATCTTATTGTGGAGATGTGCTGTTGAAGTCAGACTCATGGAACAGGGAGACGGAGGCCCTTCTAACTAATCTGAGAATTCCAATGATTTCTGCTTGATTAGTCAGTTTGGCAGCTTCTTGTTTATTGTAAGTTGACGATGGCAAATACCTGATAGGCTGTGCAGAGCGTGGATGACCAGAGCACGTCAGACGGTGGAGTAGAGAGAGGGAAGCAGGTAGATTGAGGGCCGGTCAGAGGAGAGTGGACTGATTCTGACCAAGCATAAAATGTGTCCTATCATTAAAGAAAATTTAGATGATATGATGGATTATGACAGCCTGTGTGTCAAAATGACAGAAGAGAAAGTCTAACACAACCTCTGCAGTACTACTGATTACATACTAATGGTGGGAATGAGTGGAGAGCCAACTCAGCAGCTCTTTTTGAAACTAATCTGAGTCAAAATCTTGACGCACTTCTCAACAGCTGCTACTAGAGGAGATAAAGATTTGACAGTGCGAGAGGCAAAGGGGATGAGATTACACTTAAAGAAGGGGAGAGTTCAACACATGAAAAAACAACAGCAGAAAGTGATGGGGGAGCGGAAGTTAATAGTGCAATTTCTGCAGATGTGACATCTGCTCCCAACAGGAATATGGAATAATTTGATTCTGTGTGAGCTACTTAACAGTCTGTGCTGGAGCTGAGTGTTTTTGCACACTGCCTAATATCACATTAAACACGGTGCTGCTGCCTCTAACACATTTTGAAACTGTGACTCACATATACAGTATGTGTGTGAGCTGTGAAGCTGCGAGACAACAGCAGGAGTCATGTCGCTTCAATGTGGAGGATAAAAAAAACAGGACAAAAGAAGAGGTGACGGTGGAGATACCTGATGAGACCGAGGCCCTGGATACGGAAATAGTTGGAGTGCCAGAGTTTGTCCTGTGATGGCTGGCAGCTTTCTTTTCAGTCACACTGTCACTGGAGTGTAAACTGTCAACGCTCTCTGCTCCATCAGGCTGCTTACAAACACAAATACACACCCAAGCTGTCAAAATAACATTTTAATCCACTGTAGATATTATCCCCCAGTGTGTTGCTGCATGTGTGCATCAGTTGCTGACCCTGACCCTCCGGTTGTCACTGGGAGTGGATGATCTGTCCGGGGTTTGGGAACGCAGGTTGTTGGGTACTGTGGGCATCCCTGAGGACTCCAAGGCCACCGCACCGCCCCTGCAGCAACATCAACATCATTTAACACCTGAGACAGGTCCTTCAGCATGAAATAACATTAATTTAAGTCTTGCATTGTTTTATAACATTCGTAGGAAACACTCTGCCTGAGGCTGTATAAATAAGAATTACTCAAATATCACATTAACAGATGCTTTAATGTGAGCTTTGCCATGTCACTTGTCACTGAAAAACCTTTGAAATAGTAATAAAACCTTGATGCTTAAAGTGTTCACTTTTCATTAAGATATAATTAAGTTTTAACCTAAATGCCTGAACTCATTCACACTCTTTGAAAGTAACCAAGTCTAATGTCTCTATATTGTAGAGACTGATACTGAATCAATGCCTCTGTCCATTTCTGCTGTTTATGTTAAGTTTTAAGTATTATAATATGATTCTGAGTCATTGTTTTCATATGATTGAAGACAGTTTTTATTGACTTTCTTACAGGTTTTCTTTTATTCTTTAAGGAAGTGCCGTCAACTGTATTTTGAAAATAAAGATAAACACAGGTGACACTGTAGTATTGGGCACCTGTTTGAACGTGGACTCGGAGCAGAGCGGGCACTTCGTACACTTTGAGCGTCTCCATCTGAAACAGACTTGACACTGATGCTGTCGACTCCGTTCTCTGGCTTCAAGGTGGGTCGGCTGCCTTTTTTATCCATCTTCATCCTTCTACACACAAACACAGACACACACACACTGTCTGTTATCTACTGGTATCTATTAGTGATGTGCTGTCATATCCATTAGTGCACAGAATTTACACCATGTCTCTTTGCTCCCGCTGCTTCATCATGAGATAATCTCATGAGCGATCATCTCTATCACTCAACCCTACAGTTTGCATCCTGCAGAGGAAATAAACTCCAGTTATCAGGATATGAAAAACCCATCTAATACATTTAGTTAAGTTGGGTATAAATGGTGCACACTCATATTTATTTTACTCATGCTGGCAGCATGGCAGTGTGGATTCCACTGTTGGTCTGTGAGTCGTTGGGTCCATAACACTAGTCCAGACTGAAATAGCTCAGTAACTACTGAATGTGTTGGCACAGACATGTATGAAGATGAAGCCAGCAGGTCAAAGTTTTCATTTGTCCAGATTTGGTTTATGATGTAAGACCAGCAAATTTAATGACCCATCCCATTCGCCTCAGCCGGACTGTGTGTTTAGAGGCTACTGAGCAAATGTTTGGACGATAATAAGCTACATTAAGCTAATGAACACGCTTGAAATTAAACCTGCTAAACATCAGCATATCAACACTGTCACTGTGAGCATGTTAGCATGCTAATATTAACATTTAGCTCCAAGTATGTTGAGCCTGAGCATAATTTCACAGAGCAGCTGTAATAACTGTTGAATTTAATCTAATTTTATAAGTGTGTATTTACATTTATGAATCTTTAATCTATTTCTATTTTGCTGCTAAATTGCTTTATTGTAAAACTTCTGGCAAATGAATCCTGTGATTGTTTGTCACTGCTGTGAAGTACATAATTAGATCCATATGTCAAACTTACTATGTTTCCATATAATGTAAGAGGGCTAATGTAAACTATCAGAATTAAACAGATAAGAGTTTAATAAGAGTTTCAATTACTGTTTTCCTTAATATAGCTTAATTACTGTTTGTCATTCATTCAAAACACAATTCTTACAAAGTATCTGCAAGATTTTGAAGCTGAAGTAGCTGAATGAGGGTTTTTTTTTTTTTGTCAACAGAGCAGCTCTAACTTTTATTGTTTATCACAACTGGACTGCTTTTTGATGGCTTCTTTATCTGAAACGCTGTGATGCCTTCAGGAACCATTAGAGCGCAGTCAAGATGAGCAGTGATGTTAGCCAGTACAATCCAATTACTGCTGCGCTGCTTTTCCAATTGTATTTAAAATGCATTCAGAGTCTCAAAAATGAAAGGAGCATCCACTTGATCTTTCCTAATGTCTTTATGCTGAAACGAGGCCTCAGCACAATGCTGACTTCTTTTAAATTTGGTTTGAAGTTATTTTATCCTGTGCACGGTCTGCTGTTATGTATATTTCATGTTTCCAAGTTGTGTAAATTCTATTAAATTCAGAATAAGTATATATTTGCATGAACTTAGCGGAATTGAGCTGTTGATCTATTTTCACTTCTTACCCTTTCCTCTTGGCACCGTCCATAGCGTTGAGTATTGCACTTCTGTTAGATTTTGGGGTATCAGACCGCTCTGACTCAGTGGCTGATAGGTGCTCTGTAAACTTTTTGTCTGTGGCTTGAGATAAAAACACCAATAATCCATTAATACAATGAGCATATATCCTGCCAACTAACATACTACTTCCACAGAAATCATTACAGCTGTACAGATTTGAGTACATTAGTGATCGGACTCACTGCTCGGGCTGCTCAGGATTGTCTGTTTGATCACATCACTGCTCAGCACTCCTTGCTCAAAGCGTTTGGACCGCTCCTCCAAGAACCACTCTCCTGTCACCACCTTCAGCTCCCTGCAAACATATCATCCATCGGTTAATCCTCAAAACACAGGGTCACCCACACAGTTTGAATGTCATTAATCAGTTATTTTGTGATCATACGTAATTGTTGTAAACATTTTTTCTTCTTCTGCTTTGTCTGCTTTTATTTCAGTTGGTGATTTTCTGCATGTGAACTTTAGCGGTGGGTCACACATGTAGGTGGAGAGTGCAATGAACAAGATAGCAAGAGCGGAGAAAAGTTTTACTCATTACACTTTTCAAAAACAATGTTTTGTGCCTGCAGTGTGATTATTCAGACTGGCGGCGGTTATGAACTTGGTATCTAAGCTATTTCTCGTATTTACTTTTTATTGCGTGAATGTTGACTGTGCAAAGTGAGGCTAGAGGAAAAAACACTGCTAAATGATTCTGAGGAACAGGCACCAAACCCTGATGTTTACCAGTAATGTTGTGGTTGGTTCCTACTAATTTATTATAATATATTCTCATTCATTCTCACAAAAGTCAGACGTGTACACCAAGCTAAAACGTATTCAGTGTTATATAACACCTCCTCCTTCGTGGAGATAATGTTCAGTTTATGCTGAAATAATTTTGTTTTATGTTCACTGTGGTAGCTGCTGTTGCTGTTGTGGCACTTTAAAAATATAATGGATGATGAGACATCTATCATCATCTGCAGTCACAGCAGCAATGGAGAGATTTGTCATTGCAAACAGGGTTCAAAGAAACCCTGAGACTGTATATCTCAGCTCTACATCTCACAAAACCAAAGTAAAATTAGATTGTGTAGTGAACATGAGTTGGCTTGCATTTTTTCATGGAGAGAGGTAGTTAGTTGTCCAACATTTTAATGACTCATTTGCAGAAAAAATATGAACCGCAGCAGTAATACAAGACACGAAATACTGTATAGAACAATGCTCATTAGCCAGCAGAGATACTGAGAACATCAAGCAACCTGAGGGGGGTGATGCATAATTTTGTGTGTTTTTAGTCTTTGAAAAGCTAATTTTACTTTTGAAGAAAACAAAGGAAATATATAAAACCTAATCAATTAACATACTTATGCTTGAAGGGGCACCATGAGAAACAAACAGCTATAAAGAGGGATATGATTTAAAAAGCTACTGGCATAAACAACACTGATGAACAGTGCTGAAGTGGGTTGTTCAGGGTCTGGGGGTATTTTTCCTTTATGTCTTGTACAAGACTGCAGCACTGAAACACCTAAAACAGACAAATGGAGACAGATGTGGTGTCATAAACCATCTAATGTAAACCATCTGGAGTCTTTTCCCTTTTCCCTACACACACTGTTCAGGTCCCTGCAGGCATCACACTTACGAGATCTTGGCACAAACGTTACACTTCCAGTGGCATGTGTTGGGAGCTGTAATGCGGCAGTCATTGCAGACGCGTAGCTGACACGTCTCGCAGAGATCGCCACGATCGAAGATCAGGCCCAAAGTCTTCAGACAGCGAGCACACTGTCGCTCTCCCAGCTCCTGGGGTCGACGAGAACCTTTATGTTTGATCTCCAGTAGCTCATTCTTCAACTTCCTGTGGGACAGAAACAGCAGAACATCAAGTACTTTAAGAAAAGTCTCTCTGGAGATGAACATGAGTTCGAATGATGAAATCCTCACCGTATCCTCTTCTCCTCTCGCTTCCTCAATTTCTCGTCCTTCTGCAGCACCTTCAGGATCATTTCTCTTTCATTTTCCAGCAGAAAGGAGAGATTCAGATCCTCCACAACCTGATCCATTGGTCCTTCAGTTAGACCCACCTAGTTAACAGGTGGTCAGAACCAGCCACCAGTATGGATGAGGAGTGTCAGACAGAACTACATAATTCTTCAATGTGCTCCTGTTTCTGTAGTGTTCTGGTGACAGCTGGTTTGTTCTTTCAGCACTGGCATTATCTGAACTTCCAGTGTCCTTCCAGTGTTTACTTCTCTAGTTTTTTGGTTCTTGGGGAAGTAAACAAGATGTGGCCACTCTCAGGAAACCAAGGAAAGCTAAAACAGAAAAAAAGAAAAAATCAATAAAATATATCAAACATAAATAATTTAGTAGAAAATATAAATCAGTGAATATGCAAATTAATGTGCTTGTCTTTTGGCCGCTTTAGAAAGTAGGAATTAAAATAAGACAGCAATTTGCAGGATTAGAAGAGAAAGCACAAGTAATTGGTCGACATTTGACAGCTCCACAGCAGTTTAATAACCTCCTAATTAGGCTCTAAGCCTGACAGTCAGAGCACAACACCCACATTTCTCAGCTTCCATTAGCAAAGCTCCGTCTTTCCCTGAAACTCACGACAGGGCTTACATTAACTTTCTGCACACCTACACGCCAGCGCGCACAGCCACATTACATTCAGCTGGCAGATGCTTTTATACAAACAGATTCCACATGAGTGGTGTCTCTGGAGATGATCATTTTGGTCCACGACTTGGGTCCAGACTAAGACATCTAAGATCCTACAGATCCTACTAACTTATATGATCTCCTGACTTTTCCTTTTCCTAAAGCCAGCATCAGATTCACATTTGTGGTTATACTGACAATTCTCTAGACTCCAACTATTAGATGCATCACCACATAATTCAGTACATGTTCCCCTCAGGACGTAACTGAGAGAAACTGTAATAACTTTGGTGATTCCTTTATATTTTATCTTGTGCTATCATCAAGTCATTTTTTATTTTGCCCACTGAGTTCATGACTAAATACCTGCAAAAATGATATTGTTGTTTTGTGCTAACTAACAAATGTTAGTATGCAATCAGATGATGCCATAAAAAAAAAAAAAATCAGCATGTTAGTATTGTCATTATTAGCATGTTAGAATGTTAACACTAGCATTTATTTAGCTTAAGGTATTGCTTCACAGAGCCACTAGCATGACTGTAGACTTGCTTTCCACACTATGCATGCTCAGTGTCTTGCTCAAACATACTATGACACACAGTATAGACTGGCCGGACATTTAACAAGCAGCCTATTATTCATGTCTCTATCATACGAGCTATAGATTATATGTTCTGAGCGATAAACTGTCCACAGTGAGCTGGGTAAAGATGTGAGGATGTCATTCCTAACTGTGCTGTGGAAAGGCTATGTGGCCCTGATTTAATCTGATACCTCTGCAAGTTACTGAGCAAAATGACATGCTTTAGACAGTACAGACACACACACACAAAGACTCTCCATCTTGGTGCAGTGCAGTGAGTAATTTGATTTTCACAAAACTAAGTCTTCCATGCTGTCAATAAAACCAACCGTGAAGATCAGACACCAATCTAAACCAATACACAGTGATGTGTGAGGCACAGAGGAGAGGGACAGAATTCTGCCAGCGCTTCTGTAAATGAAGTTTGGAAATAAAAACTGAATGGAGTGGAGGGATCTGCACCAGCCCACACCAGCCTCCTTCAGTCCTTATTCATTACCGTCTCTTTCATCCTCGTGCTTTCTTCTCTCATCTCTTCCTTTCACTTTACATGAATTAACAGTAATGAACCTGTACAAATAGTCCCAGCTTCATTTGCATCACATTTCATGACATCAGTGATTATAGCATTTTAAGCTGAATAGCAGCTGCATTGTAGCTAATGAAGAGATTTTATTTCACCTTTGAGATGTGAGGTAGGGATATAACAGAGGAAACATTTACAGGTACCTTTGCCTGTGACTCGAACTGCTGAATACAAATATGACTTAACTATTCTTTTAAAGTGCCAGTATACTCGGGTTGAACAGCTTCTGGAACACATTTCCCTTATGCTGAAGGCAAGAACTGGTTAAAAATAAGCTGGAAAATAGCTCCCTGCCGAGACAGAACCAGATCACTGTGGGTTTGGGATAGGGCTTTGGTAAGCTGACCTCTTTTTTTGTAATGTTTGCCGTGATTTGGCTTTTTTATCAGTTATTTTAAGATGGTGTTTGTATTTTCTCTATCGTTATCCATATCTATGCCTCTAACTCTGGTTGTTGTGGATTGTCACTCAATAAAAAAACACACATTTGAGTGCAACACTACTGCATGAATGTCAGAGAATTCCTGTTTTTCCCTCTATAATGGCTGACTTTTCACTCTGTCTTTGACTTTGGCCATTCACATCAGCTAGAACCACTTGTTTCCTATTAGGACCCAGTACTTACTCCCACTGCTCTTGGGACAAGAGTCTGCAGTCATGATTGCAGCTCTGTGCGGCTGTAACCAGGCATAGTGAGGCTAACGTGCTGATGTTTACCCTGATGTTCATCTTCTTCTAGAGTGTGCATTTCTGTTATGTTCTTGCTACTTCCTAAGTTTGTGCTCAAACTTGTCATTTGAGACTGACAGTTATGATGAGAAAAACACTTTTTGTGAGTCAGAGTTAGAATCCAAGTGGTCAAATGAAACCCTTCTTCAAACCTTCGTATAAAACAATGATATTCTACCTGGGAAGTACTAGCCAGTGATCCAAGCAAATACTCAACTGAGAGCTTCTGAATTTGCAGATGAGATTAAATCTTAAATCATTATAAAACAAGAAATCAAAATTGGAAATTACAACAACCCATACAGTAAGATCCTAGCAGAGAAGAAACTAGTCCACATGACAATCTTTATGTACTGGGCACACATGACTAATACTTGGTCAACAAGCATCATGAACAAAGCAAAACTAATATTTATCTGAGCTCCTGTCATATTACAGTGAGAGCACAGCACCGTCTCAGTTTGCTACAGCAGGTGTGGTGTCCTGATGCAGCCCTCCTTGAGTACACACAGCACACATTCCCACTGCTGCTCTCTCTGCCCTGAGTAAACACAAGTGAGGAGAGAGAAAAACGTCTGAGCAGAGGAAATGCACCCACTTCTCAGCACAGCTCCAATAAAGTAGCTTGGAGGAAAGCACGGTGACTCACTGTTTTCTCAACACAGTGTGGGGAAGGTTTTCATCTTTTTCACCATTCACAATTCATGTTGCTCAAACATGTAATGGATTATTTGTCACTGAATCTGTGGTCTTGCCGTTTTGTAACTCTGTGGCATTTTACCATCAGTCAGTCTGGTGTTTTCTGCAGGTGGTCGAACTTACAGGCAGCACAATCAATCTGCCAATTAAAGACCACAGGTGTGCTGGGAGAAGCTGGCCTCCAGTTGGCAGAAAAGAGAAGTGCATAGCCTTGGATGAGAAATGAACACAGAACAAGCATAAAACACAGTCATTACTGAACATTCAGCAGTCAGAAACCAACGCCACACAGTCTCAAAACAGCTTTAGCCCTGCATTTGAAAGAAAACCCTCAAATCTAAATAGTTTCAAGGGGAAAACAGCGTAACATGACTCATTATACTTAATTACTTTCTGATAAAAGGCACCAGTTTATGTTTGGCTTTGGATAGAAGAACACTATAAACAGCAGCATTGCCAGAAACAACAGCTCTGTCCAGCTTTACAGGAGAAGTCTGTTGATATTTTCAATTTTCTGTACCATCAACAAATCCCCTTTAAAGACCAAAGCTAACAGTGAATTAATGTTACTGTAGGCAAAGCTTCATACGCTGCAGCTTATTTCTCTGTGTTACAGATCTCCACAGTTGTATAAAAACTCTTAAAACACACAGTCACAGTGTTGCACAGGGTGTTGTGCTCTTTTATTATGACAAGCAAGTCAGTTAATTTTGAGTCAATGCCACATTCAGCAGCCGTGGGGTGGGATTTGTTTGTAATGTTTGTTTCCCCGCTGGCTATAAACTCCATCAGTGCTCCCATGATTTCAACAACAAACATCTGTACTCTCCAGGTGTCTGATGCTTCATGTTTTCCTGAAAATGTAATTTAACTAACCTAAAGTGGTGACGCTCAGGCCTCAAGTTTTCCCTGCTCACTCATCTGCAGTATATCGTTCTCACCAAGTGATTATCCATGATGATGAGAATATTCAATATCAAATTGTTATAGAACTACTGTAAGATGTGATGGTTTAAATCATTATTGCAATATTAATAACAATTGATACTTTATCAATCCCCTTGGGGAAATTCTTTGTGGACAGGCTGCCCCTTTGAGGCGCCAAGGGTTCAGGGTATCAGTGTCTTGTCCAAGGTAGGTCCAAGGTTGTCCATGTAGCCTGCTGGGACTGGGAATTGAACCACTCACCCTTTACAGATGACTGCTCTACCCACTGAGCTACCATGCTACATGACACTCTGTTATATCAATATATATAAGACAACATGGAAAATACACACAAAATCACACCACAAGGTCAATATAGAAGCTGTTCTGGTGGTTTTGACCACTTCACATGGTCTTCATCAACAGAGAGAAGCGCTGATGTTCAAATTGAACTTTTATTTTCTGATCACTTTTGTGTTTGAACTACATCTACAGTTTCAATGACAGCTGGGTTAACTCCATCTGCTGATTACAGTCATGTGATATGATAAAAAGCTCAGTTCTTCTCCTAAACAGCCACAGTTCACAATTACAGGAAAACTGTTAAAACATAAAAAATGTAAGAGTCACTGAATCTGTTACATCCGTTACAGCAGTGTTTACAATAATCAGTGCAAGTAGAAATACTCTCACTTCTCTTGGGACAAGAGTCTGCAGCTCTGTGAGGCTTTGAGCTAAATACTAATGTCAACGTGCTTATGTTTACCGTGATGTTCATCTTCTTACTGCAGTTTAGATTGTGTATTTATCTCAATTTCTTCCTAAGTTTGCGCTCAAACCCATCATTCAAGACTGCCAGTAATTATAAGAAAAACAATGTTAGTGTTATGTTTAATTGGTCAGGATCATTGTGTTATTTCCTCTTAGTTCACTTTCTACAGCTCGCTCAGAATAACTAGCTAGTCAAATGACACCATGATAAGATCATGTTTTTACAATATGAATTTGCTGCTATTCAAAAATTAACATTGAACTATAGCCCTGCCCCACAGTCCACCTTCTTTTTCAGCATCCTGCACTTTGCTCAGCTCATATTTCTTCCTCTTATTCACTCTTCGCTCTCCTCAGCAGCAGGGCAGCAACATCCCCTTCGTGCAGAGGCTTTGAGTGATCACACACCTTTTCGCTCGGTGTGAATGTGGTTACAGAACCTTCTGTGAGAGAGTTAAAGTGGGATGAACCAAGGCCAGAGAACATTATACGGTGTGTGGTGGATTTCTTCTAGAAATGTGGGTCACCCCCCCCCCCCATTCAGATAGAAAATTCATCAGCTTCGACTCCAGCTTTAGCCTTTAGCAAGAAGCAGCACGGAGCTTTAACTCGAGAGATATCTTTTGCTTTAAAGATGGTAAATCAATCATACAGCTGCTCCTTCACTTTGTATCACTGTCTCATGGGGGGTTGAGGTTTTTCCAGATAATTTCCCCTGGCGCTAGATTTTCTAGCATGTACACAACCCCACAATACTCACAGTGACAGCTATGAAAAGGGGCGAATCCAGATCATTAATAAATTATACAGTTAGGCAGTTCCATGTAAAAGGCAGCTGCATGAGGCTGTTAACCTCGGGTTACCATGAGTTTTTAATGCACCATGAATCTATTCTTCTCTTGTATAGTGTGAACCATAAATCCTCCTGTGCTGTGGTCGTTCACAAGACAAACTGAAACATTAATGTGACACAGGCGGCAGCAGACAGTGATGATGAACAGCAGAGAGCGTCTCTGGTGACCATTAAACAGCAGGTCACCAGCTGTTATCAACTGTTCTCTGTTCTCATGCTGTTATCAGTTATTATTGGGACTATATTTAATAATAATTGATACCCTTGGGGAAATTTGTTGTGGACAGGATGCCCCTGTGAGGCGCCAAGGGTCAGGGTATTGGTGTCTTGTCCAAGGACACCTTGACATGTAGCCTGCCAGGACTGGGAATTGAACCGCTCACCCTCAGGTTTGAAGTGGACTGCTCTACCCATTGAGCTATCATGCCACCCTTGTGGGTGAACATTTTTCATTGCCTCTTGTGAAAGGAAGAATCACATACAGCTGCAGAATAAACCAGACTTTAAACCCAGGCAGGATTGGCCTATACTGTAACTCCTTTATTCAAGGAGTAATTCCAGGAGGAAATAGCTCAACAATGACAGATATAGTGGTGTTCAACAGAAACACTCAGCAGACATAAAATTCAATTGGTTACTAAGTAAGAGGACAAGAGGAAGCACAAAGCTCTTAAGATATATTTCTGCACATAAAACCCAGAGAGTCAGGCCAATCAAATTTACTAGTGTGTCAATGGAGTCGTCTTCATAAAGCAGTGAGAAAACACACAGCAGCTTTGTGTGTTTTACAACACAGTACAAATTCAAATGCAAAAAGTCCATTTTCATGTTGCTTTCCAGCTGACCCAGCTTATCTCAACTTAAAAAAATAGGCAAATAACATTAATCCCACTATCTCAGCTGTGTATCTCCCTGCATGTAATCCACTTCCTGAGATCGGATGTGGTCCTGTGTTCACAGCGAGGTGAAATCAATAGGTAGCCATCATCTTTACAGAGAGCTCGGGGTGAGATTTTGCACAGTGGAGGAGACTGGAGAGGTTTCTGGGAACAGGTTTGGGCAAGGTAGCGAAGCGACAGCGCATTCAATGATACATGACGTGTTTGGCCGCTGTGTGTTTTTCATTTAGGTGGCAACCTCTCTGTCTGTCTTGCTTTGTCTCTCTTTGACACAACACCTGAGGGCAGATAACATTTCCACACCACCGCAGTGCACTAATGATCCTCTCTCTCAGCCTGGAGACCCGTCACACACTCTGTTTATGTCTCTGCCAATCAAGCGAGGCTCTGTCTGCTGTCCCATCACTCCTGAGACTCTGCATGTCAATAACTCTGCTGAAACACAGGCCATCAGGGTCTGTCAATCTGAATCCAATTTAAAGCTTTAATTACTTGGTTGGATCAGAGGTAAAGAAGTTGCATTAGACACAGACATGAATGACACCTCTGTCTAGCCTGACACTGCCTAACACTCAATTTGGCACCTGATTTTGATTTAGCATTAGTCTTTTGAGGAAAATGTATATTAACTTTACTCATATTTTGTGTACAGTGACTATGGTTACGTGTTGTGCTGAACTAGGGAAGTGGAAAAGACTATTTACCTGTTTAAAAAATGGATTAAGTTAAATTGTAAGATAACATGAATGCAGAATACTTTTTTTTAAATCATCAGTTACTTTTTATGTTTTTCTATTTCTTGTTAACAAAAATAACTCTGATGACTAGTATTCTTTTGTGTCCAATTATGAGTCCACGAGGAGGGCGGTGATGTCGAGCTGCAGCTAAAAGAGCTTCCACCACAACAGCAGCCATCCTTTGAAGTAGTCTCTCAACTGGCTGTCTACAAATGTTTATGGTTGGAGTAGAAATAAGTGTTAGCACAATACAGAGTGGCAATTTTATAAAGGTCAGGGTATGCTTAAAACAAACGAGTTCACATGTCTGAAGGCACCCGGGGTGAAAAGCCTGTCATCATAGAGAGGGGCGAGACAGGCTAATCGCTCAAATGGGGAAAACATCACACACTTTCTGACAGTCTCTCCTCAAAGGCACTCATGGTGTTGTTGCACTTGTTTGTAATGTAAAAGTGACAGCAGCAGTTGTGTGGAGAATGAAAAAAAATCATGTTTACTTTACACTCCCAATTGTGTCAAGATAAATGACATGTTACAGTTACAAACAGTATGTTCCTACTCCCATTATATAGTCAGAGAGGTGGTTCGTTTGTTTCTGACGCTTTACCTGTTAACAGCTGAGTGAAATGCTATAAAGTCTGAAAATGTGTGTTTTTTTGCTTTTGAACAGCTGCTGTATAAACACTTTCACTTTCAGATGTGGTCAGACAACATATGTACTGCGAGTTCTTTTCAAGAGTGACACCTGCAGCCTCCCGAGTTCAGAAAAGAGGGTTTCAGATGCTGCCCTGTGATCTGACAAGCACTTAATCTCAAGCAAACTGAAAACTAGGACTTGGGCACATTTAGTCAACTTAAGTTATATATGCACTAAGTTTAGTGCTCGGCGATATTTGATTTCACATTTCAGTGTGAACTAACAATGGGTAAAATTATAATTGACTTTGCAGCACAGGAGGGCCCCTGCAATCATCCTAATCTATTCCAAAA
This sequence comes from Sandelia bainsii, assembly GCA_032362345.1. Lineage (NCBI taxonomy): Eukaryota > Metazoa > Chordata > Actinopteri > Anabantiformes > Anabantidae > Sandelia > Sandelia bainsii. The sequence continues at coordinate 9,422,833 of JAUMHL010000014.1, forward strand.
TGATTTTATTGCTTAGTGTGGATTTGTTTACCACAGTTCCATCGATTTATATACAAAATACTTTTCTTTTCATTCCACTTATCTGACAGCTTTTCATACTAGGTACGATACAAATGAAGGCTTTACATACAAAGCACAAAATGATGATAAGCCTAGCATAAAATATGACTAAATTACAACCCCATTTCCAAAAAAGTTGGAATGCTATGTAAAATGTAAATAAAAATATTATTATTTGATAATGCTGCCACTCTGGCAAAAATGTAAAAAAAAAAGCTCAGGATCTTATTACGAGACACTTTTCTTCTTTCATGAGTAATTTTTTACACTATAAAGAGACTGTTTTTCCATTATTGCGAGACACAGTAGTTTCTCATTATTAAGAGATATAAATTTATTCTGTAATTTTGAGACATATTACATCATGTCACTTTATCATAACCACATACTCATAACTGAGACCATGTAGCCTGGGGTAGCTGCGAAATTTAAGGTGAGGTGGCGGTGTGAGAGTAGACGTCCATTTTGTCATCTGTCTCTTAATAACTACTGTATCTTGTAATACCATCACCATCTCTGAGCCTGAGCTCATTTAAAATTGACTGAGGTGAAGTGGAAAAATGTCCTGTGGTGTGACAGGTCAAACATTCCCGCTGCATCATCCAGGAAAGACAGGGTCCCGCTTGTAAACTGAGTTCAAAGACCAGCACCTGTGATGATATAGTGGTGCATTAGTGCACCCGGCATAGGTAACTTGGACATCTGTGGAGGCACCATTAATACTGAATTATATCTACGGGTTTTGAAGCAACATATGGTTCCACCCAGACCTACTTGTTTCAGTAAGACAATGCTAAACCGAGTCTATGTGCTAAACTGTCCTGTCCGCAGTCTGAACCTGTCGCCCATTAAAAACATCTGGTGCATTATGATATCAAAACAAAGGAGGCTCAAAACTGCTGAACATCTGAAATCATATATCAAGTAAAAATGCAAAAATAAAATGCTTTAAATATTAATATTACTGGTGTCAACAGATTGGAAAAGTGTTCAAAGTGTTATTAAAAGAAGAAGTGATACAGTGGTCAAGATGCCACTGTCCGAACATTTTGGAAGACAATCTACTTTCTCAGTTTCTCAGTTGATATGTGTCTTTGTACTATTTTCAATCAAATATAGGTTCTAAATAATTGCAAACCAGCATATTATGTTTTTATTAACATTGTATAGTGTCCTAACATTTTGAGGGGTTGTCTGCAACATAAAAATGATTTAAATTAGCTCCATCTCAAAGAATCAGCAGTTATACTTACATAATACAGTATAATAATATAACCCTCCTACAAGCCAAATTATACTTTATGTACATTTTCATGGTATTTACATATTGCAGTATTATTACTTAAATAAATAGTTGCAGTATTTCTTTCACCGCTGCCTTTCAACCTCTGTATTTGACCGCTACCATTGTTTGAGGCAATTCTGATCGAACCGTGACATTTAAAATGCAGCCCTTACAGCATGAAGCACATGTGTCACAGCCACTGTAACATTACAACTCTCTGAGGAGCCGTAATGACCTATCAAGCCTGCAGGTCTCCACAGTTTCCTGCAGGGCTCAATGGAGCAGAAAATAGGAAAAACAAGCCTACGGAGTTAGTTCCTCTAAAAACCTTATTCAGAGCCCCCCTGTCAGCTGTCCTCTCTTATTTTCACAGCGCTCTTCCTTCCACTTTCCGTTCACCCTCTTTAACCTTCACTGAAATCTCCTGCATCATTCTTATCTGAACGCTGCTTATTGTCATCACATCGATGGGTTGTTTGTGTCATTTCACTCACTAATTAAAAGGAAAGGGCAGCGTGGGCTCAGGAAAAGGATGCCACTCCAAACAGACCAGCAGAGAAAGCATGATGGAGACGGAAAATGGACGATGGCTTTGGTTGTGTTGTGTTACTGGGTGTGACTCATAGAATAAAGGAAGAGAAAAGCAGATCAGTACATTAAGGGGAAAAGGAGCAGGGTGCTCTGCAATGACTTCAATAAATGTTAAGTGTTCTGACCTTGAAATCTTTGTTTCTCAACCCACAGGAAATCACAGCTATTTTTTTTTTTCAAAGCTCTGTGTGAGGTGAATGCATAAAAGAGACTCTCCATGCAGTAGATAAAACACAAAGCAATAATTAGGAGATTACTGTTGCATAACGCTAATGTTTTCCTGAATACATTCACAATCTTAATAACTTCTTTGAGGAAAACTGTTTCAGTAGAAAATGCTCTTGTGAAAGATCACCAAAGTGTAAAGTCTAAAGCCAGGGGAGTATGACAAACAAACAAAGTTGACTAAAATCACAATTTTGAGACTTTGGCAAGACAGGACAAGATTTATCAGACCCCAATCAAACTGAACATCAAGCAACAAAAACTGTGGCGTAAATTCGACCCAATTTTTAAATATTGGAGTGAACCCATCCACTTGATCTGCACAGTATCTGGCCTAACAGTCCACAGTCACTTTAGCAGCTCTGACACTGTGACTAACATGCTGGTGTTCAGCAGGTATGAGCTTTACAATGTTCACATCATAGTCTAGTGTGTGATGTCGCATTCCTGCTAAAACATCTGTTATCTGACTGTCATGATGGTTAGTCCCTGTGCTAATGATGTAGTCACACTGGTTATAATTTTTGGTTAAATCACATGAAATCACAGCAGCAATTAGCATGCTAACACTGGATAATTAGGACACACAAAGTGAAACTCTGATGGAAATCTCATTAGCTTTTCAGGTGTTTCAAATTAAAGCACTGGACACAGTGGTGCTTCTTGCTTGTGTGGTGCCCAGAACCAACCACGTACAGCGAGAAACAGTCCTGGAGCCACAGACGCACATGGGGGCTCCAAAGGCCCCAGATTTCCTGTGCAGCAAGTGCTTTGTGAAAACCTGTACACATTTGTAATGCACATCTATACTTCCTGCTTGTTTTAATGTTTTAATTCAGTAATTCGCTTCAGGTCTGTTTATAAAAACAGCAGTAATTCGTACATGGTTCATCCAATTATTTTTAAACCCTTAAAATAAAGGTAACAGTCTAAACTTTAACCAAATCTTTTATTATTTCAGTTCAATTTTTCAGAATATCTAAGTTCATATAATGCAGTGCATATTGCATATTCTCAAATGAAAGTACTCTGAATTACATTATACATTTCACTCAGCTTAAAAAAGACAATAAACTAAGTTCGGAGTTAAGAGCCCACATCCAACTTTTGCCCCAGGGATCCCTAGTGTGTTTCCCCTTGTGGAGAGTGTGTAGGTCTTTACTAGATTTCAAAAACATCATAACAACCCACAGAGATAGTTATTAAAATATTATCTGGAGCCATGCCGCTAGCATAGCTAAAAAGCATCAACAGTGCAGAGAATTCAGCCCGTTTGCTGTGTGATGTTTAAATTAAATGAGTGGCAATCAAACAAACTGCCTGTCTCTTGGGTACAATGCTCAGTACTACATTAATTCACTGCTGTGAACGAGTATACTTTATAATATTAACCTCTTTCCATGAAGTACGAAAGAAGTGAAAATCATACAATATATAAAAATATACTTCATTCTCAGTTTTCTTATTTCTGCTTACATGTCAGCAAAAATCCACACAACTCTGAAGCTAATTCTGAATGTAACTCTCCCACTCTTTTCCTCTTCTGTTCCCATCTGCCGTTTCTCCACAGCATCCTATAGAAATTAGCTTGCTTGTCTCTTAATGTGATTAATTACAGAGAGCACGAGAGCTCCTGTCTGACAGGTGACAGCAACGTCAAACACAATTTGTGACCTTTGATCCCTCAGTCTTCAGTATAATCAGCTCTTTCCATGTCTGCAGCGTGAAACAGCTCATTTATTCTGCCAAAACTGAAAACAACAGTGACGTGATCCAGATTTCCAGCCACAGTCTGCTGTCTACTCCAGTGATCAGGCTGGTTGTTGTCACACAGGGAAGACTGATTTTACTGAAGAAATAAAGATATTGGGAAACAATAACTCCACTGGAGATCAATAGATGAAAATAAAATCAAAAAAGGATGATATATGCATTATTAATCTTTTGTGATGTACACCTCTCACTGCAGAGCCCTTTTGTTTTTCAGCCAAATGAGTTCAGTGTTTTCATGCTGTTAGTACGAGCATTTAAAGAACAAGAGTTGAGAGGTTTTTTTTTGATTGAGGCTGGATCTTATTAACCCAGTTTCAGTCGTGGCCTCTGACGCTGCTGCTGCTTCACAGAGTGAGAAAAGAGAGATGTTCGGGTTATAAACAGCTCCCCCTCTTCACCTACATGACTGAATATTTCATAGCCCTCTGTTCCTGTTTAACTGCTGCTTGGCTGCCACATTTTACTGCACTTTGTCTATTGGAAGCACTGCCGGCTAATAGAGAGAAGGGAATCCTCTGAAAGCGTGTGCATATGTTCAGAGCAGTGTTACCAATGGTGATGTCTTTTTCTGTGTCATTTGTGTTTTATTTCGCTGTACGTTAGTGTAGCTGGAACAATTAGGATTCAGAGCACAATGAAAATGTTTGGAGGACAGATGGGTGTCTGGGCAGACTGAACGTCCAGGACAGATCAACGAATGAAGACAAAACGGCTGTTTTAGACAGATGGACCTTGAATTCTCAGCCTTCTTTTTTCTGTTTATAAAAGTATTTCTCTAAAGTTCAAGTCAAAAAAGCATGAAAACTGATTCACTTTTCAGTTTTGTTTTCACGCCCATTAGTAACCAGGCCTTTCATCTCAATTTCACTCCTTCTTTGTTCTTTTGTCAAAGTAGTTTACAGTGTTTGCTGAGGATGGGTAAATTTCAGGCAGTCGTGACATTCATTCAAAAACACTACTTGTGAAGCTAAAACTCTTTCAGTCCTCCATGCCAGCTCACAGGATCCCACACATTTGAGGAAAAATCTTAGCTGTGAGTCAAAACAACAGCACCTGTAACATAAGCAGCACGCAGCCACCAATATGCCGAGCGCAGAACATTTTGACAGAAAGGGCATCCTGACCTGCGCTTCAGCAGCCAATTAGTGAATCTCATGCAGGGAAAAAAGTGTCCAGCAACTTGGACCCTTCAATTAGCTGCTTCCTCACTTTTTAATAAGGAACGTTTTACTATATGAAAGCTTAGCTGTGACTAATGGTTATATTAAAAGCTCAGTTTAATAAAACCAAATCACATTACAAAATAAGACAAAACTTTATGTCTTATAACTGATCTGTAATGAAATAATGAATTCATTAAGCTCAATCATTATGACTCTATAGGTTTTATTAGAAAATGATACTCTAAGCAAAGCAGCCTGGAGGAAACCTTCAACAGCAGCTGTGGCTGTGACGGGTACAGAGTCAAATAAAACACAACAGATTGTGTGCACCAAGATTTGACACAGGACATCTCTAAGTGACACTCCAGATGGCTCTTACAATCAGGTACGCAATGCAACTCCCATTAGCAGAGGAAATAAAACAGCCAATTACAGGAGCTCAAATGACTGAAGTGCTCTTGTTGTGTGGTTTATGTGAAAAAAAAGACGGCTGGAAACACGTAGAACAAAATATAGACCCACAGAACATGTAAAAGGAAAAAGCAGAGACTTTTATTCTATCACGTCTCTTTACAGAGTCCAGGTCTGAGTGGTGTGAACACGGTCAATACAGATATTTCAATATGGACTTTGCCATTTACAGCAAATATGGGTGAGGTCAGTAAATTCAACTGAAACTCTAATGATTAATGCTCAGGATTATGTCATTTCAATGTGCACGGCACTGAGAACTGCATCGCTCCGCCTGTAACGACATAATAAAGCAGGTGACCTCTTGTTTTAATCAGCATGCTTGGTTTGACCTGATGAGGAACAAAACATTGTGTAAAGCCTCATGTAACCTTTAGATCGAGTCATGCTAGCCGTTTCCCCATTTCCAGTCTTCATGCTAAACTAAGTTAATGAGATCCGAGGCCACAACTCTATGTTTAACAGAGGGCATCAACCTTCTCCTACAAAAAAGCGCATATGTATTTCCTAAAGTGTTGAATTGTTCCTTTAACCTTGCGTTAGCATTTCATTTTGTTAGCATGTTTAAATGAATAAGTTACAGAAAAATGTTAATAAAAATCATAATAATCAAAATGTTAAATTTGATATTTGTATAAATACAAATCATTACAATATCACTGCATCATTATGTTTATGATTTGGTAAAATAATCTTCTGGAAAGAGCCAGTTGATGTTAAATGGTGCTAATTTACCTGAACTGTACAGTGATGTTAATATTAATTTCTAGGATTGTAAATGAATATAACTGAATATTATTTGGGATGTTGAAATGTTAGATATTTGAAAGAATGATGTTTAATAATATTGGTTGTTGTTTTATCATTATGATTAAATTTCACTGTAAAGTGAACTTAAACACTGTGGTTTAACACATTCATGTCATTACAGCCTTAATCTGTTCAAATACATACATTATTCTGATTTAACACCTTCATGTGCACAACTTGCTAATAGTGAATCTAATTACTTTCTGTATTTGATGTTCGCTCTGCTGTGTTGACTTTTCCACATAACACACCCTGGTAAAGATGCCAGTAGCGGGAAACAATAACATAATTATGTAATTTTAAATAAAAGCATTTATTTTCAGTGCATCTCTGCCTTTGCCTAATTTCCAGGTTGAAGTATCCCATCATCCCATTGCAGCCCTCTGTCCCTGTCAGAGGTTCAGTTCAACATCAGCAGCACAGGGCGCCCACACAGGAATGCGTCCATACACATTAGAGGATTAGGGAGGGCGACACAGAGGCATCACTCCCTGACCAGCAATCTATTACCGAACTGAGTCATTCCTCTCAGCGCTGCCTCCAAATTACATTTCTGCTTTTGAGAGTTTTTTTTTCTCCCTTCCCACATCTGTTGGGTTGGTGCGTGGACAGGCTGCCACTTATTGCTCCTCTGCAGCTGTGATTGAACAGGGGACGAGATGTATCTCTGAGGCCACACGGGGCTATAGGCTGCATACCAAGCGGGCACGCAGCATGCACTGGGGAGGAGAGGCATCAGCAAGTGGGAGGGAGGGAAAGCCTGCACAACACGGCACTACAGAGATCAGATGATATTCACTGCAACAGCACAGGAATTTGTTACAGCATCTCAGGGCTAATCTGGATATAATTAAGCAGATAATCATGGAAATTACAGCAGCTTTAATGAAAAATAACACTTCCTCCTGTTCATCCTGTTACAGATCACTGTGACGCACAACGTAAGAAAGTGGAAGACTATGGACCTGGGACTCCAGAAAATATGTAATTTATCATATTTTACCAACATAAATAATCAACTGACTAAGGCCACTCACATCAATATTTTACCAATAACTACTGTGACTGACAGAAACAAACACAACATTTAATCTGAGGCAAAAATAACTACTTTGTTTTAGCTGTCAAGTGCTGTTACTGCATTTCAGCCCAGGTTTTTAGTTCAGTTTATAATCAGTGCACATTTTACACACTGATTTTTATGGATATTATGAGCTTTTTTATTTAAAAAAAAGGACCAAATTCCATCTGTAACTGAATACTGAACCACCACGTAGTATTGCAGGTCGTGCGTGAGTCTAGCACAGTGAGCGACAGCCTGACATTGAAATGCCTTCCATAATAATGCATGCATGTGTGAATGTTAGTGCACACCACATGCGCGCTTCTATTCTGCCTTGCCAAATCTTGGAGGCGCAGACCTCTAATGCTGTGTGACTGCACTCCCCAGGGCTTCTTTCTGCTCCACTGGCTGAGCCCTGCTGCCTGCATGTAGAAAAATCAGGGAATCCCTGCTTTCCCTGGCTTCTCTCCTCCTTTAGTCACCCATTTATTCCCCCTCTTGACTTCAGTGTGTGAGCTCAGTTATTATTAAGGAAACATTATCCCTGTGACAATGATAAAACAGCCTCAGCCAATACTGCAACTATTGCTATAGGTGCCAAATGAACCAATTTAGGGAAGCGTCACTATGACAAATTATAGTATGGCAGCATATCTTACACAGCAAAAGCTTGTTGTTCATGGAAAAAATGTAAAAATTGTCATGGATGTTAAAATACTCGTCTTTTTGTCTCTTCAACACTAGAAAGTTCACACTGCGTAAACTGTCCTAAGAGACTTCTCACTATAAAATGACATCCTCTTCTGCTGTGTCATAATAAAACAAATGATAATAATGATACTCATGGGTGTTATATTTACTCATTGGTCCAACAGCTTTGTTTTAATTTACAGCTGTCTACAGTGTTAAACACTGGCTTAATGTTTTCCAACCAGACTCAGTACTGATGGCTACAGTGAAGCAGCCACCTCATTTGACAGGTCCAATAGCCTCTTTGGAAAGTTAAATTGGCCATTTGTATTTTAACAATTGGCTACACTGCTGCCAAAACTGAAAATGTACAGACGTGATGTCAAAACTTCAACAAATAAGAATAAACCATGACACTGATTTAGTCTGAATTCTTGGTCCTGAGGGTGAAATCTTTTTCTGAACTAAGCTACATAACATCAGGATTTCACCAAATAAAACATGTAGTTTAGTGTTAAAACAAGTAGGTGATGAATATGTTGTTCAGTGAACAGTAAAATGTGTTATCTTGCTGAACGTTATATGAGAAACACAAACTCACAGGGTGGTATTTATGTCTTCTCTTAATTGTCAAGCGAGTGGGTTTTTTATTATCTATTGCTTTTTGTCCAGTGATCAGTTATAATAAGCAAATTTAAGTGTTGTTGCACTTTTTGACATTCAGTTTTCTATAATTAATTAATCTTTAAGTGTTTTTCAAGTAGAAATTACAAATACTGCTTCAGTTTTGAATTAGTTGTGGGACAAAAGGGAGTTTAAGTCATTGTGAGGCAATGGGGACATTTTTCATTATTTTTCGACATTGTACAGATTAAACAAATAATCTATTCATCAATAAAGACATTTTAAAGTAATTAAAAATGTGTTATATTCCAGTGCTGCGGCTCTAAATTGATTGAACAAACTACTGCAACTCCCACAACTCTAATCTAATTTATGTAGAGTCCCAGACTCAGGACTTCCTGATGGGACATTTATCAACTTCCCATTTCTTTTATCTTCAACAACATCTGGATCTCACACTACACATCAGAAGTGTTGTGAGAGGGAACTTCAAACACAAGCAAACACCGGCGAATCTAAGGGGGAAAAAAACACACCTCTGACTGGAACGAGGTCAGCATGTTGTTGAATCAGAGCGACCAGTGTACCTTACAGCTTGGCACACCTACTGAACACTGAGCCAGATAACAAACCACCCTGCAGATATTTGGCAGCATCCTGACACTATTACAGTGTGTCTGATACCTTTTACACTTTAACACCACAGATCCCTGAAAAGCCCTGGGACACCCTGGTGATTCCAGATGAAACTACCATGGACAAGGTCATCATTAGTTATCAGCTATGACATTATAGTGGTTAGTCTCAAGTCCTGAAAGGGGAAGTCCTATTAAACCCAGGTGACCGTTTGATTTAAACCACTGTCTGTCTCTTCTAACTACTGCCCTCCATATTATCATTTTTATAAAAGCTTTTATTTATTTCTACCAGTCGGTTCAGATGTTGTATTGTGTTAATTACTCCAACATATACTGAAGAGATTATTAAATTTACCTGAGTTGACTGCAGGTTAAATTCAGCGTCGAAACCAGTAAATGAGAAAGAACAAGAAAAGGAGCTTTTTGCTGCATTGCACCTGCCCAAACGCGCCTAACTTTATCGGGCAAGTGGGCTGTCTGGTCCCGCTGATGTGTGGTTAATCCTCCGAAGTCGTGTAGTGAGAGTGGACAGACTGCCCACCCTCCCCCAAAACCTCCACAAACACCCAAATAAAACACCATTAACTGGAAACCAGCGGCAGCGCTTGAACATATGTGCCATATGCCGGAGAAAACACGTTGGCGTTCGGTGTCCCGGAGTGTTGTCGGCTGACCTGTCTTACCTGGTGGCTGCGGACAGCGGTGAGGAGCCGCCAGGAGCACGGGGAGCTGAAGAGGAGAGGAGAGTCAGCCCGGTGATCAGGAACCGTGCGTGTGTACGTCGGTGCTTCTCGGCACCGTCTGAAGGCAGAAAACCACAGCCAGGGTGTTCCCGACTGGAGGGGGCGTGGTGTGCGTGTGCGTGTGTGCGCGCGGTGTGCAATCCTCACAAATAAACTGAAATTTAACACAATGCGACAGTTGTTTTACAAGATTAATGTCCGATTAAAGGAGAATTCCGTCCAAACAACAGCGTATCATGACCCACTGCAGTGCTGTTCTCAGGGAAACTCCCTGTTGTCAGTCATAATACATAATGTATTATGGATTTCCCTGCTGAGATCCTCTGGGAGTGTGTTGTAATGGCCGGAGTACGAACCAGCTCTGCTCCACAGTGACAGTTTATTTGATAGTTGTGTGTATATCTGGGACAGGTTGGTCACCATCAAACAAGGCTGGATATGTGGAGAAAACATAAATTAATGTATTAATATTACAAAAAGATGAATTTATTTCTGATGATTACAGCCTCATTAGGTATTAAAATAACAGGTTTCCTCATTCAGCCTTTATGTAATGACCTTTCTGTCATCATCTTCTATCTATCATCTTTCTATCATCAGCATTGTGCCATAGTAATACTGCCTTGAAGCCGCCCAGTTTATTCATGTTCTGCTCTCTGTGTTGCATGTTAAGTTCACTCACGACAGAAAGTATTCAGTATTCATAAATCTGTCATTTTTACTTGAAAAAATTACTCAAACAAAGAATCAATCATCAAAATAGATTTGATTTTGATTTATTAATTGATAAATAGTTTTAGTTTTCAAATCAAACTAAGCAGATCGTATATTTTGAACTGTTTGATGAAAACAGATTAAATTAGTACAAGTATACCAGTTATAACAAAAAGTAACTATCACCTGGGTCATTACTGTTAATACTTTTAGTAAATTTTTCTGTTGATAATTTGGTCTTTAGTCTTATGAATTTTCTATCTGTCAGTCAATCAACTGAATGTTTCAGCTATCTGACTTTTCTTGGTCATGTTGCATTTTGGTCTTTATGTGTCTCTTTTCTTTTTCACCAATAGAAAAACTTAAAAGTCCTTCAAAGTCCTGTGCGTAATTCTTTCCATTCATTCCTTTATTTCATTCGTGTTTGTTTCTTTTTAGTAATTGTATGTCTTTTCTGGGTTAATTTTCAACTCTTTTATTTCCATCGTGTTTTATTGTCATTTTGATAGATCTGTGGTCATTTAGATTTTCTGTTGCACTTTTGTCTTTCTGTTCAATTTTAACTTACACACGGCAGTCAAATCTGCAAATCTACAGACAAACAAAATTGTTTAAACACAACTGTAAAATTGTTCACAGCTTCCTCCTGCAGGCATCTTAACTCTCCCTCAGTTTCACGCTCAGCTCTCTCTGCACTGACTTCACCTGGTCCAATTGTCTCCCATTTTGCATTTATTTGAATAATGTTGACTCGCCCTCTAACGCTGTTCCTGGTTGTGTAGTGTCAGACTCCGAGCACAGGGGGGCGACATTATAACACAGTGATCTGTAGAAATGTCTTTTCTCTGCTCGTTGTCTGTGAGCAGCAGGAGCTAAACAGGAACAATAACCGAACAACAAGCCATAGTAGACAAGACAGGCAGCTGTATCTGTAAGGATGGAGGAGTACAACTCTGGAGACGAGGTACAATTACTTATTATTACTTTTAATTACTATTTGTATTAAAACGTCGAGTCGAGACTCTTCAGTGAGCTAATATTAGCTAAAGCAGCTAGCAGCCGCAGCTAGCATTAGCAGCTAGCTGAGGCTAACGGCGTTTGTATCAGGGTGTGGTCAGTCATCAGGTTATTAACAAGTAAATCAGAAACAGACGTTGTCAGTTACACCAAGAGTTACAGAAGTTGTTCTATAGTTTATAATCTGTTTATTAAATAGGCTAATCAGGGGCCTGTTGATAGTCAGACAGCTACTACTGAAAGAAATACTCAATACCTTTATTCAGTAAAAGTATCACTGCAGCACTGTAGAAATACTGCATTACAAGTAAATCGCCTGCTCCTAATCACTACTTAAGTGAAAGTGCAGAAAAAATTGTCGCACTGAGATTAGCAAACAATTATCAAACAGTATTGTTAAAATTATTCATCTCTACACAAGTAGGAAAACTTTTTTTACTTACTTCATGTACCAGACGTTCCCAGCATGGAAACAAAATACAACTGACATCATTAATAGAAGAGGAAAATAGAATCAGCTCTATTGGTCATATATGTTTTCACCAGGGTAAAACTAATTCAGTCTAGCACAAGAGTCCTGCATTCAAATCTACATGAGGGAGATAATGTTCAGTTTTTGTTTAGACAGTTTTACTGACGTGTTGATTCAACTTTCTAATCATTGTGGAAGATGTAGTTTATGCTGCTGTTCAAATCTACTGCTTTGTACTGGCAGGTGTTTCTATTATTTTGTCTATCCCATTTATATCAACAAGCCTGTGGAAAGAATCAGAAGCACCATTATATCATATAATTACATTATACAGAGGTGACAATCTGTATTGTACTTAATAAAGTAATTAATGTGCATGTAAATGTTTAAATCCAAGCGACATTTGTGCTTCTATTATATTTGTGATAAAGAAAAACAGAAAAATATCAAACTGCCAAATGCTGTTTTCAATACATCTCGTCACAAACAACAACAGGGTTTTATGTTTTATGAGTAAATGTCATTTTTCAGAGTTGAACGGAGACATTCAGGCAAAACAAATAACTCTGATAAGCTGCCAAATCAGAAATGTTACTGTAGTTGTGTTTGGACAGTGACCATGGCTTAAAACACAGAAACACATGAAACAATTATGATGTGATTTAGTGTAGACTTTCATTCCTAAGTTAAATTTCATTTTATGCATCATGTGTTAGTCATAAATGTGAAACTGAAATGAACTAACACAGGTGTCTATAACTCTTCTTCGTTTTCTTTTTTTGTTTTAATGATCTTGCAGGTGGTTTTCAATGCTGATGAGGCCAGCAGCTCAGTTAAAGAGGTTGATGCTACTTTTCATCCCTAAAATATATTTTATTTCAAAGCTACTGTTTAATGTGATTGTGATGGTTTTATATGTGTGTTGTCTTGTCTCAGTGTATTGAAGGTGTCATTGGTGGAACAGACTATAACCAGAGTAAAGTGAACCAGTGGACGGCCAGTATAGTGGAGCATTCTCTGACTCACCTGGTGAAACAAGGACGGACGTTTAAATACATCGGTGAACCAGTTACTCGTCATATACAAAAACACAAGACACAGGACATATTGTTGGCATGTTCGTAGGGCCTGTATGTGAAAGTTATCATGGTTAATGCCTATCTCTGGTGTTTTGCAGTAAACTGTACCATCATGCAGAAGAGTGGTGCTGGTCTCCACACAGCCAACTCCTGCTACTGGGACACTGCCACCGACAGTGAGTGATGACTTCTCTCATTTCTGTTATCAGTATAAAGTATTCAGCACCTCTTCTGACGTGATATCAGAGTTTTACACAGGAGCTTAGCCTTAAATAATTAATGTTAAATTAGCAGAAATACTAAATTATCAGATTTAGATCTTTGAATATTTGTGTTTGATATTTTAGTTATTGAATAGCTGAGCGAGAAATATGCTCAGTGTCAAATACTAAATTATATCACAAAGACAAATACGGTTTACGTTCTTTTTCTGTGTGTCTCTTTCAGGCAGCTGCACTGTCAGGTGGGAGAACCGCACCATGTACTGTGTGGTCAGCGTGTTCGCTGTGGCACTGTAACAGCTGCACCAGGCAGTTTTCTCCTAACATCGTCATTTATGAAGCTGCACTTTAAATGGCACCGTGACCATTCAAGAAGCCATGAAGATCCTCTGTTGAGACCCTCTGGTAGAAGCTGATTTACAAGTAGCTTATTTCTCCTCAAAGGCAGGAAAAACTTAACTTCAGAGTAGAAGTTTGTGAGTCGACAGACTTGAGTATGTGTGCACTGACTGAGAGAATGATGCTTTGTAAGGACCAGAGTCATGGTTAAATAACAAGGCTGATGGAATACTTTGTTTAAAAAAAAGTATACTTCCTGTGTTGAGTCTTGAAAAGTTTGTAGTAAATATTCTGATCCATCAGCTTGTTTCCATAAATTGTCCCAAAACACTATGACATTGTCAAATGTATAACTCGGATTAGTTTTTATAATTTGATTCCTTCCTTACATTCCCCAACAAAACAGACTGAACTGTTGCAGTAGAGGAAATTCGCCTATTTAAGAGTAGTAGTTGTGTTTTAGTAGATACCTGACTACATTTGTTAAGTGTTTCTATTATTTTAATATTTATACTGATCTGTAGCTGAGCAGAAATGAGTGTGCATGTCCAGGGTGGAGCAGTTTTAAGGGACTATTTCTACACTTTGCCAGCAGAAACCCTCTATTATTAAACTGTATGTTTTATGAATTATGTTGTCTGAACATGGACTGTAGCTTCATTAAATGTACAACAAGCTGTAGTCCGTGAATGGGATTTGTTGTTGTTGTTCAGTTTGTGTTTTCATCCACTAGAGGTCAGCACAGCACAGGATCATATGAGGTGACTGCTACTCAGTGAAAAATACAATGGAGGCATTTTTGACATATTAAATATAAATTTATTTTGCTTTATTTAGTATTTTATCAGTTTATGTATGAGAATGTTGTGTGTCACATTTTTTTGGCTTCAAAGGTTGCGTGTCTTATTAGTATAAACATTAGGAGCATTCATGTGATTCAAGGTTTTTATCCCCTCTACAGATATTTGCAAAAATTTGTGCAAAAACAACACTGACATTCTCGCTCACAATTATACATTAAAAGGTTGAACATAAGCAAAAAGACTTGTTACAGTTTCAATTAGATATCATTTTGTGCGCTTAATTAAAATTTTCGAATGAGACACACAGACGCAACAAGCATGAAGTAGAAAAATGCAAATACATCCAAACAAAAGCATTTCACATTACAACAGCTGTTGCTTTTCAGCAGCTGAGCTGAAGCCACTTAAATCCTTTTTGTAAACGTGCAAAAACACTACCATTGGAGATGTGTGTGCTTTACAGTAACGTGTTTGGTGATGTAACGTGTTTGGTGATCGAACGGGCTCTTTTATCAGCGTGTGGAGATTCACGTCTTGTTGTCAAGCACAAATACATCACAGAAGCAGCACATATTAATGATAAAGCTCTTACCAAGGAGTAAAAAAGCTGATTGCTTGCAGCCATTTAACTAGCGAGGGGTTCAGAAAATGACCCTGTACAAAACAGCCCCCGTCACCATCCGGAAAACAACACCTCATTGGAGGCTCCACACATGCACACCTCCATGCCAAAGACAGATACTGAATACAATCAATTTGAACGCATGGCTGTGTGTGGCTCGTAATGCAGCATATAAATGGACACGATCGCCACAGTCTCTAAAATCTAAAAAAGTAATGGTGCTGTTATTTGTATTAAAGGCTGCAGGATGACTGGTTAGGACATGATGAGATGGGTGAAGACCACCTCTTCAATGATTCTGCACACTGATTCAAGTGAACACTGTGGCCAGGCTAAATCGGGCCTGTTAAGACAAGCTTCGTCTCGGAGTGACAGACTCTGGTAGAAATAGCCGAGATGGATGTATGAGATTAAGATCTGAGGATCTGAAGTGTAAACCCACGAAGGAAATTATGTGGCACTTAAAAGGTTACAGAAGGTATGATAATTATTAGAGTTGTTCCTCTGAATGGCACATTAAACAGTTGGTGATGCTTTAAGCATTGCAGGATATACTGTGGCAAATGTCACCATTGACTCCACCTGCATGTTGATTATTGCCCATTTCATCAGGAATGTCATAGATGGTGTCATTGAGCATGTCATTAGGCAAGTCGTCTGTGGAGTTGCTGACTGTGTCGTGGGCTCCGTCGTTAGCTGGGTCTTTGTGTACGGTGGGACTTGGCGGCTCAAGGGCGGCCTTTCCTGTGGGCCTGTTCTGTGGAGACGCAGAGTTGCACATGACACAAAGCAGAGAGGAGCCATCCCAGAGGCCCTGTGTCATGCTGGAGGAGAAGAGCCTCCGACATGGGTGACAGAACTGGTAGAAGACCAGCATGAAGAAGATGGCGACAGCATAGGCTACCAGCAGGTGCAGCACCAGCAGAGGAGCACAGATGAACTTGTAGAACTCAGTTTTATAGATGTACCACAGCAGAAGCAGTGAGGCGTTCTCCACAAAACGCAACATGTAGTACACAGACATGCGATACCAGTTCTGGGACTTATTGATGAGGTCCGGGTCGTTGAGTTTCACCTGCACGGCTGACCAGCAGAACATGTTGATGCCAGCATACAGGAAGGTAAGCAGACAAAGCACGATGGTGGTTCCCACCCGGGTCAAAGTTTTTTCTATATTCTCAGGGAATGGTGAGTGGCTCTGCCAGAACAGGATCCAGGGGTAGAGGAAGAAAACAAGGAAGTTCATCAGAACCACAGGCAGGACCCAGAGCTGCAACACAGAGCTGAACAGGACCAGGACAACGACTCTGGTGGCGATTTCAAAACTCCTCCACAGGAAAATGCACAGATAGGCCATGGGCCGGACATCCACTTCATAGTCGTCATATTTGATTTTAATGGCCAGGATGTTGCAGCGCAGCGCTCCATAGACAATAGACAGGAGGGAGATCACCATCAGTGTGCCTGAAAGAGAGAAACAGAAAATGAAAAAGTCTTCATTTAAAGTCTATCAGCTAGTCCACGTGAACTTTGGGTCATTTTTGCTGACTTCAATTTTTTAATCTTAGTTTAGCACCTTTTTAACTGTCCTTACCCCACAGGCATGGTTACCTGGCACCTGACTATAAGGTGGACTCACTGTTAACTTTCCTTTTAGGGCCCTGAAGCTCATGTTCATCATGTACAGGCCATTAAATCGGTAACCGTGAAATAGAAGTGTCCAACCACCAGGTTAGAAATATTTCTATTATTTTCTCCTAATCTGAAGACCAGATGTAGCAGTTTGCCTTTGTGTGAACCTTTAGTAAATCTTTCAGAGGAACAGAAACACTGGTTCTCACACGTACAGAGTTTGACAGCCTGACCCCAGATCTGCACCAACTGGCAGAGAGAATCACTGTTTTCCATTCTTGATATCGGAGTTACGTAACGCCACTTTGACTCATGAAAACACCATCCTCATATTTCCAATATGGCACTTAGCTGATCAGCCCACACTGCAGTGGAGCTGTGAACTGGTGACAGACTACACTCTCAGTGGATTTGGATGGATTGAAGATACATGACTCACACACACTTACAGCACAGGTAACCCCCCCCCCCCACACACACACACACACACACACACCTCACCTCTTCCAATGGACACCCCTTGCTGCAGGACACAGATGTAGAGCTGCAGGGTGAGCTGGGGGGCCGATCCCAGGAAGGCCTGAACGACAGAGGTGCGGGCGAAGGCTGCTCGGTGTGTAAACAGTTTCCCCTCCGCCTGCCCCACCTGCCGCTCCACCTCCTCAGACTGACCCCCGCGGGGCATCTGCTTCTTCCTGGTGATGCTGTCATAAGGCTCTTCCACTCTGCCCACACTGCCATAGATACAGAACGCCTCCAGACACCTGCAGTAAAACAACAGCAGAGGAGCAAAGATCATCAGGAGCTGCAGGTTTGTTTGTCGGTGAAGAGCTGCAGGTAACTTGATTTGACAAAAAATTTAAATATATGAATATAACCATTATGACAGCAAATAAAAGTGTATTCAAGCATAGGAAAGAATCTGAAACCTTTCACTACTCCTCTCAAAACAAAACAAGTAGCAAATCCTCACATTTGAGGATCTGAAACCTGAGAAAATTGGACATTTTTTGATTGAGGGATTAATATTTAAAATGATTAATCCATCAGCAAAATGATTGTTTTCCATAGATTAATTAATCAACTAACTGAACTAAAAATACATATATTGACTAAACATTTGCTTCAGCAGTAACCTAGTGGAGAGTGAAAATCAGTCAAGTGCTGCTGTTATGAGCTCAACAATATAAAGCCCATGTCTTAAACATCAATATCTATTTGTATTTGTACACCAGCATTTAGCTCTTTGTTATTGTGAATGCCCACAGATCTCTCAGTAACAGTCAGCCATCAGACAGTGAGATACTAAAAATGATGCAGATGTGGGCAACAGGCCAGAGGTTGAGGCAGTTATGTGTTGGTAAAGTGATGCTGATAAATTGTGCCAATAAAAGAGCAAAGCAGAGGATTGAAGCTACAGGGAGGCTGAAGGACAGACTGTTCATCAGCCTGATCTACACTGTCAGTCACAGTGAGCGCAGCACTGACGTGACCTCCAGACTGACTGTGTCACAAAACCAGCTCAGGCAAACACATCTTAAACTCAAACAGGATGAGCACAGAAACTCTCCCTCTTCAGCAGATTAATGGAAAAAAAAAAAAGAAGAGTGTCCAACTCTACACGGGTGTCATCAGGATCAGAAATACTTTATTAATCCCTGAGGAAATTATGAGGTCTCAGTCGCTCTGTGACAGTAACAAAGTTAAGTAAAGAAGAAATACCAAAATTACAATAAAAATATTCTGCACAGTCAAGTTGAAACCTCCAAGTGAAGTCACTATTTCACAATTAACAGTTAAGATAATTTTGTCAAACTACCGCTCTGCAGGCCAAAAATGTACTTTGACACATTAAACTTGATCTCTTTTTAGAGTAGTCAAAATAAGAAATGATACCACTCAGTGTCTCGTCATGAAGAACCTGAGTAGACTTAGAGAAAATATAGTGAAATAAAGAAAATGAAAACAAGCGGATGAGTGTTTTCAGCACAACAACCTGCAGTGTCACTGCTTTTATGAAACAAACTGACGAGGACTCTTCTTAAAATATTAGGGGCGTTGTTTTGGGCGGATGAGACTGAGAAAAGGGAAGTGCTGCTGCACAGACCGACATTCCCCTCTCTGGTTGTGTTGTCAGAGATAAGGAGGTGGAGGCGACGTGCTATTCTTAGATCTGCTCTTCACTGAGGACAGATGTCGACATCTGAATTGTAAGCATTTAAATGCACAGCTGACAAGCAGGGACAGATCCACGTCTGAGAAACATTTGGTTAAACAAAGACAAAACTAAAAACTGAAGTTTGGTCATAAATAAAACTGTGTAGTTGCAAATAAAAGTTTTTTCCTTATTTCTCTTACAATTGTTTTTTATTTTTTGTATAACATGTCAATAAAAATCTTCAAATGTCTTTTTTGTCCAAATTCCATTACACATTCAATTTATGACCCTATAAAACAGAGAAAAGCAGCATACCTAACGGGAAGATGAGATTAAATAAAATTTGACTTAATAACTGACTTAAACATTGTTAAATGATAAATACAGTATTCAGCTGATCAAAAACTTTTCCTGATTGTCTGGTTGACTGAGTCTGTCCTCAGGAGATTAATATGTATATCTGAAGATTAAATCTTCTATTTTAAAATCAACAAAGTCCTGTTTAAATTTAAATCATAGCTAGAAAACGTATGTAAACACAGCAACCTTTCTATCCACGTCCTTTTACTGTTTAAATGATTTTTTTATTCTCTACTCAGTGTTTTTAAATGTCGACTTCTTAAAGTGAAATTATGTTGAGATCTACTTGCTGCCATGTACATTTATTTTAAAACTAATTAAGACCTTGAATGATGAAACACTTGTTTGATGAATTGTCACTGAAGTGGAGGATTATGTTCATCTCACTCTACTAAACAATGAAATGACTAATGGTTTCATGGACTCAGCTTTAGCAGTCACACGTCCATAGCTGCATCTGTCTGTGTAGAGCAGAGCATCTCTCTAATGAAATATTAGGCTCAGATTCCTGTAGCTGACACATGATGATGGTCCAGACAGAGCAGATCAGGGCCACACAGGGGAGGACGAGGCCTATTATGGTTGTGAATGAGCATTTAAATGTTCTTCCATCAGTCACAAATGTCTCAGCTTCTCCCCTGCTGAGCTTCAGCCTGGGTGATTTAACGTCCTTTGAGACAGATAAGTCATGAATAAATCAGGCACAGCTTGTCCTGGCTCAAAACTGGAGAATCGTACTGAAACTATATCGACAGTGGCGAGTGAGCAGACCGGCAGCTGTGAGGGGTTGTGAAACACGTCGAGCAGCAGTGTTAGTATCGATCAGCCTTTTATTTCCCAGCTAAATGGCACAGACACTTATACATGCACTGCACCAGCACACAGGCTACAGTATGCAGCCAGTCAGAGACAAAAGGCCGAAGAAAAAGAAAACAGCATGTGCGCAATGTGTCCATCAAACCGTCAACGAGCAGCTTATGCGCAGACAGTCAGACACTGTTTTAACGACAAAAACTACCCGTAACCTCGACACCTGTGGTGATAAAAATGCGTTTCATGGCCTGACACGGTGAGATTAAGAACACGGTGGGTTCCGGGGCTTCTGTGCGGCCCAAACCATTAGTGGAACACAGACACAAACAAGTCACCACTTACCTGACGATGGGTCCGAGCTGCAAGATATGCAGCAGCAGGATGAGGGGTCTGTCTCTGCTGAGGTCCCGGTGGATGAAGGTGAGGGTCAGCTGCACGAGCACGGACGGTACGAGCGTGAAGAGGAGCGTGAGTCCCTGCCAGATCTGGTCTCCAGCGGAGCGGTACGTGGAGCCGAGGTAGAGCGCTGCCGTGGTCTCGGCCGTGAACAGAGACACCGACACAAAGATGGAACTGGGGAATCGCATCCTCACTCACTCCGCCATTTGGGGAATGCGGCGCGCTGCTTCGCTCGGGGTCCGCACATCCATCACTTCACCGCCGGTCCGTCAGTGAACCGGCTGAAAGGGACCGTGTTGTGACGGGAACACGCCGCCGCCGCAGCAGCTCGTCTGATATATGAGGGAGGCAGCAGGGGGGCGGATCGATCCTCAAAGTATCAATACTACCGATACGAAGTGTTGTTATCGCTCTCAAAAACACCTCCAGCCCACTGCGCCTTTACGCAGACTCTGCGCATGTTAACAATACGCTGAAACTGGGCTCACCCTTTCTGTTTCGTGTTTGTAAAATTTCATTTCCACTTCAGAACCAACCTGACTGTTTATATGGAGCCATTATCAACCCACCGCCCACTCGTGCTACGCGGGACCGAAAACAAACGCACCCTTCATGCTGAAGCAGCAGACAAGCTGTAGCCTGAACACTGCAGGAGCTGCTGTCATGGTGCAGAGTCAATTAGAGCTCAGTGGAAAGACATTATCTGAAATAGTTGCCTGTCTAATGAACACAGAGCCGGTGTGCCCTAGGCGAGATTACGGTTTGGTGCGTTTCTGTGGAAATGTCAGTATGCACATATAAAGTTTTGTAGAAATGTGATTGCTATTTAAAAACCGCAGACTCTCAAATCCAACAATGACATTTTTAGATTTAAAAAAATACATCAGTGAAATGCAGGTATGCAGTGCTCAGAAAATATGACCTCTGCATGTGGGCTATAGGAAGATAATCCATAGCTATAGTCTCTGAAAATAAATTATTTATAATGTCCCTGCATCACAGCACAGCAACATATCTTAAGCCACTTCACATTAATCTTGTACTTCACTGAATTATATTAAGTATAATACTGCAATACTGCATTATAGATATTTAGAAAACACTGACCCAGTTTGCTCAAAATATGATAAACATTAGATTTTGCATTTGTAATATATAGATAGATAGAAATAAAGTGTAAACTTAAACTTGTTAGTAGATAGAACAACATGCAAATATGTAGCTCATAGTAGAGCAGTCGTCAATGAACCTCAGGGTGAGTGGTTCGATTCCTGGTTCCTCAAGGCTACATGTAAAGGTGTCATTGGACAAGACACCAAAACCCCACAGTAGAGCCATCATCTACTGAGGCTGTTCAAACAACAATCTCCCCAAGGGGATCCAAAAAGTACGTCATGTAGATGAAACAATCATGATAATAAAAGTGATGTTGTTGATTATTCTGTAACTTCCAAAATGTGATGATCATAAGAATTATTTGGAGGATCTGCAGTATATTCTCAGGGTGCATCTGTCAGGCTTTTCAGAATAAAATCAAACATCCTTCTTGTTTTTTCTTTCTTTTTTCATCTGGACACTTTATTATTAACAATTATCTTGCACATTTTGTTTCGGACAGCTCGGATTGCAAATGCAAAACAGCACACACACACACAAACAGCTTACAAATGTTCCACAATAGGCACAATTAGCATTGGGAAACTGCTGTGGCTTGCTATTAATCACAGGCCTTGTTACCAGCTTACTTGAATCACACATTAAAAATGCTGCCCAAAGCATTTTCTGTTTCGAATGTTGTCAGTTTTTACTCTGAGAGATGTGATCATATCCAAATGCTAGATATTTGTTTTTAAGGCCTCATTTTAAGAAATCCAAAACACCTTCATTATATTTGTGACAACAGCAATTTGAGAAATTACGTACATAAATGAAAAGTCTGCGATACGTAACATTGAGCTGGTGAAGTGGTAGAAACATTTTAAAGGCATTATGTGACAACTGATTTTTTTCAGTTTATCTTTTGTAAGACTTGGGTGTGATTGCCATTTTGTTTTAGCTGTCAATGGTGCATGTGTGGTTTGGACCTGAGAGCAGCATCTTTCTAACATATGCTGCAATTTTAATCACTCGTATCACAACTTTTCAAAACTCCCAAAAGGTTCACGCAGCAGTTTTTATAGTCTCAATGTAGGGGCTCGCCCACCTTATAACATATATACAATTCATCCAATGGACAGCTTGAGGTGCATTTCTTTTAGCTTGAATTTGTTTAAATTTTGGCAAATTAGTCAATGAAACAAATGCCGAATAGGCTACCAGTAGTTTATCTTTGCAGGGTACTCATGGATGTAAAGACCACTATCACTGAATTCCTTTGATACTGAACAAAACTAGAAAATGTGAAAATTCTCAGGGAAGTTTTGCGGTTATCCTCAGAGAGTGTATGTCACACTGAATCTAAAATATATTAATTATATATATATGCTCAGATGTGACTTGGTTATCACACTGACAAAAGTAGTAAAGACTTTTGACTCAAATTCACTTCATGAAGTATCTTTGCCTCACATCTCTCCCTCCATGCCTCCTTTATCTCTCCTGGGGTAGCGAGCTTCAAAGTTTGAAAACATCTGCAATGATTGGAAATGCAATTGACTACACCGTAAATTGAAATGGGCAATGATACAGTAAGTGGAAGGAATCTGGTAAAGCCTGGAAGCTGAACATCCACTTTAGTACAGACACAAAATAAGACAATTTTTCTACTCAAATGTGATTCTCTAAACCCCAAACAAATACCATCCATCCCTCCACTCCCCCATTAATCACAGTAACAATCCTGGTGCTAAAGATTCCACTAATCCAACTCTCAAGGGATGTCAGAGGGAAGGACTGATGTCTGTTCAGGTCTCTGAATGGCAGTAACTGGGGTCCATTCACACAAAGACACTGAACAGAGGAAACTCTGACTGGTCTGGCTGCAGCAGGTCGACCAGGAAGCAAACCGTCCCCGACAGGCCTTCAAACAGACTGTAGACGCTGGTCACTGAGCGCGAACCTGCTTTAAACTCCTGAGTGAAGAGGAACTCAGCAAACCTGTGGGAAGGAAAGAAAAGAGGACAGATATGAAAGGAAAGTGAAAATTAATAGATTACAGCTGATGAGTCACAGTTTCTGTACAACTGATGACAGTAAGGTCATTTCTGGGAATTTGGGGGATTTAATATTTCGAGGAGGAGTTAACACTCTACAAAAATGTATATATTAGACATGACTGGGGGTTTTAGGTTTGGTTCTAACTTTCTGTTTCTGGCAGAAATGCTAGCAGCTCCACAAGGCTGTACTTTGACCAAAAGGCTAAAATCACCTAACATACTCAGAATGACAAGGCTAACATACTGATTTATCAGGCACAGTGTTCACCATCGTAATTTAGTAAGTTAACATGCTAAACAAGTTAATATACTAATTAGTATTTAATACAAAGTACAGCTGAGCCTGCGGCGCTAGATGAGCAGTTAAAGATCACATGAATAGGTTTCATAGTATAAAGACCATTAATGTCTATATATCAATCCAGTAAATAAAAAATTAATCCTAACACTTCACAGAAATATGAAGAAAAAGTACAGACCATTCATTATGCTTCACTTTGTCAGACAGCTTCTATCTAAGTGATTTCTTGATTCAACAGGTCTGACAGTAGGTCTGAGTGTGGCAAGTGAAATTGAACTCAGCTTTCCAAAAAAATGGGGTTAATCACAGTTGATTTATGATTTAGTAAGTATTGTATTGTATTTACTCAGATTATCTTTGTTTAATATTAAAATTAGTTTGATGATCTGAATCATTCAGGTATGACAAATATGATAAAAAAAATCAGGAAGGGGGCAAATACTTTTCACAGCATTGTGGAGTCATACCACTGGTGTGGATACAATAAAATGTGGTCATTATCAAAAAATGTTAGACTGGGGTGGGTTTGGCTGGGTGAGCTTGAACTCACGACCTCAGTATGTCATGACTACAGGATGTGAGGTAGAGCCGTGCACTGAGGAACAGTAGGAAGGATTTCTTGCCTCTGAGCACGATAGATGTATTTTGAGTTGCCTGTGAGCCGATACAGCAGGAGGAAGACATAAGCGCTGCCTGCAACTCCGTGACAAATGCCAGGTCCTTTCTTCAGCAAACCTTTCTGCCACACGAGTTCCCCACTGCGGATACACGTGTCCAGATACTGGGGCTTGTTATTGATCAAATAGGCTTTTGCAAAAAGATACGCCACACCTGCATGAGAGTATGTAGACATTTAAATAACTGTAACACAACAACTAAGAAGGGTGATGTGTGTAAACAACAATGAGCGTACCCGGGGCTCCATGGCACCAGTGCACCAGTTCGTTCTCCCGCTCAATGATGGCACCCAGCTCTGCAGGCCAGTTACAGTTTTGCTCCTGATCCATGAGGAAATCGACGCTCTGCCAAACCAGGTCCTTCTCAGCTCCACTGAGCATGTCCTGGTAGCTGAGCAGCATCTGCAGCACTGACGAGAGGCCGTGGGCTGCACCTGACAGGAAACGAGGGCGAGGGGATCACAGGCCCACACCAAACCAGGCATGCATCAAAGCACCATGCCAGGCACACAAACAGACACAAGCGAAGCAAACAAGCACAAACTCACAAACATTCAGCAGGACCTGTTGGAGGACTTGTTTTTAACTTAGACCATCAAGAAAAATCTATGCTATAGCCAATAGCTGCTAACATAGCTTAGCACAAAGACTGGAAACAAAGGGAAACTGCTAGCCTGGATCTGTGAAAAGGTTAACACACTGTACATCATTTAATTAATCTGCACAAAAACTAAAGTGCAACAAACAACAAATTGCTGCTGCTGACTTCAGGAAGTTATTGCACCCTACCAAAAAACAGTAAAGAAGGAATCTCTCGTTATTACACATCAGATTTTACAGCTATATACAGTTAATTTGTACAAAACCCAATGTAGTTCTGAATATACAGTACATTTAACCATGTATTGATAGCTACATGTTTTCTTTCTGGCAGTAGTTTCAAATTTAGCACCCAGATACGGTGGTGTCAGTTTTCTCATATAACTACTGTAAGCAAATAAATGTATTTGCTGAATGAGTGAGTATGAAAGGTTGTAGGTCTCTGTGTGTCAGCCCTGTGATAGACCAGGGTGCACCCCACCTATCACACAATATCAGCTTGGATCAGCTCCAGATTGGCTTTTCAACACTGAAATCCCACTGAAGATGAGTGATACAATAGCTAACGGATGGCCGCCATAATCCCAAAATGTCACACTATTCCTTTAAGATTGTACAGTAACTAAACACTCTGGTCTCCTGTATGAAATACAAACCATGCAAACCTCCACACTCTCACCATCTGCCTTACAGCAAAGGACACAAGACTTCGAGACACTGAATGCTAGTACTGAACATACAGTAAATCATCAAACATGGATATATTTCACTGGGATACTGGGCAAAGTGTTTTTAAATACCACTGGACACATATGGAGAGAACACTGTTGTCTGAGATAGAAAAGCCAAAGTCTGTGAATTCCCTTCAGATCTGAATATTACTGACATCAAGCAAATCAAAAGAAAACTCGGTGCAACCAGGCAAACTGTAGCACAAGCAACACCTTTAGCTAGTTGTGTTCACCAAACATCCAGATATTTCTGGTTTCAATATGTCTCAGAGCGTCAATTATTTCATCCTCATCATTCTGAAGGTAGTTATTGCAAAACCATGCAGAAGTCAGCGAAACTATGCTTACTATGAACTCTGTGCTGGTCTGTAAGTTACAGAGGATCTCCAACTTATATGGCTCTCTTCATCTGATGCAATCAAAGAGAGCAGAGTCAGCTTTATACATGTTAACCCATCGATCCTACATCAATACGTCTCTCTTCAGTCCTCCTGTGTGTGCATATCCTCATTGTGTGTGATAAGAAAAGATCCTCCTATGGTCAGAGGACAGCAGCTCTGAAAGTGAGATTCAGACTAAAACCTGAATTATTGAAAGATAATTCAAACTTGTGAAGTTTGGCTGGATAATAAGGAGAGACATTACAGACTTACTGGATTGTGACATACTTTTTCATCAGTAAATAAACCTCGCTCAGAGCATGGTGTTCTTACCAAGATACTCTGTTCCATAGTATGAATACATGAGGGGGAAAGGCTTTCTCTTCCTCCTGGCATACTGTTTTCCTGACTCGATGATGGCCTGGCAAATAGACTTGATTTGGTCCTTGCTCAGAATCTGTGGAATAAAAGAGACTTATTTCTAAAGTTAATTATAGTCTGAAATACATGTAAGAATAAAATACAAACAAACAAACAAACACTTCAGTAGTGTAAAGACCATTTGGTGAATTTAAGTCAGAAAAGTGCAGCATGTATAATTGGAGAGTCCGAGGTATACCTGCTAAACTTAGATGCTAAATTTACAGTTTTAGAAACATTTCAAGTATAAAATTTGAAGAATCATAATAATAATATTAATAATTTTATTGTGAACAAGAAATTGACCAACTGTGACATTTTACAGATGGAAAGTAAATGTCAGGGCTCTCTAGTGGACAATTATATAATGGTGACCTCAAACACAACTTTGGTGTTTGTTCTTTAGCCTGCTAACACTGCTTTTTCCCTGTCACCACGACATATACACTGACACTAAAAGTATATGTGCAATGAACTAATATCCATATATCAAGCTGATTTATTGGTTTTGGTCAATTTTTGATAAAACAAGCTATGTGAAGAGTTCATCTCTCTATCTGTCTATTCTAAACTGTGGGCACTTTAAATCGTTTTTTGACATTTTATAACATTCAATAAACAATTAACTTAATAGAAATATCATGTCTTTCCAAACATTAGCTACTGATGTAACCTTAACAAACACATCATTAAGTCGCTGAGTTATTTACGTCTACTTAATGAGAGAGATCCGTCACTTTAGGATTAATTTCAGCTTTTTTGAAGTTTAGCACTGGTTTTGCCATTTTGCAACAGGTCAGTGAAGTGTGTTCACCTCTGTGCCCAGCTTCTGTTTGAGGAGCAGGGCGGCGCACAGGTACCCAGCCCGCCCCACAAACAGCTCATCCGAGCCGCACTCCAGAAAATTGATGGGCGCACACACCTCCCACAGGTTACGAAATTTGGTCAGCGGCTTAGCGAAATCAGCCAAACCCAGGGACTTGTAGATCAAAGCGGCCACCGCGTAGATGCCCGCCCCGCCGAGCAGAAACGCTGCACGCATGTTTTTGTCCGGCTCCGCGTCCACGTATCTGATCGACACGTCGATGATCTGCTTGGCCGTCTTCAGGTACACGTCCCGGTGCTCGGAGAACAGCGGGCACTCGCTGACGTGATACAGCATGTAGGCCACCCCGGCCGGACCATCGTACAGTCCTCCGTCACAGTCGCTGATGTCGATGGGAACCTTTTTCAGGATTCTGTCCACGGTGGCGACCACGGTGGGCACGACGGCCTCAGCGCCCTGGCCCGGGAGCAGTGCACCTTTGTAGTCGGAGAAACGGTTTGCAAAGCAGCGGGTGTTTTCCATCACCGACGAAAAGAGCACACCGTGCAGGCCCACGCTGACAACGCAGATCTGTGTAGTCTGCTCCAGGTATCCAAGAGGGATGAAATAAAAACACTGTGCATTGCTCATCCAATCCCCTCAGCTCTCCGCTGATTGGATGTCAGCATCATCAGTGAAGCCCAGCAGTCTTACCTGCGATGAGCTGCACAGTGTGAATGTCTGGGAATAAGAAGAGGTGACAGTCCTGAATGAAAAGTGCTACATAGGGAAAACTATCAGCAAAACAGTCCACATATCAGAGGAAGACCAGTTATTTTGTAAAAAAAAAATTGCAAGTAAACTATTATATGCAAACATTAATTTACATGACATTTCCCCTGCATTATGCTGCCACAAACCTCTTCTGTATGTTCATTATTGTTGATGCTGTTTTCCTTTACGGAATCATTGTTTGTTGGTGCAACAGCGACTCATTTCTCCTCGAAATCATCAATCTGTTGACTCATTCTCATCTTTTCTGCTTTCAGTTCATCATTCTCACCGCCAGGTGGCGACAGATGCTCGCAGCTCAGCGGACTCTGTCCATGGTGCTGAGGGAGATCTGCAGCGGCTCCACACTCCACAAACAAAACGTGCTCCTTTATTTTCATATTTGTAACACAAAGCACAGTCCAGATAGATAGTTACAAATCTTTTGTTATTAATTTGAAATAAAATAATTAATATTAGTTTTAATTCGTTTTAATTTGAATACATTTACATCACTATAGAAATAAAAGTGTGTAAGATATATCAATTTCAACACATAACTTCAAAAGTAAAAGTAAGTAGTGAGGACACTAAATATTTCTTCAGCAGTTGTGTGTTTCAGTGTTTTCATGCACAGTTTTTCATGCTCACATGTGGGTCAGAGTTGTCTGAGGGGTATGAAACCAAAAGCATGAGAAAGTTAATGGTTCCTTTTACTTGTGATTCAGACCAAAGATCACAAACCAGCAGGCAGTCTCGTGGTCAAAGGGGGGCAGGTTCGGCAACAGGTAGATACACAGAATGCGGCTGTTAAAAACAGTCCAGGTAACAGATGGGGGTCGAGAAGCACAAGCAAACAAACACAAAGAAGGTGTGACAGCTAAGACAGTGAAGCACACCAGACAATCTAGCAAAGAGCTCTGGAGAGTGACTGGAACATACTGCTGAGTGGATGACTGGCTTGGACAGCTGTACGGGGTACACTGACTGAAACTGGTAGGAAGCTGGGGTTGCTGCAGGCCGGACAGTGGCAGGGTCTGAAAAGACAGGGAGAGTTAGTGAGCTGCAAAAACGGGTGAACCATTCACAAACAGCAAAAACCTATCAGAGAGATATGGACTTGTCAAAGTCAGCAGTTTAGTACAATCTTTAAAAGCAGGTGCACAGAAAAACTGGAAAATAGCAATTGTCCTGGTAGACCAAGGACAAGTTATGTCGAGGACATGTTTCTTTGTTAAAGAATAAGAGAAACTTTGACCGTAACCTCAGATGCTTCACCACAAGATAGAAACACCTGGTAGCTTCAAAAATAGAAAGACATGACTGCAGAAGACATCCAAAAAGAAACCATTAGAGCTGTAAAACAAGATTCTATGGACTGAAAATATTCCTCTATCAAAAGGCAGAGACTCCACAAACAACAGGAGCTGAACGTGGCTGCAGTTCTGTCTGATTACTTTTGAACCCCTAAACTTTGGGAGCTTTCTATACTTAGACTGACACTTGGCACTTTAATGTAACATTTATCGTTTTATGTAAAATTTTGCATCTGTTTGGGCTTTATTTAAGTACATTTATTCAGGGGTTGATGTTAAGTGCGATCTGATGCTTTATTAGGATTTCATTTTCTACTAGTCAACTAAACTGGCTTTGGCTGCTACTTTAATACTGATCATTTCTAAAATACATGCAACCTCACAGAATAAAATGTGATGCACTGCTCTAAAGTATGAAATACATCAATATTCAGAGTTATTACAGGTAACGGGTATCAGCTGGGTTCACTACGGCCTTATCACACTGAGTGTCATTTCCAAGATGATTCAACTGATCTGAGTTGAGATGTGTGAGAGGGCTTGAATGATATTTTTATGTGAAATTGTTTTTCCCCATTTATCAAGAAGTAGATGAAAAAAATGCAAATGCAATAGAGATGTGAAGCAAATGTCATCTTATGAATACAGAACTAATTACATTTCTGACCACAAAAAAGAAGCAACTATTTTCTATCTTCTAAATTAAAAAAGCTAAATAATGCAAATTAAACAGAAACTCTTCTGAAATGCAAAGACTGAGCATGCTGGAAAGAAGTGGTGAGGAGATTGCCTTGACATCAAAGAAGAAAAGAAGAGAATGCATTTGCCCTCAGAGCCCTGAAAAATATAATTTGGTCCATCTGGTTATTACTATTTGTGAGTTCAGAGAAAAGCGTGGTTCAAGTACGAGTCACCTGTTTACTTTGATGACATCTTATAGAAACAGTAGGAAACTAATTATACACATACATGTATGAGGGTGGAACACTACTGAGACTTTCAAAGTCTGACGCCATTTTGTTCTTTGAAAACATATTAGACAAATGTGCGTCCTGCTCCAAGAAGCATACTTTCATCTGTCTTATCCACTGCCTCGACAGAAGAAAACTCAATTTGCATTTATATTAGAAAATGATTTGGGGCCCAATTGGGGCCATCTGATGCAGACAGAAATAATACCCCAGTGTGTCTCCAGTATGATACAGGCACATGGAACAATGTGTAACTGAAAGACTTACTGATGACCTTTTGAACGTGGATGTTCAAAAATTCACAGTGATAAAGACAGAAGTACCTGACTTACTTCTTCTGTGACTATGTGAGCTTCTGTCACAAATATACACCCAAGAGATGGAAAATAACCAGAACCACAACACACAAATAGATGTAAAACAGCAAACAGACACACATGAAAAAATAATGATGTAAAATAATCAAAAACAACAGTAGAGAGACAAAATAACTAAAAAGAGACACAAAATGACCACAGAGATCAAAATGTCTACAAAAGGTCATAAAACAACAAAGACACAAAACGCCAAACAACAAAAAGACACATTCTTTAATGCTGTCATGCAGGGTGTATGTTGTTTTTTATATGTATAATCTCTGTCCTTATATAAATCCATATTTTCCACTGAAATAATATATTTTGAAATCCAGAACTGAAGCACAGTCTCTCTTGCAGCTGACTTTCCACTGCCTTCATCACCTGCCACTGGGATGATAACCCCACTTCACGCCCAGTTAGTGAAAACTGATTGTAATGTATAGAAAATATGTTATTCTGTATGTACTGAGGAGAGTTTAAACCCAGACAGATGAATACGATTTTAACAATCTTTAATCTGACAAACTGTGACGCACGCACCAGCAGTCTATAAAAGCAGCCTCCAAACGCGTCTGGAGACATCCGACTGTCCTGCTGAAACCCTCCGTCCTCTCCCTGTACGCTACTATGTCTCTGGAGGATTCGTTTGATATAAACCCTAAGGACTTCAGGGTCCTGGTTGTGAATGTTTCCAGAGTGTTTTTGGACTCCACAGAAGATCAGCATCAGTACAACATCTGGTTCCCTGGTGTCGGAATCGCTGCTGTGTATGGGATAATCATCATCGTTGGTCTGGTTGGAAATATCACGTTAATGAAGACGTGTCTGTTGGTGAAGTCCATGCGGACTGTGCCCAACTTGTTCTTGTCCAGTCTGGCCCTGGGGGACCTGTTGCTGCTGGTCACCTGCGCACCGGTGGACGCCAGCCGCTACCTGGTGGACGAGTGGCTCTTCGGCCGCGTGGGATGCAAACTGATTCCGTTCATCCAGCTCACGTCGGTCGGAGTGTCCGTGTTTACCCTCACTGCTCTCTCCGCTGACCGGTACCTACCACCCAGTCAGTCTGGACACGCTTTTAAATTAGTTTTCACTTTTTAACTTATTTGTTATGAGAACATGACACCTCGTGAACCAATGTGATGACAAATGGTTGATGATGTTTTTAATGGCTGCAACATTATAACAAACGAACACATTTTGCATATTTTTATGCAACTTTCTCCAGATTTCCTTCCACACCATCCCCAGTACACACCAACAATGAAGTGTTGAGATAGTTGAGATTTGTCATGTTTAATTTTACATTAATCTGACTGTTCAGTTATATGCTCAACTGTATTTAAATTCAGCAGCTATTTCAATGATTTCCACTCACTCTAAGCACAACAAAGTGCCTGGATTTTTTCTGATTTAGAACGTGTGCACCATAATCCAATGAGACTTCAGAAAATTATTAGAAAGTTACAAACCTAGTAAATGAAGCATCATATATTTCAGAGAGGAAAGGTCTAAATCTCCACTCTGTCAAGAATACAATACTGAACCATCTGTATTTTCTGTAAAGCTAAAGTGGAATCTTACCAGTCACAATAAAATGTGACTACAGAGGTCCACTTACTCACTTTTAATGGAGCTTTCAAGCACATAGCATCAGTAGGTTGCAGTAGTACACCAGTGTGTGTGTGTGTGTGTTACTGGGAGAAGAAAGCTGGATGCAGGGAGGGGGAAAGGAAAAAACAAAAACACTAAAACTAAATCAAATTGAGGACAGGATTGGTACAGATTAATGTAACTGTAAACTCCATTCATTTAAAAAACTAAGTCCATGTCCATGTTCTTGCTTGAAACCACAGGTTGTGCTATTTATCAGCCTCTCACTGTATTGCTCATTTTCTTTAACAGAATTACATGAAAATGAATATTTATATATTGAAATTAGTTACATTCAGCGGGGGCAGAGAGGTAAGTGTGAGGCCTGGATGATCTGGATGAGACAGGAATTGTGAAACTGGCGTTAGAAAAGTGCAGCATTGAAATCAGTGCTGAGCTAGTCACGCATTTTTCTGAGGTTGTTCTTAGTAACATGCATAATGAAGGCACTCATCCTCTTAACATCAACAATCTCTTTACAGACAGAAAAAAATCATTATCATTGCAAAAATTGTTTTCTTCTTCTTCTTTAAGGTATAAAGCCATCGTCACACCGATGGACAGCCACAGGTCCAGCGCTACACTCAGTGTCTGTTTACGGGCCGGGGTCATCTGGTTGCTCTCTGTGACTCTGGCGATTCCTGAAGCTGTCTTCTCTGACTTGCACACCTTCACCACCAGCCACACCAACGAGACATTTGTGACCTGTGCGCCCTACCCTCATGCCGGGGAGCTGCACCCGAAAATTCACTCCACCGCCTCCTTCCTAATCTTCTACATCATCCCGCTCTTCATCATATCTGTCTACTACTGTTTCATCGCTCGCAGCTTGGTCAGGAGCTCTGTGGACCTCCCCCCTGAAGGACACCTGCACCTGCAGAAACAGGTCTGAGGATGGGGGTCCTTTGTTTCTTTACCTTTCACATTTTCACTGTGATCTTAATGGTCTTTAACCCTAACCCTCAAAGTATATTTAACAAAATATTTTTAACTTTAACACAGTATATTAAGTTACTATATAAAGTTACAAGTCGATTGACTTATCTTAGCTCCTGGCTATGCCCCATGTTGATAGTACATACTAGCAGCTCTGTAGGTCACTAATTAACATTTGGAATCTGAAATCCTGACAAAAAGCAAAGCACAAAACTACTAATAACTATTACAAGTCACTTGGAGTCTGGCACTAGCCAGGAATTAGTCCAGCACATAACCCTCTCTGAAACAGAGATTTCTCCTTGTACAAAATAAACAAATGAGATATAATGTGTCAATGAGCTTTGGAGGCACTGTGACTTTGTTTGCTTCTGACAGAGCCAGTCCTTTTTCAGCCTTATGCTAAGCTAATGGTTGTAGCATAATACTTAAAGACAAGTGGTATCTTCTCATATAATTCTTGGCAAGAAAATTTAATCATCAGTCATTCACGTCTTTATCAATTTCCACATACATGTCCATACTGCTGGTCCATCTGGCTTTAATTTAAATTCTTAACATTTTTCTTAATAAGAAGTCAGTTTTAAATAAATGCCTTTCCCACTTCATATAGCATATGTTTCCCTTAATTATTCTATTCCTAAATCAATATATTTCCATATTTAGTAATTTTACTGTGTATGGAGATATATTGATTCATGAAAATCTCAATTTATAGTGGTGAAACTCACTGAGAGCTCTCCTTTGCACGCTAACATGCTCACAAGGGCAAAGCTGACATGCTGATCTTTAGGTTGTTTATCGTGGCTGTGTTAGCTCATCACACATTACAAGTACAGCTGTGGCTGATGGGAATGTCATAGTTTCATGAACAAAAGTATTAGACACATTCAGATTTTGACCAAATCATGGCAGAGACTCACTAAAGTCAGCAGGATTTATCCTCTGGAGACCACCAACATGGCAACTCCCATAGATATTGAACCAAAGATGTCAAACTGACAGACACTGCCATCCTGAAAGAAAATTTTTTTTTAACTAAGTGTTTGTAGAAACTAATTTCTTTTCTCCTCATCTGTCAGATTAAGTCCAGGAAACGTCTGGCAAAAACTGTCCTAGTGTTTGTTGGCTTGTTTGCTGTCTGCTGGCTCCCCAGTCATGTGATCTACCTGTACCGCTCCTACCACTACAGTCAGGTGGACACGTCGCTGGGTCACTTCATCGCCAGCGTGTGTGCTCGCATCTTGGCCTTCACCAACTCCTGCGTGAACCCGTTCGCTCTGTATCTGATGAGCAAAAGCTTCAGTAAGCATTTCAACCAGCAGCTCTTGTGCTGCACTTCTCCCAGACAGTTGTACAGCCATAATAGTGTGAGTACAAACATAACCACCGTCTGAAAGCATCTGTGTTTTCATAAACTTCATTACATTTGTGCTTTGGCAGGACTGATGTTAATTATTCTTATTTCTTATTATTTTTTACAAAATATATTTATATAATATTAATTATTTAAAAACAAATGTCTCAATATGTCAGCTGTCAACTGTCCAGTCTCCGCTACAGAAATAAGAATTGATGGAGGAAGCCTCAAAGGTTCTGTCAAAAACATTTAATCTCTGCTTTAAAACAAAGCAATAGCTGTTGGTTGAAAGACAAATGTAATCACTGCAGATGGAAAGCTGTTTGTCACAAGCACTGACACAAAACATATTTTCTGTCTGTCTGTCTGAGATGGATCTTTGTTGTACATGTTCCCTGACAAATAAATACAACATAAAGCCCTGCGTGTTGATAGGTTTTACTATTGTAAATCTGTTGTGTGAAAGATCTGAAATAAAATGTAGTAGGATCATGTATGAGTTATACTTTTAAATAGCTACAGAATCATACAGTTTTATAATGCATGTTTTATCTGCACTGTGCCATTATTTAAAAAAAGATTCTGGAGATTAAGCAGAAAGTTCTTCTCACGTTTGAGAGTTAAATATCCAACCTGAGCATAGCCTACAATTTTGTGTGCCCAAAATGTTTGTATGCATAAGTTAGTTTAATGTATTTCTCTTTCTCCTTTCAGTGACAAAGATTTTGAATATGAAATGAAACTAATACACATATTCTGACACGTCAACTATCTGAAATAACTCAACTACAACTGTTTGGACCATGAAATTGTGCCCAGATGATCACAGTCCCTTCATGGTTATTTATCTTATTTTATTATTATTTATCTAAATTAATCCTTGCAGTGCATTGCAATGACTTTTCCTTCATTGTTAAACGTTGTTAGTGCTAATTAGCAAATGTTTGCACGTTAACACATTAAATTAGTATGATGTGAATGGTCCAATTACCCACACCAGCACCACTGTGCCTGCAGCCGTGCAACACTGCTAACATGGCTGTGGACTCAAAGTTTTTCCTGATTAATTTTTGGTTTACTGGCTAGATGTTTATTCTGCTAATGGTTCCAGCCCTGGTGATATCTTGGTGATACCACAATAGCCTAGTTTGTGAGTTACAGAGCTGTGAAAGCACATGTAAGTAAATATGTTGTTGTTTTATTATTGTATTCACAGTAAACGGTTGTAAAATATCTGAATGTTAATTTAAACTCTGACATGTATGACCTTCATTCATTCATTATTTTTATTAAAATGTTTTGCAGTTGTGAATTTCCCCCATTAAAACCCAAGAATAACTGCAGGCTGATTTGATTTGTATCACAGAGGAAATATACTGTACTGAATCAGAAGACGTCTTTATATGTAACATGGACATTCAGTGTAAACCAAATGTGAAAATCGCAGCATGAGCAGCAAGAAATCCATCAATACGCATACAAACATACAAATAAACACGCAAAATCACAACGTACTGTCCCTCTTTCAGAACCTATGTTAAAGGCTAAGGCTTTTCTTTGCTGTTTAGGTAAAGAAACATCAAGTTAAATTAGCTCAAACAAGATTTTTCAGGTCTTTGCAGAGGTGACCTTTCAGGGTGGCATTCGAATAGAGGAAATTAATTCCCCTTGAGCAACACCAGCCACAAAACTCAGTTTATTCCTGTTCCTTAGATTCTTTTGTCTTACCACTTTTGAACATTCCCAAGTACCAATTGTCATCTGGTGTTTCACATTTCCACAATATTAGACACATGGTGCATATTTGTGACAGCTCTTACTTGTTTTATACTCATTTTGAATCCATCATTATGTAAAACACATCACACAACTACCATCCAGTAAACCTCACTTTGTTTATCAAATGTTTTGGCTACCTTGCCTTCATCAGCCTAGGTAGTTTTTGTCTTTGCGATTCCTAGAAAATAGTAGATAATCGTAATACATACAGAGCATACAGTACAATACCATCATTTATAATGCTTTTTTACAAAATACATTATTAGGTTTACAAGTTTTATCTACACATTTAATACTGTCAGAATCACAGTGAGCATTTTTTCCAGTCAAACTGGATCCAGCAGCAAACAGAGCTCTGTTCTGTTTTAGTTCTTCTACTTTGTCAAAACTTCAAGCGTACATTACCCACAAGGCCGCATCAGCAGTTCAGTTCGATCTGGATGTGTTATGCTCAAAGCAGTTAATGTAGCCTGAAGCACATTACAGATGTGTGGTAACCATATCGTTTCTCCACTCCCATGTTTTTCATTTTCAAAACTGTTGTCTTTAGATTTTACTAACAATGACTCGTCACATTTATCAGGTCACAAACAACTATATACCTTTTTCTAAAAACGCAGCAGTTCTCCAAAATGTGTAAAATCAGTGGAATAAAACTATAAAAATATAATATTAAATGTTTTGTAATATTACAAAACATTTTGCATTGTAGGTCAGTCATAAGGCAAAAAGTGAAGGGCAAAACAGTGTTTGTGGCACACAGGGAGCCACGCAAACAGGTTGGACATGTCTCATTGGTAGAAGAGGAAAGTCTTCATGGTGTGAGGAAGGAAAAGGCTGGAAGCCCTGTGCAGACGACTCCTTCCCAGACTCCGGCGAATACAGAATCGACACAGCTGAGACAGAGAACAGGGACCTGGGCAGACGAAAGAGGCAAAAGTTTGTAGACCTTCCAGACAACTAATACATAAGTGTCAAACTGTTTCTGTACCAGGGATGTGAATTCTTGTATACTTCACAACATACCTCTTTTCTGCAATGCAATTCTCACTGCACTGTCTGGTGTCGACAGATCCAGAGGAGTTTTTCCCTCTGCGTTCCTATAACACCTATCAGCCCCGAAGTCCAGCAAAAGGTCCACCACACTTGCTTCCCCTCCTTTAACTGCAGCATGTAAAGGACTCTCCTGCTCACACCCTATTTGAACATCTGCTCCTACATGTGCACACAAACAGAAGTGGTTAAATGCCTGACTAAACACACCAGCTAAATTATGTAATTAAAAGCATAAACACCAGTGAAAGTGAGAGTGAGTGAGAAGGCAAGTCGTAGACAAGGCTGTAGTACGGAGCCGAAATGTTTTTCTGTTGTCTCTGACTCTTTGGTATTTCACTCGAACTTGGCTTTTGGACTTTCCAAATACTCTAATAGGACTCAACCGAGTACAGAAATTAACTTTCCACTCCAAAACAAATCTTGAGAGAACTTGTTCAGATAATTGGTTGAGTTAAAACTCCATCAACACCGGGTACTGACACTGGCCAGATATATGATAGGATAGTGGATACGGTAAATAAAGTTATAAATAATCATTATTATTCAAAATGAGCAGTGAGTGACTTTTGTTGCACTGCACAGGTTGCAAGATTACCTGAGTGTAGCAGCACCTCCACACAGGCCTTGGCTTGGGCCAAGCAGGCAGAATAAAGTGGTGTCCCCACCACTGGCAGCTCCATGTCAATATGAGCTCCATATGTCAGCAGCAGCTCCAGACACTCTCTGCGATCTGATAAAGAAACAAAACTGCATCAAAAACCTGTGCCAAAGATAATTTTTGTCACTTTGTCATACATGTTTGCAAAATCTCACTTTTCTTTGCAGCTTCATGGATAGGTGATGCCAGCTGATCTGTGGTGTGGACCAAGGCACTGTGCTGCAGGAGGAGCATGACACAAGCAGAACTCCCGCTACTGCAGGAGTTGAAGAGAGGTGTGGCGCCATCTGTTGATACTGCATCCACCTGAACGGGGATATGTGAGGAAATATTGTAACACTTGTTAAAAGAGCTGCATTTATGTTATTAATGTATTTATACACATTATGTACATATTGCTAATTGTTTCATCATTGTTAATTGTTTATTAATTGTTACTATTGCTATTTTATTTTCTTTCTGTCTCAGTGAATCACTGCTCTACTTGCCTCAAATTGCCCCTTGGGGACAAACAAAGTTCTTTGAATTTGAACTGAAAGCAACTCAACATTTAAAAGACTAAAACTGGAGATTCAGGACTGTTATTTTAGTTTACTGGTTAATGTGTTTCCAAGAAATCTAAAGTCAGTCAAGTTGAATTTTATTATGTTCACACACGGTTTTCATTCTGTGTTTTTAAAGAAAATCTTTTAATCCATCCAAGCTTTCCTTTAAAAACACAAAAAGAAAATATTGTATTGTTAACATCCTAAAAACAAGCATGTCTTTAAACAAACATTAGTGTTCTTACATTTGCACCATTGTTCAGCAGGAACTTAGCACAGGCGTAATGACCACCGAGGCAGGCTTCATGGAGAGGAGAGACTCTGTCCATGGTGAGTGTGTCCACATGGAAACCCTGCAGTCACAATAAACAGCTATTACTGTCCAATATTCTTTTAAATTCATCATACGATCACATATTGGTTGTGCATTTTCTGTACGTATCAAGAAAGAGCCATTTTTATTTTACCTGAGCGACAAGGGTCCTCAGGTGGAGCAGTCTGCCATGGTATGCGGCGTCATGGAGAGGAGTTCTGTCCGACCACAAGTCTGGGACACAAAGATCAGGAAGGTCTCCATGTTCAGAAAACACATAGACACACCTAAGTATTCTTGCTCTGTATTTAATATGAAGTTAAGATGAACTTGTTTGACAATGTTCATCTTGTTTTTCAGGGTCGTCCTATACACCCAAAGATCCTGAGCTTTGTTGGCTACTGCAGAGCCAGTCAACAAATTCTGCTGCAAAGTTTACAGGTATCCATCCATAATCCTAGATAGTTACAGATAATAATAAACATGGAGGTTTCAGAAACAAAAGTATGAAGAAACTGGTATTTCTTATTTAATGCAAATTGTGCAAATTCAAACCACAGCATTAGAAAGTTAGTTTAAGAAATAAGAAAGTAACACTGTGTTGAATTTACCAAAAAGAGAAAGAAAACACTTACCAGCCATCAGCGAGTTGCATACCAGCCCTCCATAGATGTGGAAGGGCCTCTGCCAAGGTTGTGAGCACAGGGAAACATCTGTTTGAACAGCAGCCATGATGAAAATGAAACAACAGCAGACTACCCAGGACTTGAGCTCGTCCAGTTGGATACACAAACCTGAAGTGGGCCTTCTCCCCCCTCTTATCTGGGTCCTTGGCCACCTCCCCCATGTTACCACCTCCCGCCCACCATCATCACAGTCCATGGTTGTGGTCAACAGTGTGGGCATAACAAAAGCTGTGGGAATGGGCCTGTACTGACACACCTTGAATAAGGCACTTAGAAATGTTTATGTGTAAATCTGCAAGCACAACAACAAACACAGGCTGAACAAGTTTCATACTGTAGAGAATTTCAAGTCCAGTGTACTGTGATTTCATCTTGCCAAATCTCTTACTGTAGATCTCCTGTTCTGATGACTTATTTTCCACGACTGTGCTACATAAGGTATGACTGAAATACTAGAGGAGCAATTGATTACTCACAAAATATAAACTGAAACATCTACTTCCTTCAAAATGTATTCTGATGAATTGCCAGCAGTAAAGCAAATAATCAAAACCCACACAGCTCCTTACCAGCTCTACAAGTAGAAACACATTTACTGATCTGTTTAAACATGGCACATTTAATACATTACAAAGTTCTCTAATTTCAGTTTGAGTTTCCTCCACACACACTCGCATACCACGTTTTGCAGGCATATAATGTTCTACCTACAATCACGACACTATGCAAATCCCCATTGTTATCCTTGAAAGGCATCTCAGCCACCCCCTGCTTCACAGCTACTCTGTGTGTTTTGTCTGGCACTCTCCATTCCAGAGAGCCATCTCTTTTGCAAAACTACTTCTAAGGATGAACTGTAACATGGCTGCAGATAATCTAAATAAAATGGCATGTCAACACAGCTGAAACATTAGAAAGTACAGTTTATTTTCCAAAGTGGATTATCTGAGAGTTACTCCCAGGTTTCATATATAATATCTGAGAGGAGTGGTAACTGCAATATCAAAATAATACAACTAAAGCAATTTACAATGATATGATTTTGAGTCGAGCTGCTGAATTTTACAAACCATTGTCTTAAATGAGGTATGCAAGTAACTGAAACTGCAGTTTTGTTTCCCAGGAAGTGTATAATTAAGCAGCTATTTGTTCTTTCTGCTCAGTGAAATGTAACAAGAAGTGCCAGCTGAAGCATCAAGGAGTGCCACAGATTTCCATTTTGATCATAAAATATAAAATAAGAAAATCCCTTTCAAGTCTCATATAAAATGCTTTCACCCAAGGTCCCTTTGATAAGTAAATGTAAACAATATTTGGGGTTACTATGAGCACATTCAGCAGTCGGAAGCCGTGATTAAGATGTCAGTGACACCCTAAAAAGCACATAAGACGTATAAGATGTAAATAGCTAGATGTGAGGCAGCAAAGTGATTACTTTCATAATGTTTTTGTTTCTGCTGCTTGTTTCATGGCACATTTAGAATGGGCTCCATGTTTACTTGTTTCTTGCCTCCACAGTCCTTGAGGACCAGTGGCGTCTACAGCGATGTCCATAACCCGATCTGGCACCAACCACTGCAGGAGCAGCAGGAAGAGGAAGTCTAAAACAGCTAAAAATGCAAAGATGGAGCCAGCGACAGGGCCACAGTGAGACCTCAGCCTCCGTAACCTCCGGTCCAAGGGAAGAACCTCCTCCCCAGCCACTCGGTCATACACCTAAAAGTGAAAACACAATGATTAGAGTCGACTACAAGTCATCTACCATTCAGTGTGGCCTCAGCTGTGTGAATCATCAGTACATTCACATGCAAAGATTAGTCAAAGAAATCAGGTTACGCAGGAAAAAGACATGTTTACATGCACTGAGGTAACCTGGTTACTCAATCTGTATATCCGTTCATCAGCTCGGGGCTTTTTTATTTTAACTGTGATACATGAAAAGTGATACATGACCCCTATTTATTTTGTGTATGCGTGTGAGGGGTTTGCTGGTGCTATGACAGGACATGTTCTGTGGTGACAATAGTTTTTTCTTCCACTGCAGAGGAGTTACCAAAGTGCAAAAAGTCAACTGCTGATCTACTGAAACTTATTGAAATAAATTAAAACTCCTACAACATATTTAGTTGAATTAACGTTTTTGGCTCTAGCGGGGTTAAAGTAATTAAAACCTATTGTACACTACCTCCTCTTCACCAAACAGCAGACAGATAAAACGAGCAAAACACAGAGGAGTATTTAGCACAAACGTTGATTAAACATTTTCCCACAACTGCTGCATGTGTAAATAAGCAACTTTTGTTAATACGTTTTCCATATTAACTTAACAGCTGGTGATTTGTCAAAGTCTGTGGCCAGGGTTTCATGTTGATGAATGTAATCTGGTTACTTAAGTAAATGCACACATTCCAGTGTAAATGCATTAAGTTAACACTGTTAATACAGAGTACAATAAAGAGTTTTGGTGTTGGTAAACCTACTTTTTCAGTCCTCTCTGCAACATTTCTCCAGGTGTAAAGGTTTTGCACGTGTGCATGGATGGAGGCGGGGGAGGGGACAGAGCCTGATCGCTGCTGGGCGATGACCATTTCCAAACCAGCACACAACGACCGAACAGTGGGTTCACACAGGGTAATCAAATCCTCAGGTAACACCTCAGGAATGCCCCCAACACGAGTGCTAACTACCTAAGAAAAAAAAAGAAAAACTTGATGCACACATTGTATAAATACAAACACATGAATGAAAAAACAATAACATATGTCCAAGTGCTGTTCATAAAGTTTACAACTGATTAGAGTCTTGCTTTCTGGATGAAAACCACACTTCAGGGGTAAATGTTTAAAGTCTGCACCTCCAGCTGCACCCAATATCACTTTATGTGGTTACATGTTGTGATCTGTTACAGCTAAAGCCACACCCAACAGGAGTGTTGGGGTGATGCACTGTGAGTACACTGCTCCCACAGTGATGTAGGAATCAGTAGGAAGATCTCTGTGTTATCCCAAACTATAAGACAAAGCATATAGTCAACAAGTGTTTTCTATCAGCCAGTCACCTACTGTATCTTTAGGATAAACGTCCAGTGGTTCATTATTTCATCATTTCTTTTTTCTGTCCTTTAAGTGTGTGTGATCAATGGAAGGGACACTGCACTGACCACTGAGGCTCCTCCTTGCCTTACACCACATTTGTGTTATGGTGATGTCTTTCTTTACATAACTGCTGATGACAGAGATTTCTCTTCCTCTGGAAACACACCAAACCAAACTTCCCCTGTCACATGAGTTTGTCTGGGTTCTGACTGGTCAGCCACAGTCTGAAACCGTTATTGTTAATAACTTCTGCTTCACCTGAAAAACCCATTCGATTACTTTAATGATCATTGGCTCTTCTCAGTGGAATGTGTATTATCACTAAAATAAGTTATTGTATCTTAGGACTGAAATCCTTTACACTGTCTACCCTCCATGAGACATGACTTCCTATCCTTAAACTGCTGTATGAACACCAACCAACCTGCAGTCCGCAGCTGGCTCCTTCTACGATGGCCATGCAGAACGCTTCAGTCAGCGATGTGTTGAGGAAGATGTGACCCTGAACTAGAACTCCACGGACATCTCTGTGCTCCAAAGCCCCAAGCAGACGCACCCTGCAATGATCCAACATGATGGTGCAGGTCAAATAGTGTCATTTATTAGGTTTTCTTTTATTACTTGTTCCTTTATAAGAGATTATATTCTGAAAGGGGTTTAAGTGGTTCTTCCTCATTGTATACTCCACTGCAGTACCTGTCATGTAGCTGGTATTTTTCTCTCACTTCCTCCAACACAATTCTCTTTGGTCCCTCTCCGCCGATCAGGAAATGCAGATCTGGATGTTTGAGACAGAGCTCTGGGATTATTCCAC
Organism: Sandelia bainsii; assembly: GCA_032362345.1. Classification (NCBI taxonomy): domain Eukaryota; kingdom Metazoa; phylum Chordata; class Actinopteri; order Anabantiformes; family Anabantidae; genus Sandelia; species Sandelia bainsii. The sequence goes on from JAUMHL010000014.1 coordinate 9,466,976, forward strand.
CAAGAAGATCAATTCCTGAAAAGAAAAATTGATTGAGTCTGAACACTGGTTTCCACAACGAATGTGACAGTTTGTTGCTGTCAGTTCTATTTCATTTTATTGTTATGAATGAACATCTAAGCTAAAAGTGATACATCTGTGATAAGATAAAATTGGCAATACAGTGCCTACCATACGCCTACCATTACATTAGGGGGGCGGCCGGCCCCCCAAGAAGGTCAAGTTAATTTTATTTAATTTGAGATTTCTATATAGCACCAGATCACAACAGAAGTCATTTCAGGTTCCCTTTCCTGTAGAGCAGGTCTGTACCTTGTCCTTTATTAAACTAACTAAACAGCCTCATTTTATTTATCATATTTGCACAGCGTTTCATTCCTGTCTCAACATGGTCGCGTTTATAATTTTCCTCTGCTCTCTGCGCGGCGAAGTACCTCCCCAATGCGCATACACATACAGGTGAACACACTCCCATCAGCGGACACAGCTGATGGTAGCTCTCGCTCTCCTGTAGAAGCAGCCAGAGTAACTCCTGCTCCGGATCCAAGTATAGAAAATAGCCCTAGTGATGCACGTCCTGCCTCTGACAAGCAGCAAAAGTCCAGTCACCATCGGTGACTGTTCAGTTCTTAAATTCACTGACGTCATTATAAGAAACACTAGGGGAAACACTGCAATATACAGCTCTGGAAAAAATTAAGAGACCACTGCATGAAAGCTGTGATTGCAAATCAGGGTTATTCCACCAAAT
>JAUMHL010000014.1:9468254-9484285 GCA_032362345.1 Sandelia bainsii
AGGTCTGAAAACACTGGAGCTTTTCTGGTATTTTGACCATTTTTCATTTTCTGCAAATAAATGCTCTAAATGACAATTTTTTCCAGAGCTGTATTTGTCTAGTCATTTCCCATGCAGTCCGTCCTATATGAGGAACCACATATTTTCACATCCATAAGTGTGAATAACTTGTGGTAAACAAAGGGCTTGAACTTTGATATTCTAAAACAATGACAGTCTTCTATTTTCCACACCACACATTTTCTGCTGATCACAGCAGAAATACTGAGACATCTAATACAGCTCATACACTGTCTAACTCTGTACCTTTGCGATAGACAAGACGGCTGATGACAACAATAGTGATCCTGTCGTCATGTCGCTGGGAGGGGTCAGGGGTGAAGTCTGTAGGGTCAACAGCGTTGGGAATAACAGACACTACCACCGGGTTGAGCGCTGCACGGAGCACTGTGTTCTCCTTACAGGTGTATGACACACACACTATGTGGTTGGTATCACACAGCGACACAGTCAGAAGCTTGTTGGTCAGCACAGAGCTGACGTCAGCAAAGCCAAAGAGTGAGTGGTCAGTAAACACCTGTAAACAGTAACATTCTTTAGGTTAATGTAATGTTTATAATGGAGATATTGTTTGACCCAGCTCATAGTGACTCACATACCGTGTTAAGGCCCATTGTCTTGGCGTGGAACAGTGCATCATGAGCCATGGCAGAGAATGAGCTATGTGCGTGCACCACAGTGATGCGTTCCCTGACAAACACACAGCGCAGTAGTGGGAGACTATGGAAGCAAGTGGTGGCTGTGGATTGATTGTACATCACCTGCAGGGGGAGGTAATAGACCTTCAGTCCGTTGGTCAAGTACCTGACACCCCTCCTCCTGCCATAGGCATGGGTGGCAATAACCACCTTATGTCCTTTTTCAATCAGGCACTGGGATAGTTGGTATATGTGACTTTCTACTCCTCCCATGTTTGGATAGAAGAAATCAGACACCATACAGATATTGTGTTTCCTACTGCCGACCCTGACAGCCTCTGCAGGAGGTCCAGCTGCCACTCTCTTCCGTTGCCCCATTGCTGATTCCATCTGCGGCTGTGTACCTCAGCAGTGCTGAAATAATTAGTTAATTTATCAGTTAGTTCATCGCCATTAATTATTCAAAACAATCACATTAGTAAGTAATTTTAGTTTCATTGTAGTTAAGTAAAATCATACATTTAGTTATCAGAAAACAGTGAAACATGCTCCTCATGTTTTCTCAGAGGCCCAGGTGAAACCTTCAGTGTCCTTGACATGTTTATCAACAAGTCAGATGGCATTTACTTTGATATATAACATTGGTGGAAAATTAGAAAATCCTCACATTATTCAAATGCCAAAATAGTTGTCCATAAAGTTTCTGTCCATTAATGAACTAATTAATTAATTGTTTTCATCCACAATTAATGTTATTGGAATAAACCAATAATAAGTCATAGGAAATATTTGGTCTCTTTGTATACAAACATCTGCCATCCCAAATTATGATTTGTTATGTGTTATACTGCAATACAACGAATCTTGTTTCCAGTCAGTTCCCAGATTAAAAAACTTAAGATAGTATATCAATTAGAAACAGATAGTGAAGTTCTGATGTAGAATTTACAGCTGCTTTTAAATATTTCTATGTGTCTTTGCATCTGTCTGTAAATGTTTTAGAGTGAATACTCCCTTTAACTTGACTCTGATGTGCGTTTAACCAACTCTTCCAAGTTATTAACGTTTATATATATTTTTACCGGTTTCATTTTAACGTTAGCATCAAGCTAACCTACTTCGTTCATAGTTAGCTAACTAAAACTTAACTAACATTAAAGCAGTTGGTATTCCCAGCTCATACTGTCTTACCGTGGACAGAATGTCAGTCTTGTTCCAACCTGTGTAAAAACATAGAACTACTTTTAGACGTAGATTCATTTCTATTCGCTAGCTTTGAGCTAGCCAGCTAACCACCTTATTCGCTTCCTGTTGTTTCACTGCGTCACACGCAAAGACGTACGACACAACGCTTTAAGTGACGCAAAAGACACTTACGGTCACTGTGACAGCACATTTTCAAAACAGGCTGAACACAAGATGACTGGACAAAATGACACATTTGTTTGTAAAAATGTTCTAAAAACAACGAAAATTTTTCCCCTCAAACAGTACAAGTTGTGGAAACTAATATTAGCTATTCTTTCAGTCAGTCACTACACAATGGACAACAAAATATTGCACACAGCTTTCAATAGTCTTTACATTTAAGATATCTGCAATGTATTTTAGACTAGTCAAAACTGTAATGTAACATATCTGCAACCATAATTTGACTAGTTAGCTGACTAGCTAGTTTAACTATACTAGTTAAAATTTGAATTAAAGATATTTGTAATTACATTTCAACTAGTCAAAATGACTAATTGACTTGAATAGAAAAACTAATTTAAGATATCTACAATTCAATTTCATCTATTCATAATGTAAATTACAAATATCTTTTAATGAAATCTTGACTAGTCATAATTCCTCTTAAAAATATATTTATTTGGGCAGATTTAAAAGATATCTTAATTATCTTTTTGTTCTCTCAAACTAAGATGTAGTCAAAATTAAATTGTAGATATATTTAACTGGAGTTTTGTGAGACGCAGGGTACACCCTGGAAAGCTTGCCAGTCTATCACCAGTCTATCGCAGGAGATGGAGTGTTTATGGTTTAACCTCTATATTACTCACATTTTTCACATAAAATGGGTTAAATTATAATGCAACAAAGTCATCATGTCAGTTTGCTGATGAAACTATAAATTAGATTGAATGAAGGTGAGGTTACCATGACTTTGACCTTTGACCACCCTGGCTATCGCTGGAACAGAAGCAAAAAAATGTGAATGCAATTCCAACATCTGAGCTGAAGTAATGCAGAATCTTGTTTCCAGTCAGTGCCCAGATTTTAAAAACTTATGAAAGTATATCAATGAGAAGCAGATAATGAAGCAGATATTCTGATGTAGAATTTACAGCTGCTTTTAAATGTTTCCATATTCTGAAGGTTTTGCAGCAGTAATTTTTGTAAATGTAATCATAAAACACAAAATAATCAATTATGATTATATTTCAAATGTTATCAGTGGAGAAACATAGTGCATTACAAGCATTATAAAATTGCTTGTAATTGTATATATTGTATGTATATAGGCCTACATATAAAATAAGACTATGTGTTGGTATGCAGTTCTCTTCTTAGTGTAAACTGCTGCAGATGTTTTGGTGTACATTTCCTGATTACTCGTTGACACCCTCAGTAACATGAGAAGATGATCTGTAGCTTATTCGCTCTTTGGCTGTTTCCCAAACTCAAGGCTTTGCTGCTTCATTTATCAACAAACTTACAAACCTAAAATATTATAATATTATCCATTATCCAAGATAATATACAAACACAAGACCAGTCTACAGGTCACCTGAAATTCCCAGCATTAACATTCCTGCAACTACAGCATGTACAGCCTTTTAGAGAATTGCCCCACACATGCCGTTATATTGTTTTAGATACAAGAAACTGTCAGACTGTTTATTCAGCCTCCTAGAATTGCTTTATTATGATGTGGATATCATAAAATTTCAAAATTGCAGATAAAACAATATTGTGTATGTACATTATTATGACCAGCTGTTTGGAGAGTCAATGGAACAACTACAGTTTCTTTATCATCTTAGTAAATTATTGTTAAACATTGTTCAATATGCATTAATTAATTAAGCTATTTATTTATTTCATCCAATGTCAGCTGGGGTTGTCTGCACAGTAGTGCACAATCTGCAGTATATAGTTGCTGAAAAAAGATAAATGTCTTAAACAGGATGGATCACACTTTGTTTTTTTTTAGATTTTTCTTTCTAATTTCTTTCTGGAAACATTGAATATTGGAAATATGCAGTTAAATGTAACATGCCAAAATAATTTCCCTCTGGGATTAATAAAGTGTTTTGAAAATGCCTGAGCTGGTTTCAGGTAGGTCATTTGGAAGACTTACTGTAACCACTCCTGTTATTTCTATACACATAGATGGATAACCATAAACCTGAATTTGTTATGCATTAACCAGTCTCAGCATGTTGGAAAGCTAACAGTGGTAACTTGAAGCCTACTGTGTGTTTACTGTACTGATTTGTGCCAACTAAGTTCTGCACACATCAAAGTAATTTACAGACAGAAAGCACATGTAACAATGAAGACAAAACCACATAACAAATTAGGATGTTGCATATTATTGCAGTTCTTTCTCTCACAGCCTAGTCCAGAGTCCAGAGCTGGCATGCAGTCCCTGATTGCAGGCACAGAAACAAAGCTGCTGATCAAACCCAAATACAAGAAAAGTAGTGGACTAGCCAACTAGTTCCCAAAATTTAGCAATATATTTTCACACCAGAAATTGTAAAAGGGTTTTTACAAAGGTCTGTTTTGTTGTCCAGGTAGGGGTCATTCACAGACCTTACTTTTTCACGTCATAACTCTTGAATGTTACACACATGCCTTAATGTATTATATACAATAATCAAACCTGTTTATTTACAAAGGTTATGTTTTCTCTCTTTTGAAAACACACACATTGAGGCACACACTAGTGTGGGTTCTCCAAACTAATCTGAACAATTTCTGGCAAATTGGAGAAGAGTAGTGTGACATGTCTGGCCTTTGATGGATTTATTTACATAAGTTAAACAATTCTGGAAAAACTACAACATTCAATGAAAACACTCTACCACAAATATAGTTACAGCTTCCATCCTAACTCACCCTCTTGTCCAAGTTTCTTTACAAGAAAATTATAACAGGTGATCACCCTTAACTGAATACATTTTATACATCTTAAATATCTGCATTACACACATTATGTATTTAAATGGAACTGAACAATGCATGGTACTAGAAATGTGGTATAAACCCTAACTGACCACTTTACTAGTTGCATCTGTTCAAGCTAATGCAATCCAATACAGCAGCTCTGCTGTGAATTCTACTTTTACAAGGTTATAATTCTTCAATTTTGGTTAAACTGTCAGAAAGGTGAAAATTCTACAATATAAACAATTAGGGTGATATTGGGTGATAGAGTGGTACTGAAGTGTGTTTCTAATTTTGGTAGCCTCATTTGTGTAAATAGGGTGTAACTAATAAAGTGAAGAGTGATCGTAAAGATAACATTTATACTGTAGTAAAAATGATCAGTCAAGAAACATAAAATATTTTTTAAACACACAGTAAATATTGTAAAATCCCACACAGTAAATATCTCTGCATTAGTAACTCACATGTGAATGATGATGCTTGTGTTACAACCAAGATACATTAAATCATTGAGTGGCTCAGTTCTGTACTCATGTAATGATGGATGCTTAGAAATGCATCATGTATTTTATGTTTGTTGCTATCTATATTCTTGTGCTTTATGTATAGCTGATGATGTGTAACTGGTTCGGTTTAAATCTATTACTTTATCTTCATGTCGTAGAAGGCACTCTCTTTTTGTAATTGCTGAAGCGGAAGAAAATAATTTGAACACCTGTCATAAAGGCTCATAAAATCGACACCGTGTTCAGATACATAACATTCCATGAGTGGCAGGAAAACAGGATGAAACTTGTATATAAGCAGTTTCTGTGTAGGCGTGATGCCACACAGATAAACCATCACCATATTGAGGAAAGTGCCTGCAGATTGTCACTTTGGAGTTCAGAGTGTGTTCAGCACCAGGAGTGATGAGTCCTCCTATATTAAAGACAAAACATATGTAAAAACAAATTGCCTTAAGACAGTGACAAATGTCAAGATGTGTAGAGCGAAACTGGCAGTTACTTGATTTAGTATTGTGCAACTGTGGTTCAACCAGTAAGACCAAATGAGAGTGTGGCAAATTATGTCTTAATGAAGCTTGTTAAACTTACTGAGAAAGTTTCCAACGGCGAAGCAAAATCAGGGAAACTCCAATCACCAATACAATGGGAATGACTTTCAAATATAGCTTGAAACGTGCTGGTTTTACATTCACCTCAATTCTGCCTGTGGAAAACAAAGAAAATTACAAAAATTTTTAAAGTTTTACTTTATTTTAAATAATAAAGTACTTTACTTTTCAAGGTGTGTTATAATATGTAGTACAATGTTATTACTGTTGTTGTGTTCACAGCTAATTTATGTTAGTAACGTAGCCTTTAATGTTAGTAATGCTCAATATTTAAGTCGCCTCCTCTCCAAAACAAATAGAAACATATAGTTACCAGCCTTGCTCTTGCTCATGCAGTTGCTAATAATAGGTGATATGCCTTTGGCCTTGACTTTACAATTTGGTTGTGTGGTCCCATTGACTTCAGTGATTATTTTGCTCTTGAAACTGTAGAGTCCAGCAAGACCATCCAGGGTGTATGTGAGGGTTATTTCAGTTGTAGAAGAATTTGTAAGAAGCTGTTCATCCAAATACCACTGAATCTCAGTGTCTCTGTAGCGTCCTTCAACATCACACTCGAATACGTTTACTCTGTTATTCAGGTTGGGGGCAGATCTCTGACAAACCTTGTAGCGGGCTGTTGAGAGTTACTTAAAGTTGTTAAGGATTCTGCCTTAAATTAATTGATGTATAATGAAATACTGCAAGTATTCATAATAAACAAATGAATAACTCACCAGAAATGTTTAGATGTACAAAGGAACGTTTGTATTGGCCATTATATCTAAAGCTGCATCTGTATTTCCCCTGGTCATCCGCTGTGATGTTGGTTAGGAGGAGAGAGCAGTTATACTGGTCCTCAGTCAGAAATGTTTTGGCCCTGCCCTTATATGTGCCAGTGAAGCCTGAAGTGGTAGAGAACACCTTAGCCTCCCTTGGTGGCTCCAATTGCCATCTAAACTCCTCATCTAGACTTCTGTTTGTGCAGGAACATGGTAAAAGGACAGAATCTTCTCTGTCTGTAACTGTGACAGTCACGTCATCACCTGGAATAAAAACAGTAATAAGGAGTCAGCCTGGTTCTCACAGTGTCTTCAAAGTATTTGTTATTAACTTACATTTTCCAATGCACTGATTTGCTAAGCTGACAGCCAGTCAGAGAGGTCTCTCTCATCAACGGCGAATGCTGCCGATTAAACATGCTGCATTGTCTGAAATGCAACCAATGGGGGTCTGATTAGTGCCAGCAGTTGGCTGATGGCCGACCGTTGGCTTGGTGTGTCTTGGACCTAAGATATTTGCCTGCTGCCTTAAAAGAGTTAACTGAATGGACTCATAAGTTAGTTAAGTTCAATAAACTTTAAACATTTTCAGTCCATCTGACAAATTTTAAATTTAGATTAAACAAAAAGGTTTGAAGAGCCAGTTTTCAATTTGACATAAAGGTTTTACAGTTGTCTCATGTCCTGTTGGAGTCATGTTTGTACCAGAGTAAGTATAAAAACTTGTTCCCAATGAGTGAACAGTGTACAGGGGTACAAACTGAATTAGATGCTTCCTACTTTTCTTTTTTTAATTAAATTTAAAAAAAGGTTTCCATCGTGCATGTTTTCTTTTAAACTACAATAAATTTGGTCTCTGTCAAAAATTGCATGCCAAGACACCTTCTAACATGCTGATCGTGTTTTGGTAGAAACGTAACTTGATGAGTTCGGTGACCTCTCAGCAGTAACAACTCATCATTACATTACTTCGAACCAGAAGAACTCATGTTTATAGATTTATAAGTTTTAAAGTCTGAAAATAATAATCAATTTAAATACAAAGTTTTAAGTTGAATTGGCTCAACATTATTAGAACAAGTTAATGATGAAAGGTTAATTGATTCCACTTAATTTCTTTATGTCGTTTTACACTGTACTTAACTTAATAAGGATCTTCATTTTTTATCTACTTTCAAATTTAAGTAAAGCATCCAGTCACACTGGGCTGTCCACCTACACACACACACACACACACACAGAGTCTGCTTCAATTATCTCACTTTACTTTTTATGTTTTTTTATTTAGTTATTTTTTTACTGTATTATTATTATACTTATATATATATATATATAGTATATATTATATATACTAATTACTGTGCAGAATTACCTGACATGACCCATTTGTGTAACTTTCTCCCTTTCTATTGTTTTTTTATTGTTCAAACACAATTGAACGAACACTCCAAGTCTCACTTTGTTTTGTTTTCTCAAGAAACCGAAAGAGGAAAGGTAGCTATTACTGTGACCAGGCAAAGAATTCATGTAAACAAAATTAAATGTTTGGTGTCATTAAGCAGAATAATGGATAGACGTGTCTTCTGACAGCCCTTCGCTTTGAGATTGTCTTTAATTCCCTGACAAATAAAGGGTCTGAGTAAAATAAAAGAACAACAACGTTTTTGCTACTGTAATATCTTCAATTGTCATTTAGATTTTAAAGAAAGCATTTGTTACTTTAAAATGTTGTTCGCAAGATTTCCAACTTTTGGAAAAAAAACTAATAAAATCTTATGAGGATTTGCATGAGATACTAGAGAGTTACGAATTAATCGCTTTAAAAAACATTTATTTTTTATAGAGTCCTAAGAGATAAAAGTTTGAAGACTGACTCAATATATGTTAACATAACATTAAACAACACAATCTACAAATCATCACTGAAAACTAAACCAAAAGTAAAAATGTCATTAATAACCTGTCACCATACTCCACACAGCCGCAGACCTGACTTCTCAAAGTTCTTCATGTTATCTTAACACTCTGTTTATACAACATGAGGAGACATTTGCAAGACGATGATGTGATTTATGACTTCTCTTTTGGCATTAGTGGTAAGCTGGATCAATCTGTTCTGTTCTGTAAACATAATGTCCAGAGAAAAATCTTCAGCGTTTATATTCACTGATATTCAGCGTGGACAACATCAGCACTGAGTGTTTCTCTTTTCCAGTGCCAAAGTACAGTGTTTAATCCGACAAATCAAATCAAAGTCACCACTGAATATGGAAGTGGAATAAGGGGACAGATTTCGTGTTAGGGAGAATTCGGGGATGATTTTGGACAACAAAACCATTGCTTAAACATGGGAAGTAACAGTCTAAACAACGTCTCCACGGAGCAAAGCATGCAAACAAATCATCAATTAGGCCTAATCTGCAGGAGACGAGAACATGATCACTACACCAGCAATAATATTATGTGTGGTAATTCAGCAGTATATAAGCATTTATACTGTGGCAAACGATGTTGAGTGATCTGAAGGCTGTGAGAACTTACCTGAGACAACCAATACCATAAACGCTGCCAGAAGTGACTTCATGTCTGCGGATGAACAGGACTATGGATGTAGCCCACTTCGAAAAACGTGCTGTTATGTCGGTATAACAGTTTCTAAAAGCATTTTTCGATAAATCTGCTGATTAAAATTTCAAGCTCAAATTACAGTCCGTGAACAGCGCCGCAATCTATACACGTCGGTCGGTCTCAGTCGGTCAGTCTCAGCTCTTTAGCACATTAGGTTCATATCTGGGACAAAATGTGAAACTGAGTAAAGTCCAGGAGCCAGCGGAGTGTGTCTTGAGTTTCCAGTGTTGTGCCAAAAGTGCTTGTCATAAACTGATTGTCTTATAGAGAGTCATTTCCGTCCGCGGAGAACCGCGGTGAAATCCTCCCTCAATTGCACAATACTAGTTGCATTAACCAAATTAGGATTTTGAGTACTGAAAGGACCTGTACAGGCCCTACAGACAGATCATAGCACGAATAACACCAATTACTGTCATTATCCCTAAACTGTAGACATTACACTGGGATTGTCTGTGTGCTCACTCTTATCTAACGACTGTCTGGAGAGTTTCTAAGTTAAATACAGGGGTGCACTCAGAGAAGTGGCCTGAGGTGGCATAAGCTCCCAATAAACCTGGTCACCCCCCTAAACTAACCAACATTTGAGTCAGCAATAAAGCATTATTAAAAACAAAATAACAAATTCTAATAACTTCTATTCAATGTGTATTCATATCTTCTGTCACACTTTTGTATCACTTGCAAACAGGCAGATAATTCCTGCACAAGATGGATTTTGTATATTGCTATTTTGGGATACAAATAGTAGCTGTTTGTTGTTTGTTTATACAAAATATATAAAGTTATATATGGTATTTCTTAAAGTGAAATTTGTCATTATTAATACTATTAGCTCTAAAAGTATCTAATATTATAAATAAATCTGTTTCTGAACATCTGAATTCTGAAATTAGTATCTGCTAAATGCAGGATTTTAAAGCTACATTATGCAAATTTTGGATTTAAGTCACTTGGATTTATCCAGCCCTTTCTCTGCCTGCTCCACTCCTCTATGCGCTGCCCTTAAAGTCTTATGAAATGACAGTATATCTATTTTTGAAGCATATTCCCACTAAAAGAACATTAGGAAAAACGTTATTATTGTTGCTATAAATGTGAGTGGGATACCTTAAATTTGCTCCCCTTCTTAGAATGTTTGCCCCATCCTGGCCCACATTAAAACATTCTCTAGGTCCGCCCTTGGTTAAATTAAATAACCTATACAGCACATTTAGCTTGGAATGAAAGCACACACGTACACACGGTGAGTCCCGCTCCCCGCCCCCATCCAATCCAAACACATCCAGCCTCTTACCGTCACCATCCGGAGCTAAACAGGGAGGGATCAGCGGGATCGGAACAGTTCAGCTGTCGCCGTGTCGACGCCACCTCGCTTGTATAAATACACATACATTTCTTTTGACGGGAAAGTCGTGATCATAACGGGGGTGCTGGATACTGGGAGGACGGAATGGGAGAGCACACGGCGTTTCTGCTGTTACTGGTGGCGACCTTGACGCTTTCATCCGAGGTGAATGCTAACGGAGAAATCTCAGTCGTTTGCTCGGTAACGTTAGTGTCGTTTCACCGGCTGTGTGGATCAGCGGCGGGCCTGTAACCGGACAATCACTGCTTGTTAAAATAACGGTCAACTGATGCTAGTGCGCGTGAGCGCTGTGTCAGTTATCAGCTACAACCGTGCTGCTACCGAAGACAACACTGTTAGCTACTGCTGGATTTATCCGAGGCCCACACATCGTTTTAAGCAGAAAATGCATTTTCCCTGACAGTTTATAAGGTCGTGTTGTACAAGATGGTGTAAGGCAGATTAACTGCGTAGAATTAGCAAGATAAATAATCACAGCAATGCTACCGAGGCCTGCCGTTAGGTGTCAGTGATCGACAGCGTAGCCCTGCCATGTTGGGCATGTTTTTGTTTGTTTGCTGTGATTTGTGTTTTTTGTTTTTGTTTTGTTATAGTAGCTTGTTAGTAGCTCTTACCTTGTTATGTTTTATTACTAGTCGTATAGCTGAGATAAGTCATCTGACTGTTGTTGTGACTTGGTTCTACAGATCTAGCTGTTAACGTTAGCGTTAGCTTTCTTTTTTCCAGAAAATTACACGGATTGGCATGGCAACTGCTGTGCTAGCTAACAAGATGTCAAATACTTGTTCAGTCAGTTTGTCTTGTTAAACTGACTGAACAAACGCCTAAACACTCTGGTTTACAAGTACAAACAGGGGAATTCTGGTGTGATTTAAAATTGCCGATGCCGACGTGTTTTGTTTAGCACTGCTGTGTGGTGGTGGTGTTGTTTGGTGCCGCTGCAGCGTCGACCTGGCCCACTTGATCCAGCAGTTTTGCAGCTGCAGGGTGGTGATATTGCTGAGGAGAATGGAAAAAAGGATGCAGCCTTTTTAGTTTGACATAAGCAAGATGGCGCCTGCAGCTTGCTGCTGTGCTGGACCAGAGAGAAATTCACAGCTCAGGTCCAGCTGGAAATGGAACAGGGCCTGCATTGAAATATGCAAATCACTTGATGTATAGTGCTGTTTTTTGTTACCATTCTGTATATAGGAGTGTTAACTATTTAGAGAGAGCACTATTATATAGTGCAGACTAATAGTAACACAAGTGTTAACACACGTACTGTAGCCAAACCCCTGTGTGCTGCAGTGAAAAATGTCTCAACAGAACGAATTATGTAGGACACGCTTTTTAATGTCAAGGTCTTTTCTTAATGTCATCATCTGCCATACCAGTGATTGTCTTGATACACTAAAGCTGTACTGTTTAGGTGGGACACCATAGTGTTAGTTTTTTTATTTGCCATGTTTTTATACTATTTTCTAGCCTGTGTGGTAGATACCATATGATGAACAGTTTTATACTATCTCAAGACATATAGTTTATTTCTCTGTTGTAACATTTGTGAAGTCATTGGGATTGTCATTTTAATGGGCTGTCATGTAAATATGTCTGGGGAGATTTGTTGCATAGTCAAACTGAATCCACTTTAATGCACTCATTGTATTGCAGTTTGTTCCATTTCTGTTCCTCCTGTTTTTGAATTACAGGCTGAGTCATGATAGTCACGGTACCTAGATGTGATAACCTTTGTACAGTGTTAAGATCTGCTGCAACACTCCTCTACAGTCACCCAGAAGTGTTTGAGGTTTTTCTTTGATGTAAGACCAGGTCAGACTGGTTATCGCAGTGTAATTCTAGACTAATAAGCACAGAACCTGCATACTGGTCCCACATTGCTTGATATAGCTATGCCTTGAATTACCTTCTCACATATTCTTTAGCCCACATCATAACATACATTCACTATCTTTGTTCATCTGGGTGTTGGTTCATGCATGTACTGCTTACTGTTGCAGTTTGTTTGTTTCTGTTTTGGTTTAAACAGAATAAGCAAGACAGATGTACCAGCGTGCATAAAAAACAGAAATGCACATTTTAATAAATGATGAGGTGAGAAAAAAAAGTCATTTTAGCAGAGAAAAACAATGGGCTAGTCCGTTGCGACTCACAGGAAGCTAATGTTATGCAGATCTTCACAGGCAAATGGCATCAAGTCAGAATTAGCCAGTTTAAAGACTGGCAGCAGATGTCTTGGTTGCTAGGGTATTGACAGTTTGCAGCATCAGCATTTTTGCCGGAAAAATAGATACTTCCTCCAATTGTTTGCCCAAATTCAATGGAAGGAAAACTGTACAGGCATCTTTCCAATGAGTATGAATCCAAAACTAGTTCAGTTGAAAGTTGAGCTTGTTTGCACCTCTTATTCCTCATAATTAGATTATAATAACATTTGGTTCAATATGTTTTTCTACTGTTTGCTGTAATAAGTTATATGGTCATCAGTGCACTTTCTCTAAAGACAGGCTAACAAAGGGCACATGTGCTGACCTGGTACTGTAATGCTTAACCCTCTGGCTTAAGGGCTCAGAGGGATGGGACTTGCCTTGCTTAGGCTTAAACCTGTAGCAATTTAATTAATTCCTTTATATAAAAACCTTAAATGTATAGTGATATTATAAAGTACTCTAAAAATGCCATTATCCCTATGATTCGCTAATCCCAGTACTATAGGGGATTGTTTGTCAAAGGAAGCAGAATAAACTGAGGGGAATAAAGTACTAATCCTCTAAATCTACACATAAATAAGATGCCTTAGAATATATGTATGTATGGTTAAGGCATACTTTATGCGGTTTGGTACAAACTGTCTTTATTGTTGACCTTTTTTCTCCTTGTTTGTCCAGGTTCCTGCTGATGACTCTATGGGTTTACTAACTGAGCCCCAGGTGGCCATGTTTTGTGGGAAGCTCAACATGCACATCAGCGTGCAGAGTGGCAAATGGGAGTCTGACCCGTCTGGCACCAAGAGCTGCATCGGCACCAAAGAGGGCATCCTGCAGTACTGCCAAGAGGTATTTATACAGAGAGAGACAGCACTGTAGAGACAGAGAAACAGATAGGGACAGCACCGAGTCAAGAATACACAGGCAGAAGAAGGCAGATAATGAAGTGAGAAAGAGCATAAAACCGTTCGCATTTCTCCAGGTGTACCCAGAGTTGCAGATCACAAATGTTGTGGAGGCCAACCAGCCCGTGAGCATCCAGAACTGGTGCAAGAAAGGCCGCAAGCAGTGTCGCAGTCACACACACATTGTAGTGCCATACCGCTGCCTGGGTAAGCAGCTATGATACAGCTGTATTTTACTGCGTGTGTTTGTATTACACGTGTAAAGAAATGTAAAGTACCAGCTACTTGTAACAAACCAAGACGTATTTATGTTGCAGTTGGGGAGTTTGTGAGTGATGCTCTGCTCGTTCCTGACAAGTGTAAGTTCCTACACCAGGAGCGTATGGACCAGTGTGAGAGTCACCTGCACTGGCACACTGTAGCCAAAGAGGTGAGAATAAAACGGCATTTCATCTCACTGTCTGAACCTCGTACTGCATTAATGTACTACCCCCAGTGTCATTATATTTGCTACTAGCTTTTTCTTCTTCTTTCTTTTCAATCTAGTGTTCTGTGGACACCCTCTGAATGATTCATTACTCATTACATTAATTTCTTCCTCCCCCAACTCATGTCTTTTGTCAACCTACTCTGCCCCTTTTACTGATTTGTTCTTTTTTATCCTTGTTCATCTGTCATAAGTGTTCATTAATGTGCAGCCACCCACAAAGACAGCTGTCTGTCACGTCTCCATAGTGATCTCAAACTCGCCATCACCGAGGTTTACCACAATAATGAGCACTCTGAAGGACTGAATTGATTGATTGTAGTTTCTTTGTTTATGTTGTTTATACATTCAAGTGCTGTAGGAAGTAATGATTATTGTCTTGTTATTAAAAATCAGTCCTGTGGAGACCGCTCTATGAACCTCCATGACTACGGGATGCTGTTGCCATGTGGCATTGACCGTTTCCGAGGGGTGGAGTTTGTCTGCTGTCCAGCGGAGGCAGAACGGGAGTCAGACAGCACGGGTCTAGAAGGGGAGGAGTCAGATGTCTGGTGGGGTGGAGCTGAGACAGAGTACTCTGATAACAGGTATCGTCATGTATGAATATTTATCACCAGACATAGAAATTTGGTGATACAAAGACTGAACCAATCGCTTTCTTCACAGCATGTCACGTTCAGCAGACGCTGAGCCTGCCACCACTGAGGATGATGAAGACGAGGATGAGCAGGCGGAAACCTTTGAAAGAGACGAGAACGGAGATGGGGATGAAGATGACAGGGAGGAAGAAGAAGAAGAAGACGATGACATGGCTGATGAACGTGATGGCGATGAGCGCAATGTTAATGTTGCCATGACGACCACTACCACCACCACCACTGAGTCAGTTGAAGAAGTTGTACGAGGTAAGAAGTGAAGTGAATGCAGACCCTTTGTTTACATGTGTTTCATGAAGTGTTGTTTGTTGATGACTTTTTTTCCCATGAAATTGTACATTCATTATATTTTTATGTATAATATGCGTTTGCCTGTGTGTACATATCTCAGCTGTGTGTTGGGCTCGTGCTGAGTCAGGCCCGTGTCATGACATGCTGGAGCGTTGGTTCTTCGTGCCTGAGAAGGGCCACTGTGCTCCCTTCTTGTTTGGGGGCTGTGGGGGCAACCGGAATAACTTTGAGTCGGAGGAGTACTGCCTAGCTGTCTGCAGCAGCTCGTGTAAGTCCCAGGACTTGAGCCTTCTGACCCCTGAAGTGTCTACACCACAAGCCTGATTCCTGTCCTAAGGCTGCTGCAGATTGCCTCTGTGTCTCATTCTCTTTCTCTGCTTCTCCCTGTCCTGAGTGTCTGATGCTTCTTACCCAGTCAGAGAACTGACAAGTGGATTTGGTTGCTAATCCTCTAGTCTTGTGTTCAGTATTACAGGATTATCATCTCAACAAGGTTAAAAAGTATCTTTCATTTGAAGGGAAAAGTAGAGAGAACAAATCATGAAATAATCAGTCCTGTGTGTAATGTAGCGGGTTACCTGATTATAAATATGATTAAGATAGTTGTCATCACCCCTCCCTTAACCTGAAGGAGAGGAGTTGTACAGTTGCATTGTACAGCAGAAATGATCTCCTGTGGAGCACTTGACATTGATCAGTCTCTGGCTGAACGTGCTCCTCTGTCCAGCCAGGACAC
>JAUMHL010000014.1:9484524-9527463 GCA_032362345.1 Sandelia bainsii
GTCCAGTCTGTTAGTGTCTGTCACCTTCAGGCTGCTGCCCCAGCAGACCACAGCAAAGAAAATGACACTGGACACCATAGACTCCTAAAACATCCGCTGCATGGTGCTGCAGACATTAAAGGACCTGAGCCTCCTCAGGAAATACAGTCGCCCCCCCCCCCCCATAAAATAGGGCCATTTGTCTCATATTCGAATATTGTAGTGAAAGGAAAATGAAAAATAATATGCAAGGATATTGAGGGTCCCTGAGGGAAAGTGGCCATGACACATGTCCTTCACTCTCTATAAAGCCATCAATCATTTCCATGTCATTTAATTACTCTTTTCATCATTTTCTAACGAGTAAGACTAACAGTTGTTTCTTTCAGCATGTGGACAAAGCAGCATAAATACTGAACCTTAAATGTCAGTGTGCATCTGCATGCGTTTCAGTACACGTGTATTGGCCTGCTTTGCACTGTAGTATGTAATTGTAAGGTCCTATGTGTGTAGTCTTCTGACTTAGCATTCAGGTCTATAAACATGTCATCAATATGTCTTAACAAGCTGAATGTGTTGGCAGCCGGAGTGTGTGTGTATTTGTCTGTGAATGGGGAACTGTGTCGTTAAAGGTTGATTTTCTGCTTCCACTCAATGAAGCACAACACTCCTCAGCAGTACAGCATCTACCCTGATCCTGACTGGGCACTTTTAATCTTATCTCCTGGTTCCCACATTAAACAAAGGCACAGAGGAATATACAAACACGCTTATTCTGGGAAATTCTGGGTCTCCTGATCACCTGTCTCTTTTATACCAGTTATGTATGTATAGAACAACTTTTTGTACGTACCCAGTCTGTCATGTTATTAACACACTCGTTAAACCTGTTGTACTGGTTATTGTCTTTTAAATCTCTGTGATGACTATTGTCTAAACTGACACCCTGTGTAAATTTGACTCTGTGAAATGCACTGTGTGTTTCAGACTCATCAGGATCAGTGTTTTCCTGCATTTACTTTTTAAGCAACCTATCTTATCTTCTTTCTTTCCCAGTGCCCACCATGGCTCCCAGTCCCCCAGACGCTGTGGATCGGTACCTTGAATCTCCTGGGGATGACAATGAACACACTGACTTCCAGAAGGCCAAGGAAAGCCTGGAGGCCAAACACCATGAGAAGATGTCTCAGGTATGTGTGACAGTTTGACTGGGTTGACATTCATATTCTAAACATAAACATCTGGCATGTGCTCAAGTGTCTCATCTGATTGGTTACAGATCCTGAATTTGTTGGGATGAAATTGTATCTTTCCTCCCTGACTTTATTTCCAGGTTATGAGGGAGTGGGAAGAGGCTGAGAGACAGGCCAAGAACCTTCCACGCGCTGACAAGAAAGCTGTGATCCAGGTAGGACACACAGGAACTTCTCCTGTAATTGTATATGTTGTGTTTATATTGATGATATTTGAGTTCCATAATCTTGGCCAAAGTTACCTTGAAGTTGAGAAAGAAAAACAGAAATAAGAGATGGTTTCATTCATTATTTAAGTTCATACAAAGTGCAGTAAACTGAGACCGCTCCTTTCCCTTTGAAACAACGCCTCTTCTCCTCAATTAACTGAGCAATGTTTATCAAGGTATTTGGCAGGTAGGAAGGTAACTTGATGATGTTGAGCTCAGCGATCTGTGAGGCAACACACCATTTGTTACAGGACTCCTTGCTCTTGTTTTTGCTGAAGACAGGTCTTTATGGCTCTAGCTGTATGTTTGATTTGATTTGGTGTTTTGTGTCATGTTTAGAATGAAATTTGAGGGTATTTGTGACAGATAACAATATAAACATCTAAAGTGCCTAAACTGTTTGAATAGTACTGTATATAGAAAAAAACACATAGTTGACCCACCTCTAACATGTAAAATGTACCTTATTTGCAGCACTTCCAGGATAAGGTGGAGGCTCTGGAGCAGGAGGCAGCAGGAGAGAGGCAGCAGTTAGTGGAAACCCACATGGCTCGTGTAGAAGCTCTACTCAACAGCCGCCGACGCCTGGCTCTGGAAAATTACCTCAGTGCCCTGCAGGCCAATCCTCCACGGGTACACACAACCATCCATCCACCCACCCATCCACACACCCATCCACAAACACAACTGTGCACTTTTCAATAAAGAGAATAAAAACTGTTACATTATACAAGTTATTGAAGAATGCATTTAATGATAGAATTTAGAGACAACAGTTTTCACAGTAAATGTCTTTTGTGTGTAAAACTATGCAGCTATTTGGCAAGAACTATAATAAAGTGTATAATAAACTGAAGCACTTCAGACAAGTTTATATAATGCATCATTCAACGCTGCCACCACCAGCCTCGTCAGGTGTTGAGTCTGCTGAAGAAGTACGTCCGTGCAGAGCAGAAGGACAGGCAGCACACGCTGAAACATTACGAGCATGTCCACACAGTTGATCCCAAGAAGGCTGCACAAATCCGACCTCAGGTACTCGCACACAAGACAAACCTCAAGTGTGGAAAGATTAAAAATTATTGTACTGGTAAATTCTTAGTTTAACCTAAAATTGAATTATGTAAAATTATTAAAAAAAATATTATCACTGTTGTAGTAGATTATCACATAAAAATAGTGATTTGTGGTTTGTTTTTCTGCTGGAATTTATGTAACTTTCTTCTGACCGTTAGGTTTTGACCCATCTTCGTGTGATTGATGAGAGGATGAATCAGTCACTGGGTCTGCTCTACAAAGTGCCCAGTGTGGCTAATGAAATCCAAAACCAAGTTGGTAAGTGTTTATTTAATACTTTATTCTTAACGTGTATGTATGACTACTTTTAACACGAAAATGTTGAGGTGCAGTAATTATAAATAAAACACTGATGTTTTTTAAGAATTGAATGAAGAATGATACATTTATTATTAAAAACAATGATCAGACAAACACCAATGACTATAAATAACTGTTGATGACCATTTTAGGATTTAAAAAAGTCCCTGTATTTCAGGTAGCTACTTTTTCAAAGCAATGACATCTGACATTTTAGAAAATATGCTTTCTTGCTGAGAGTTAAGATTAGAAGATCAATCCAACTCTCTTATCTGAATCATAAATAAAAAATTAAATTAAAATAATCTACCTACCACCACCTCTAAATCTCACAAATGAACACATTACATCTTGTTTAACCTATACAATAGCAGTAGTATCATTAAACCACCTTGCATATGCTGTGGTAGTTTACAGACCGCACTAATTAAGTAGCCACACAACCTCCTGCAGTGCTGAGTGAGGCTGAAGATGAGTCTTATAAGGAGTCCAGTGATGAATGACCTGCTGATAATGCAGCATCTCTACAGTTAGTCTTCAGTAATCAGGACAATAGTAGGGATTTTACCTGGCATCACTTCCACTCACTTACTGCTTTTTCCCCAGCACTTATAGTGCAAAGAGTTCAGGCGGAGCTGTCTCAGCAAGTCTCTTCCCTGCAGAGCGATGGTCGGGTGAGTCGAGCTGCGCCCACCCACATGTGCGGAGTCTGTCCTGCATAAACTGCACTCTCTCTCTCACATATGTATAAATAGAATCACCTCTGGTCTTCAGAACTATACCAGACAAAGTCAACACAGCCGAGCACAGAGAAGCTTAGTTGCAGACAGGAGGATGGTGGATTGAATGCAGGAAGTAAGAAATGCTTACAGGGCAGTGGCTAAATTATTTTGTTCATGCTTTGATTAATTTGCTCAGCTGTTAATCACTAGTGTTGACTGTAATTCAGTACAGTGAATGAATACAAATGGAGAAAGATTATTCTGTGAGATCTAGGGCTGCAGCTAAATATTTGTATATTCAGATATGTTTTCAATTTAGATTTTTTTTTAACTAAATGTAAGATATCAGTAGTAATTACATTTTATTTGCATTATTAAAATGTAGAAATACATAGGCTATATATCAGCTTGGGCGCCTGACCTCCCTCTCACTCACTGCAGTGAACGTCTTTCCTTTAGCTTGCCATGGTAATGTGTGTATCTGGAGTAGCGACCATCGTGATTATGTTTATGAATGAACACGTGTACAATTACTAACACTCTGTGTTTGCAGGTGGATGGCAGGGTGAGTTATGGTAACGATGCTCTGATGCCTGATCAGGCCTACAGCTCTGCTCCTATGGACCCTGGCCTGGATGGACTCGGTTTCATCCACCCTGAGAGCTTCAACCAGCCCAACACAGAGAACCACGGTAACACACTAACACATACAGATACAACATAAACAAGAAAATAAAGAGACTGACTTTTGATACAGCAATAAAACATTTAATATGTCCTAAAGTGTAGCATTATCATTTGTCATTTTACAGTAAGCATTTTGTCCGTTTCTTATTTTTCTTATAATTTTGGTTGCAGTTGAGCCTGTTGATGCTCGTCCAATTCCAGATAGGGGACTGCCCACACGACCTGGTAAGTAATGGTTCAATAACTTAATTTTTAAAATAATTTAAACATCTACCAGAATCTATGATAGTATGAGATTAAAATCATCTTGTAAACAAAGTTATAAAACTACTACCACAAATTAAAAAATTTAAAAGGGTGGAAAAAAATCAATAAAAATACTGTAAATTGCTATTTCACTACTAAATATCGATTCATGTGTGTCATCATATCATACTTTGTTGTATCTGCAACTTTTTTTTCAGTATCAGCGCTGAAGCCAGAACAGATGCCAGAAGTGCGGAGGGAGACTGAAGAGCGGCAAAATGCTGGTTATGAAGTTTACCATCAAAAACTGGTATGAGAACCATTTGATATGTACACATCACTTGATTGTGTTATTTTTTGTTGGTCCTGCAGTAGTAGGTGCTGTGTGTGTATAACTGTGACAGGTGTTTTTTGCTGAGGATGTGGGATCCAATAAAGGTGCCATTATTGGACTCATGGTTGGAGGAGTTGTCATAGCAACAGTCATCGTCATTACCCTGGTGATGCTGAGGAAGAAACAATATACTTCTATTCATCATGGTGTAATAGAGGTAAAATATACAATGAGCTAAGATGTGGTTTTGTGTTGAATGCAGCAGAAAAATCACTCAGTGTTCCTCAGTGTCAGATTAGTTTGTCTTTGTTAAATTCCATTTGTCTTTTACTCACTTTATTTATCTGTGTTGGTAGGTGGATGCAGCAGTGACACCAGAAGAGCGTCATCTGGCCAAGATGCAGCAGAATGGCTATGAAAATCCCACCTACAAATTCTTCGAGCAGATGCAGAACTAAGAACTACTCATTAACATTGCTCCCCACCGACATACTCCCACTTGTAGGGCCTGTTCCGTTCTGGTTTCTTACCCTTAGTCCAAACTCACCCTGTTAAGGGGTAGGAAAGGTTTGACAGCTGATTTTAATCTTGTTTGAACGTTAGGAAAACTTAAGTGAAATATTTGTACCAGTCAGAGGGTTTGGGTCAAAGAAAACTGTTATGGAACAAAGCCTTCTTAATCCCTGATCCCTTGTTGTACAGAGCAACACTAGAGCTTTCATTTATCTGCAATTGGTCCGACAAGGCTACCCTGTTTCACCTGCGCATTTCAGCCGATCACAGCGGAGTTGTCATAGTGTTTATACTGAAAAACCAACACCCTGCTGACTAAGTCCCTACGTGGTGGTCACAGCTGAGACCACTCTGACCAGACTTTGTTTCATTTTCCTCAAACTGTCCCACACAGCCCTGCTTCCCTGCTCTCAGATTACAGCTGTGCTGTGTTTAATGACATAACGGCTCTTAGAGCTGGTAGTGGGAAGAGGGGCTCTCAGAACGCCTCTCTGCACGATTAAAGCCCAAGTGTTTCAGGTTTGTTTTTCAAAAAAGAATTTGAAAAATACAGAAAAATAAACATAATCAAAACATTGAAAAGTTGAAAAATACTGAATGTTTTGTTTTCCGATTTTCTATGTGTAATATATTAAGACAGATTAGCTGTAAGTATATGTAGTGCATGGCAATAATGATGACAGATACAGTATATTGTGTGTCGAGGTCCTTGGAAGTGGTCCTCTTATTAGATATTTTAGCAGGATTGTACATTTCTAGTGTCTTCTTTGTGATCTTGTGATATGAAGAAGAAAAAGAGTATTCAGAATCTGGTCTGCTATGTTGTCACACAGACTTGCTTTAACTGAATCTTGGCTCTTTATGCTCATCTCCATGCTTCACTGTTGTGTTAGCTGCATGGGCAAAATGCTCTATATGTAATATATGAAGTGTAACAGTATTTGAAAGGAAGATGATTGTGTTACTGTTTGCGTTCTATGCACTCTGTCATTTTGGAAGTCTATTATTACCAAATATTATTGCTGTGAAGTCCCTGATGCTAATTCACATTGTCGCTGCACATTGGGTTTTTCTTAGAATGATATTTAGGGTGAATGTTAGAAAGGAGGTTTTTCCTAAAGTGTTTAATTCCAGATGTATCATTCCATTGTCTTGATTGTAAATATTTGGAAGATGGAGGTCTGGCTCTCAATAATCCAGTTTCATTATCCCAGTTTCTACATACTTCTTTTAGCCTTGTTTTTGTCTTTCCTAAGCCTCATTTCTCATGTTTATCCTCTCTCTAGCTTTGTCAACAATATTGTACAGCAGTCAGTGTATTTGATAAATAGACGGGACTTGTTGGGCCTACAAAGATCAGAGCAGTTTTGTGGATGATATCTTCTCTCCACACACATTCCTTGACCAAATCTCACAATCTACATGTTCTATTTTTCTACATTTCATGTGTATACATGTACAGTGCTTCTGTTTGTCCTGTCCCTTTACCTGCATATCCTGTGTCTAAGTCTCTTAATAGAAGAACCATCCACACTGGGGTGATGACCACATCTCACATCAGCATAGACATGTCCATCTCCCTTAATTAAGTTATTGTCACCTCCAGTAAACATGAATGTGACATGCATATTGTGCATTTATACCATAGAAATACAACACATATCACCTCTACACAATCTATCCACTTGTGTACAGAAACACTAACTGAAGCTCTTAATCAGGAGAGTGTTAAAATTTGTATTGATGCTCACTCTGAGTGTCTTAGAAGTGATAGAAAAGATGCTTTTTTTTCTGTCATTGATTTGGTAACCTTCCTTGATGTGTAGTTAAATGATCCATTTGCTTAAGAGTAAGACCAAGCTTTCTACACTCGCTATATCATGAATAAAAAAATAAAATTTTGAATGTAACTTTGTGGCCGTTTGTCACTTTCAGTTTCCAACTATGAGTAATGCAAACTGAAAAACCAGATCAGAGACATTAAGAAAAATGCTTGCCACTTTATTCCCCCTAGTGGACAAAAAGGGTCCTCCAATTTAGGGAATAAACACTAAATAAAATACAAAACAGATCCTCTATAAATGGAAAATATGAAAATACACTTGCCCTTGTGGGTATCAAAAACATGAAGTACCGGTATATACAGTGGAAACAATTCTAAACTACAGACAAAAAACACATTACGCAAAGCTCATAACTGGGTTTTCAGTCACACATTCAAGCATTCGGTCACATGCACAAAAGCATTACTCTGTCATACATTTGCCCCCTTATCCTGACTGCTTACATGCTTCAGGATAAGGTGTTGTAGCTTAGAAAAAAGCCACAACAAACTTTTTACCTGCCTCAGTCTAATTTAAATCAAACTGTCAAGACAATAGCAAAGTTGTTGAACCATACTGATCAGGAAATCAGTCTTGCATTTCTGTGCCTAATGAACACAGCTCCGTCAATGAAGAAAGCTGATTTGATTTCCGACCAGTGCTGGAGGGCTGACTTAGCCTGTGGCAGCCGCAGAGCGCTGTAAAAAAAAATATCCTTCAACTGTCCTTTTCTAGTGTTGTGGTGGCCAAGGTCACTGTGGTGATGGGCTGGCCGAGGCCGTGCATCTGCATGCGAGCCAGTTTCTTCTGTTCACACTCTGTCACCAGGTTGTTGAGCTCAGCAGCACTGTAGCCAATCAGAGTCCTCAGGTCACACACAAACTTGTAGACAAAGCGCTTCCCCTGCACCTTGCTGATCATATCCCCATCATAGTAATACCTGTATGAGAACATGAAAGTCAGCATGTGATAAAATAAAATTAATCAGAGCATATTGTCAGGTGACTCAACAGTCTGTAATGGTTTTTATTTTTTAATCAACTTAACACTCTAAGTATGGTAGATGTAAATGGTATCACATTTAAACCAATAATTATTAATCTCTCTCCAATTTCATGGAAGTACAATACTAAGCCAGCCATTCACCCATCCATTATCCCAGTGGTTCCCAAACCCAGGTAACCAGCAGTGAGTAGGGCAGGGGGGCCTGAGGAACCACTGCGTTATCTCAACCACTTTTCCTGTTAAAAGTCGTGGGAATACTAAGGCAGTGGTTCCCTTCAAAGAAACCAAAACACAAGAAACAAACCTGAGGGCTCTGCTGAGTTTCTCGTAGTTCATTGTGGGTTTGTTTTTGCGTTGGCCCCATTTCTGTGCAACCAGCTCAGGCTGGTTGAGTTTGAACTCTCCCTCTTCGCCGACCCAAGAGATGCAGTCTCTTGCATCCTTGTCTGTCAACAGCTCCAAGAGGAACTGCCACAACTGGATCTGACCATTGTTACCTGACAATGGAGAAAAGCAGTGTAAAATGTTATAAGAAGTACATTGAAATAAAATTATTTGCATCCAGTAAAAACTGCTTCACAACGATATCACAACAACAGATTGCGAAATGAAACATTTTGGAGTAAAGCTGCAACAAAACATCTTCAGTCTAAATCTCAAAGATAACTAGTTTACTCACATAAGAAAACCCCCCAGCAAAATCTCACATTTACCTGTTCATTGATAAATGAATAGAAATACTGTTACAGGTTGGATCTCTACCCGCTTTTACATCTGTACAAACCTGGCCAATTGCAAAGTAATATTACTGTAAGGTTCTTGACTCTGTCAAAATGAAATACTTGGAGCACAAACCCCTTTGACTAATGCTCTTCAGGTGTCAGAATAATGCATCCAAAGAAGAATGCAAGCTGCTTACAAACAACATACAGTCTCCTTGTGAGTAGTGTGTACTACCTGTGCGGTTGCCAGGTGAGCTGCGCTCCTCTCCTCCTGAAATACGTGGAGTTCTGGGGCCACGGCTCTGCTTCAATACCTTAATTGCAGTGGGCGTGCTCACTTGAGCTGGGATTATCTGCACAGCTGGAGACATAGACGGAAAAGTTAGCAATGGATATGTTTTCAGTGATCAGATGACAAGTGCTTTGGATCTGACTTAAATCTCTTTATCTCTGTTTGTCCAATATGTCGTAAATGGATCTGTCACATTTGCATTTGCAAAAAAACATCTGCTCTCAACCTTGTGTGTGAATAGAAGTGTTCACTGTGTCATGATTCACCAGACAAAATAATCTGAGCAATTTATGACAAACCAAATCCAGTTCACAGCTGAGTGAGCTGGTCTGCCTTTATACCAATATGTCAGAAACAAACTAAAGCTTTTAGTTTATCTTCACTCCTTACTGTGTCTGTTTTCTTGTTCTTGCTAACATCAGTATTTACGTCTTCAACAGCACCTTAACGTTTTCTGGATACTTTTTAAGTGAGCACTATAGCTCTTTGTTTTTCTTTTCATGGGAAGGACTTTTTATTACCTTTGTCTAAAATTTTACTTGAATACTTACGCTGATCAATAGTGACAGTGGCATCCCCTCCAGACTGGTCCTGACTGGCCAACACATCTGAAATATACACAAGGAAAATGTTAAACTCAATTCAACTTTAAACTTAATTTGACTCTACCTCTACCGCTACCTCACACACACACACACACACACACACACACACACACACACACACACAGTAAAACCTTTAACATCTCTGTCTGACTTACATTTGCGTAGGAGTTCCAGGTGACTCCAGAGTATCTCTCCATTGGGTACTTTCTGAAGGAACTCTTCCTGACTAAAAGCACAGAGCTCTCGACCTGGGATGTGAATGCTTCCTATTTCCATTTCATCAATGTTAAACTCCTTCATCACCCACACAGCCCAGTGGATCACCTGGTCAGCTGTCCATAGCATGGGGTCTGACAGAGATAAAAGAAGATAGAAAAGTCATAACAACCATGCTTATTTGTCACAACATTCCAGGTTTTTTTTTTTTTTTAAGTGTTCCTCACCATATGGTATGCCGAGGCGGACCTGCTCTTTCCGGTAGCCTTCAAGTGCAGCTGCCCAGCGTGTGACCTGCTCTGACGTCTCATCAGAGAGGGCAGATCGTTCCACAGCAATGAGTTGTCCCTCCTCCACCAGTGTGCCCTCCTCTCCTGCTGCATCTGGATCAATCACCACTTCTACTGTTTCTACCGGCTTCACAATTTCCAAAATGTTCAACTTCTCCTCACCTGGATGAGGGAAAACACATAAATGAACAGGATTTCAGACACAAACAGCAACATATTACTGTATGCTGTCTGATCTTTGAGGTACTCTATATAGATTGTGTCATGGTTTCTGTACCTGGTTTGGTGATAATCTGCAGGCTGAGCTGCACGGTGCCATCTGTCTTTACTCCCTGATCAAACAGGCTGTGATCGGGGTGAAGCTAGAAAGAAGAACACAGCAGATATCAGAAATGAAGAAAGAAAACTCAACATAGTTTGCAATTCAAGGGACAACAACCACATTATAAACCTGAGCCATTTGTTATTTTTTACAAGTTTTTATTAATAATGAAGACAAGTTAATTTGCTGATTTTATGCAAGTTGTTACCTGAATGTCCTGCAAGCAGATATCATATGGATCCAGTGATATTTGGATACGAGGCTCCAAAAGCTTCTTCAAATTGCCAATGGGCTCATTGATGTCAATGTCTTGTTGAATCAAATCAGAAGCAGTGATCGTTTGCTCCTCAACCCTATGTTAAAAGAAGAAACAGGCGAGAACTGTAAACATGTTGTTCTTATGTGCAGATAATTATGCAATTAAAATTACAATCCTTCAAATTACCCTTCCTCCAGGCATGCCTGTTTCTCCCGTTCATCAATCTCGATCTCTATCATCTCTTCTGGTTCACTTTTAGACATTCTGTTTTATGCACTGGGAGCCAGACTGAAAGAAAGTAACAAGAAAGTTGTAACTGATTTTACACTGAGAGAAAAAAAGTAAAAGAAAGCAATGAATACACCATTAATTTTATGTTTGAGTAATAAACAAATGAAAAATCATCCAAAACCACATTAAACAATTCAATTTATCAATATTTAAACAAAGCAGCCAATTTTCATATATAAGAACCTAAAAGTGAGATGTGTTTGTTATTTCTCTTCATGATTGACTTGGCAGCCTGGTAAATGTGATCAATGACAATAAAGCTGATTATCTAAATTATTAATTGGTTGAATAAAAGTTGATGAAAATCAATTATCTGGTAATGGGCTAATTGATTTGTCAATGGATCCTGGTTAGTTAGAAGCTCTAAATGTGACTTCTAATTCTAAGCGATACTGTCAATGTGACTAAAATCTGAGCTACATGCTCCTAAATCACCGTTACTCATCAGATTCATTTTATTATTCATTCAGTCTTTCAGAAATTTTTTCTATACCGTCTAATTTTAACATGACTCAATGATTTAAAATCTTTTAACATTTTGATTATTCCTGTGTTCTATTATCCTGTAATTGGAAGTAGTAAAAAAAACTACAGTACAGTACTTAAACATCTCAAAAATAATTTAATATTGAGAATATAAAGGATTTTAGCATTTTTTTTAAATTAAATGATAAAAAAAATAATTTGATGTTTGATGTCAGTTCAAGAAAAAGCAACACAGATTAGGTTGAAGCCAAAATGTATTAGTACCACTTATGCCAATTATATCATAATATTCCAGATATCAAATTCGCTACCAATAAATAATCAAAGCAAATAAACGAGGAATAGAGGCATTTTTTGAACTCTGCAATATCCACAAACACAACACCAACAGGTTTTCTTAAAAATTTTAAATACTTATATTTAAATTTAAATCCAAAAATCTCACAGAAATACATCAGTTTTCAGCTTTGTCCTGGTTGTAGTTTTGTTTGGCAGAAAATGTAAATTATAAATTGCCTGTATTTTATGTAAACCCTTTTACTCTTTCTTGTAAAAAACTTCAATATATATTTCTAAAGTAGAAACAGAAACATATTTGTGAAACAGAGGTTAATATTGAGTGTTTTAGGGCCTTTAAGCCTCGACAGCTCGTCGGCTGTGTGGACACTTCACTGCCTGCTCCGGCTGCTAACATTAGCCAACTCGAGGGCGAGGCTTTGGCGTCTAAGGCCAAATGGTAGGCCATTAGTTACCAGAAAATAATCACCAAACATAACCGCACGTCGTATACACATGTTGGAAAACACGTAAAAGTGCGATTTGTACACGAGGCTACACGTTTGGCCACACTGAAGATCGTCCACAGAGAAACATGTTTGTTCCGATTTTGCCAGCGAAAGCAGCGCGGGGCGAGGCAGCGCGTTGCACAAGCGCCGGTCCCAGCAAGCGGAACAATGGTTAAAATGTCGTAAAAACACGCTGCTCCTCATAACTCAAGCCAATCTTTATTAAATTACACTTTAACTCTGCACGAAGAAAACTTTTAAAACGGAAATAGAATAAACGGAAACAAAACAGCATAGGGCAAATGGAAAGGAGCCGGAAATCCTGGCTAAGGTTTACAACGCTGCAAGACTTCCGAGAGCAGCGGCGATAAATACCACAGAAGTTTTAGAGGAAAACTAACACCACACACCGGCTGCGATACCGACCAAACACCGAAACAACGCAGGACTAAACATAAGCTGCAACTAAACAGGGAAGTATGCATTAAAAAGCCGAGTTTGTCGTGTCTGGATGTGTACGCACTGTGTTTGTTGGACGGCGATGAGGCAGCTCCTCCACTTCACTGTTAGCAACCCAGCTAACGCTAACTCAAGTTTACCAGAAACAACTAATCTTACTTTTGTTTTGCAGATATCGAGAAAGCGCCAAGAGGAGCCGTCTAACGATGCAGCTGTGTTAGCCTGGCCTGGGTGGAAGTGGGCCAATGTGTGTGTGTAGGCGGCCTCTCCCAGTAAGCTAGGAGTCAACAACAGCTAGCAGCTAGCTAGTTAGCTAACGAGCTGCAAAATAGCGGGAAGATTTTAAGCTCGACTAACTGACTCTTTTAAATTGCCGCAATTTAGCACATTTTCTTTTTAGAACGAACATGTCTACTTCCGAAATATCCATACCTCTTAAATCCAGGAATCGAAAGCTGTTAGATTGTGACCAGCTGTGGTAGATAAGCAGCCAGAGTCGAGTCGTATCTTGGAAGTTTTTGGTCAGCTAGACAGAGTCGGAGCAGGGGCGGAGACTAATGGTATGACTGAAGTTACTCTAAAACTTGGACGAAAAATACTAAAGGTTTGTATTTAAACAACACGTTTATTTGTAATAGTTTGTTTTTCATAATCTTTATCATGATTTTCTCGGTACAAATCAATCAAACTGATTAACTTTGGTGTTTAAACATAGTAGGCCCACAATGTTTCCTATCAGCATTAAATACAGTGGAGGAAAGTAACTGAGTACATTTAATTGAGCAACTAAAAAATTAATATTATAACAATTTTGAGGTGGATTCACTACCTGAAAATGATGCCCATCTTTACCAGCTGCTACGTTAGTAGTGTTTACACATTAATATATCAATAATTAAAACCCAGTAATGCATAAGGAGGACTTCAGGTACAAAAACCTGAATGTCAAATTGCTGTGAAGTACATGTCAAACAAATCTTGAGTTGTTGAGACGTAAGCTCATGTTGCAAACAGTCTCAAGTTCAATACAGTTGAAAATACTTTGTTTTAACAGTAACAGTAACTCAGATAGGCTAATACATATAGAAATCAGCCTTTTATTGGTGCACTTGTACTTTTGTACTTGAAGTCAATTTTAGAACATGTACTTAGTACTTCAACTTGAGTAAGAAATTTGATGTGGGGATTCCATTGCTTGCACTTTTGAGTTTGTGTGCTGTATTTCTTGTAAAATGTTATTAGTCATATGTCATATTCAACACTGAATACATTTAATAAAAGTAGCTCAAGGGTCTTTGGGGCCTCGGTCCCCAACCCTGGTTTGTGGTCCTTAGAAGTTTGTGTCTATGTTTGGTAAATACTACACAATGGATAAGCTTCAATAATTACTGTTATTACAGTTACTTGACTAGTTAATGCTGTTCTTGCTGACTTGTAAAGAATAGGCTAAAAAAGTGATATTCAGTGACACTTCTTTTTTTTATTTTTATTACATTTTCTTAACAGAGCGGACCTTTCTGTCAACCACCAGGCTCTTAATTTCTAATGTACAGTGTATTGTATTCATCTTTCAACTTATCAAATCCTTTGCATGTTTTTGCTATTAAATATTATCTTTAGGACAAAACACAACAAAAGTTTTTACCTGTGGTGATGTTGTTTTGTAAATTATTTACTGTCATATTTCCCTTTTAATACAAATTCCTGACAGGATTTTCTTTCTCAGAAGTGTAAAAATTTGCTAAATAAACTAATCTTGATAAAAACAAATGTGGTCTTACTTGTTGCTTCTATAACTTACAAAGATCTGTTTTTTTAGAACATGCTTCAATTTCGTGTGATTCACAATGAATTTATTAAATTTATTATCTGTATCTTTATCACTCTTGATGGTTAATTTAAAAATAGAAAGTTCACATACTAAGTGCACATGGACAGTCTAAAAGACACGACTTTAATTACAGAAAATGAAAAGCAATCTACATAATTACCACGTATAAACATTAAAATGCATAATTGTAAATTATTGTATGGTTCAACTTTTTAAGGCAGTTTCTGTGTTAAGTGAGAGTCGAGACGGAAGTGAGTGGAAGATTTCCGGTTTGTTTATCGTGCCTTCAAAATAAAGACGGTAATTCAGTTTCAAAAAGCAGGCGAATATTAGTGACAAATAACTTGACACATAAACTCCAGAGTTTGAACAAAATGCTGACAAGCAACGTTTTTTTTCTTAAACGTTGAATTTAATGATAATTTGAGGTCAACTAACACAAACTAAACTGAATAATTAGAAGTTTCAATGATTGTGCCTGGACACCAGTAAGTAACTGATGTTTTAACCAGTGGTAGAAAGTAACTGAATGCATTTACTGAACTACTATACTTAAGTACAATTGTGACGTCTAAGGACAGACAAGGACGCACTTTATGAACATTATTGTACGTTTTAGTGCACTCATGTATCTAATAACTTTAGTTAACTCAAAATGTAAAAGGAATGCAAGATTTGACTGACTTTGGGTGACTGTAGATTTAATGTAGTTTAGAACATACCAGAAAGTCATAATAGAGGCAAAGAAGAGTTTCTGACACCTGCACATTGAAACCAGTACAACTTTATTCACTTTGTACTCAAAGCTAGCAAAGTTGAATCATAACTCACAAGACACAGTGTCAACAAGTGGCTACTTCACATTATATTTAATGCTAATTAATGTATGCCATGTATGTGCGTTACAATTATTTTATTATTGCACGTTTAATTGTTACGTTACATGTGTGAGTGTTTTAACGTTTTAAATCTTAATATCTGTGCAGGTCTTCTTCTTACGTACGTATTTGCGGGGATTATGCTTTTATTCTGAAGGAGCTGAGACGGAAGTTCTGTTGTTGCTGTTTGTTGAACACCGGCGAGCGAAGATGGCGGAGTACCTGGCGTCCATTTTTGGAACAGAGAAAGATAAGCAAGTATTAACGTTTATTTAGCTGATTTTTACACACTTGTCTGATTCTTCAAAGGTCACTCTGAGCAGTAGCGGAATATATTTATATATTAATGTGTCTATAACTGGCACAGTCTATAACTGGCAGCGTTAGACTGGGTTTAGCTACTCGTGTTAGCATGATACCGCGCAGCGGCTGCTAATTTTTTGAACATTTTGGTGCTAATCAGTGCCGCGATGATAAAACCATTCATAAGTAGTTACTTTTTTCTGAATTAAAATATAATCTACGAGTTACACACTAGTAAAACAGACTCCATTTATACTATTTAACGTTATTTTGAGTTAGTGTTAGCTAAAGCTAGTTACATCATTAGGAAATCCATGCGGTTCTTCGTTACAAAAGAAACTGCACGCATAGAAGCCACCTAAGCATCCTCTTTATTGCTTTATTAGACAACTAAATAGGCATTTAATCCCAAGTTTTAAATTCTAATTTCATCATTTTGTGAAGTAATGTTGTAGCAAGGAAACAAACACTGGTTTAAACGTATGTTATTACAAATTTAGTTTTTCTTTCTTCTGGGCGACAATGGCTCAGTTGGTAGGGTGGGCCCCCCTAATTCACACGTCTTGGTGTCCCTGGACAAGACACTGAACCTTCGGCCCCTTAAGGGGGCTGCTGGTCGACAAGAACTTATCTGAGGGAATTAATTAGAATGAGTTATTGACATAAATTTGTCGGTAGATCTTGCTAAGCATAAAGTACTGTAGCTTCACTGGAAGGCGTGGCCACCAAGTCAGTTGTTTTATGGTCATTTATAGTAGCATTGGTCACGTATAATTTAATTTCTTGAGTCATTGCACTTGAGCCCAAAGTATTAGATGTGATTTGATCCAGCACTCAAATAACTCTTAATCTTATAGTGCAATTTGTTTAAATCGTGATTTTTGATAGTGTTAATAGAGTAGTGCAGGTATATGGAAATTTATTTGCCTTATGATGAAGGTTTTCAAGTTTCATTAAAACAACTTTCTTAGCAAGTTACACCTTGCTGTCCAGATGCCTTGAAATAACAATAAAGTCAAGATAGTTTATGTTTACCTCGTTTAACTTTATTTTTTCTTTTTCCTCAGGGTCAACTGCTCTTTTTATTTCAAAATTGGTGCATGTCGCCATGGAGACCGCTGCTCCAGATTACACAACAAGCCAACATTCAGTCAGGTAAGATAAAAACTTTTTTTTGTTCCAAAATGTCATGATACTTAATTTGTTGATAATAGTCACTTGGTATTAATACACTAACCTATTATGGAAACTGTAGAGTGAATTGTGTCTGAAAGGGTTTATCTAGAATTTAGTGTTTGTTAGGACTTTACAAATAAAATATCTTGACTACACCTGAACTTGTTGCAGGATTGTAACCTAGATAGAATTGTTCTGCATATTTTGGAGTCCTTCTTTGATCAAACATACAAAAGTGTGAAGCTCCGATATTGCAGCTGATTAATGATTACAAATGTTATGAAATATGCATATTATGAAAAAGCATAGAGGTTCAATACCAAGCACTATTAAAACTAATGATCCACAAAATGTCCATTTTTGTGTTTCAGACAATTGCCCTCCTGAACATTTACCGGAACCCTCAGAACAGTGCTCAGTCAGCTGACGGTTTGACCTGTAAGTGTTTTAATCCATGCTGACATCAAATCTGTGACAGAATCAGAAATATCCTGCGATCTGATCATGCATGTTTGTTTTGGCTCTCATCAGCTCACTCTGTATGAAGCTGATTTGTTAACCTGTAATCATTATGGTGGAGATTTTCATTTAATGATCAATTAGTTTATACTGATTAGTCACATGTCATGATCAGACAGTTGAGACGCTTTCACATTCTCGTGCTCCTAAAAGTGTTGAAAGTTGTAGGTTATGTACACAACAAAATTCCATGAAAAAGTTTTACAAATCACACTGGCGTAAGGACGCAGCCAGAGTCGCTGCCTCCTGTTTATTTACCTCTTGAATATTTTGCAAGGTAACGGGTGTTGAAAATCAGGTGGTGTCACAGAGGGCAAAGTAAGCCATAACCTGGAAGGGGTCACACCAGTAGTTCATTGTGTGTTTATTGTACAGTAAATAAATATAAATATTATTAACTAAAGCAGGTACTCTGCTTTTGAATTACCCATTGATCTGTTAATGGTGTGCGCACCATATGACAGATTTGTTTGTGTGGTTTCAGTTTTGCGGGTCATGACAATCATTCCAGTGATTCGCCATCTGGGAAATGGCAAATCATGATCTGAATTTGTCTTTGTATAACACAGAATTTGTTACAGAAATTCTGAATTATATCCATGTTTTACTATAATTCTCTTTTATAACCATCAGGTGCCATCAGTGACATGGAGATGCAGGAGCACTATGACGAGTTTTTTGAGGTAACTCATGCGATTCTGAAGATTTGTCGCATGTAGTGAGATGTGAGATTGCCTCAAACCATGACCACAACACTTTGTCCCTCTGTAACTTGTTTTGGGGAAAATATGCCAAGATTAATTTCTCAGATTCAGGTTGAGAAAATAATTTATTCATCAGTTGAGAGAGTACAGGAAACTACTGGTCCTGGGCAGGCTTCATTTCAGTCTTTGTTCTAAGCTATGCTAATCACCTGCTGGCAGTACATTGATACAGTACAGACAGAAGGGACTGAGTGTATTATTGTATTATGTTTCAGGAGGTCTTCACAGAGATGGAAGAAAAATATGGAGAAGTGGAGGAAATGAACGTATGTGACAACCTTGGGGACCACCTAGTAGGGAATGTGTATGTGAAGGTGAGAGTCAGACCTAAGTTATCATTACTGTACTGCTGTGGCTTTCAACGTGGACCTAGAGCCAGTGATTTATTTTCTTCTTCAGCTAAACATTGTCGTTTTCTTGGCCTTATAGTTCCGTTCCGAAGAGGACGCTGAGAAGGCCGTGATAGACCTGAATAATCGGTGGTTTAATGGACAGCCCATCCACGCTGAGCTCTCACCTGTCACAGACTTCAGAGAAGCCTGCTGTCGCCAGTATGAGATGGGGTGAGTGCTCTGAGATGGGATAGAGCTTATGTACTGTCTGTTAGGACTGTGTATTGTCAAGAATCTGGCGTTACACACAATGTATGATATAGAGGTTCCAATTTAATATTTTCCAATATATTGCGATACAGTAATCAAAGCAATATATTGCAATCTTTTTAACCTAATTTTTTATAGTACAAAAAAACGTATCACCATGTGCATAAAGTCAGTTAAAAAAATAAAGACACCATACACAACACTGCCACGACATGAACAACTGTCTGCCATGAATATGCATGTAAACTATTACTTAAAAATCAAGTGTTTTTGAGAATCGATATGGTAACAAACAACACGTTATTGTGATATTTAAGTGTATCGATGTTTTCTTACACTTCTACAGTGTTTATGTTTATTCAACAGCAGATTAAAAATCTCTACGCTACAACATCCCTCCAGTCTCCAATATCCACCACCAAATAAAGGACAGGATGAGACATTACATGCAAGAATGAGACTAAGATCTGTCAACAGGATCATTTTAAATAATATATAATATCTTTAGCTTTCATTGTCATTCGTGACTTACTAACTTTTTCATTATTACCTCAAGTGAAAAAGGACTAAATATACCACTTTGCAGTAAATTGGTTTACTGTGAATTTGGAAGTTGACTTCAAATGTAATACAGATCATTGGACACTGATTAAAGGTTTTGCAGGGAGTACATTTCAAATTTATTAACAATTCTTATTTAGTTATTTACTATATATTTTTCACACAGAAGAGGGCGTAGTTGAAAATTCCATACATCTTTTATTCCTGTGCTGATGTGTAAACTCACTTGAATTGACAATAAAAGGCTATTCGATTTGATTTTGTGCTTCAGCATTTTTTCTGCTTATATCACTGCTAAAACTTTTGTTCTGTTGTTTTCAGCAGTATCTACAGCATGCAGCTTGTCTTTGTTTTTCAGTTTTCTCTCCCTCACAGCTTACCTGAGCTGGTCTGGTGCAGCTGCTGTGTGAAACTCAGATGTGAACCTTCTGTCTTGCTGCCCCATTTTTTGTTTCTGCTCCAGTTGCTCTAAGTTTCTCTCTCTCCACAGGGAGTGCACTCGTGGTGGCTTTTGTAACTTCATGCATCTGAAGCCCATCTCACGTGAACTGAGGAGAGAGCTCTATGGACGCCGAAGGAAGGGGTACAAACTTAGACCTTACCTCTACGTTAAGGCACATAAACTGTACATTGTAGTTGTTTTATAGCCATTCATTTTCCCTCCTTCCTCAATTCTGCAGCCGTCACAGGTCTCGCTCTCGATCGAGAGACAGGCGATCTCGCTCAAGGGACAGAGGTCGTGGAGGTGGCCGTGACCATGAGAGACGTCGCTCCAGAGACAGAGAGCGTTCGGGACGATTCTGAACTACAAGCCATGACTGCTCATCCCTCCTTCCCCCCACATGTTCATTTTTCTATCTTTTTTTTCTTTTCTTTTTAGTTTGTACCCTTCCAAATCTGTTTTAGGACTAATTGAAAGGTACCTGATTTTGAAGCTGTGACAGCATTGAACTTGTTTTATCTTGATTTCTGAAAATGGCTTTCACTTCATTAAACTCAACATTTTTACTTAACATGACTGATTTATGAATCTTACTTATTACTAAGAGTTTTTCAGGTCAGATTAACTACTGTAAGAACATTGATGATTATTAAACCTAAAGTAGTTGTGTTACTGTGCTGTTTGAAAAGAATGTCCTTCAAAAACATCACTTAACAGAAAACAAAATAAATGTCTTCTGCACCTCTGACATGAAGTTTGACACTTCAGGCATGGTCTGGAGCTACAGATTTGACTGAAAACACTGTGATTTACTTTACTTTTACAATAGGGCTTTATAATTTGTCATGTTCAAGAATTCACGTTACTGAATAGAGACCAAGTAAAACCTGGCTATTGTACAATTTAATAAATAATGTTAAACTGGGTGAAACTTAAAATTGCTGAACTAACAGTACTGTGCAAACATTTTAGACAAAGTAAAGTTGATGAATGCAGAATTCACGGTGAAAAACATTTTCACAACATCCCACAAGTCAAAACACTCCTGAGGAGGCAGGTGTGGCCCCTCCCCGCCCATTGGAGGTAAAGTTGGTTATAAAGTTGCTCGAACTTGGGGTGTAGGCAGGTGCGGTCTGTCTGTGCTGGTAGGAGGCTCAGTTACACGCAGGTGCTGGAGTCTGACTGACTGACAGGTGAGTGCACAACTTTGTATTTAAATTAATGTAGCTTTAATGAGAACTAAAACATCTGCCGAGGTTTAAGAAGGTGACAACATCTGAAAACCTGAGATAACACGTTTATTACACCATTTTCATTTCATTAGTGTTATTTTGTTGTCTGGAGCAAAAAGTAAAAAAAAAAAAAAAGACTCCATACGTTTAATTTATGCAGCACTGAGCTGGGACACTTACTAGCGCCTGATCTCTAAGCAGTAATCGTTTGCCTTAAATTCCGTCTCCGTTAAACCGTCTCTAAATTGTACTGAATGTTCAGTGAACTCCGCCTTTTCAAACTGTTTATTACACGTAAACCAACAACAACAGCCGTGCGTGCGCCTCCCTGTTTTCACTGCACCGTTCATGCGCCACGCACAGTTTGATTTCTCGTGTTTCCTCAACGGGTAAAACAGCCTGTGTGAAGTGCAGCATCACTTGTGTTAAATATAAATGATGTTACTGTGGGATTGTTACATCAACACACACGCTCACGGGTGGAGATTCTGTACATTTGAGCGCGCACTGAGCGTGACGCACGGTCCTGGAGAGGTACAGAGAACTACGCCGTGTTGTATCCATCATTACAAAACTCAGATGTGAGTGTGTTTGGTAAATATGACAAAAACATGATGTTTTAAGAAGTTACTGGTAAATAAAATACAGTTAAAAAGTAAAACCTGCTAAGCTGTTTCATACAAAGGTATCAATGTTTTAATTATAGTATTCATAAATAGTTTAGCCAATTTAAACACAATTCGCGTTTGATCATAATAGTTTATGTACATATTTAATTATCTTATCTGTGCATTTGCTGTGATATGATTTAGTTCACTCTTGATGATGAAATCAGTGGTTTAGAGAACTGTGTTCCCTGAAGATGTTCCCCTGAACTCACAGGGAACATCCACAAAAAATGAATGCTTTGATGTCTAGTTTCTCTAGTTTCTTGGTTGTATTTAATACAAACACCCCATTTAACTGCATAAGAAAATGCCCTCTTGGCTCCTGAGCCGAAAGCTGAATCAGTTTCTGTATCTTTCCCTCCATCCTTTTCTTTAAATATTTCATTTGTACATTCTACTTTTATCCATGTTGGATGTGGATGTATTGTGAGTTTCTTTTCTTTTCTTTTTTCTTTTTACTTTTTATTAGTCTTAATTAGTCTAGTCTTAATCTTTTCTGTCTCCTCTCCTCTCACCTCTCCTCACCTCCCCCTCCCTCTTCTTGTCTATATCAACAATGTATAATGCATCTGATGTTTAGCCAGATTCAAGTAGAACAAGACTGTTGCTTATTCATTCAAGTCTGAAGTTTTTTTTATACATGTGTAATACGTGTCTCATCCCCTTCAGGTGAGCCATGCTCTCTGTGTCTGGAAGTACAAGTTTGGAAGATGTTGCTACTCTTTGTCCACATGCAGCTAATCTGATAAATCCAGATACCACTCAGGGTCAAATGGTTTCCAGTGCGGATGCTTCTACTGTCACCAGTGGTCACAGGTTGTATGCACATAGAGAACAGGATTGTCTCAATGTTCAGGATGAATCACACCATGACAGTGGGAAAAACAATGAGAGTGAGCTGATAAACAGAGAAGTGATGGCTGATCAGATGAACTGGATACGCCCTGATTTGCCCAGCAGATGCACTTGGGGGCTGGGGGCACCAATTTCAGAGTCACCTCATAGTCGCCCAGAGCGGTAAGAGTCACACGATAAATAATTCTCTGAAAGTAGATCAGTGGTCATTTATTGAATTATAAAAAGCTGGTGGCAGAACCAAGAGTGTAGCTTCCCTCTTCTACGATACATCCACACTAAAAGGGGTATAAAATAATTACAGATGTGGTGTCTTGGAACCTGTATGTTTTACTCACTGAGACGCACTGTGTGCATCAGTGAGATCTAACAAACATGTTGAATGTGTTCCCTTCCTCAAAGCATTTGCAAAGCTTATTTATTTCTCTTTATTAGTGTTTCTTGACATGTTACCTTCACCTGTTGAACAGGTGTGTGAAACCAGCGTCACTGCTGTAGGAAAAGTTAATCATCAACATGTAACAAGTTTAGATTTGATGTGAGCATATTTCCACCAAACAGTGATCAGCTTTTTTTCCTGGGTACTTTCACAGCTCCAAGGCTTCCAGCATCCTCCCCAACATCCTTGGACACATTGGACACACACCTCTGGTTCGTTTGAACAAAATCCCAAAGGAGTTTGGACTCAAGTGTGACATTTGTGAGTACAGTGACACACACATCCTTAACGTGCTTGCATATAAATGAGAGAAAAATACAGTGCTGTGAAAACAGTGGTCCATGTTTTACTTAAACTTTAGGACATGTAGACAATTTTGTGTGAAACTACAGCAATAACAAATGCATACATTGCTGTGACAGAGGACAGTGGCTGGTATGGAGAAAAATCTTTAGTGTGCATCCTGGATAAGATCGCAGCTTTTGAAGTTGGTGATGGATCAGTTTGCTGCAAGAAGAAATATTTTAGCTTATATAAAAATTTGTAACATCTTTTGCAAAACATTATTTTACAAACTTTACAAACAGGCATACACTGGACAGGAATTAAAAAATCTTTGATGACCTTCACAAGTTTTGAGGATTGACAGGACGAAATGATGGTATGGTGAGGAAGAACAGTAAAATTTAGTTTTCTCATTTCAGAAAGGGGGGGCAATCCTGACTCTTAACATAACAGCATTACTGTTCTCCTTCCTGCCAAGAGAAAGTTGAGAAGTTTACTGTGTTCAATGCGACAGAAAAAAGTGCTGGCTGGATGGGATTGTGGCTCAGCAAAAGAAGATTAGAGAGTCTAGTCTTGCCTGTTGTTCCCTCTATGGGTACAAGGCTAAGAAAGACTTCTTTCAGGAAATAAGTAATGAAGACAAACATATTAAATCGATATGTGCAAGTGGAGGAGCCATCATTGCTTTTATCAAAGACTATTGATGCTGCTGTGTCCCTGCTGGCTTCCTGCTTACCTGTTAAGAAGGGAACATTAAGGTGTCGTGTTGCTCGTGACCTTATGTTGCCCACTATGTGACTGCTGTTTTTTTTCTGGGGTAGCAGGCTCCCATGGATGAAGAGGTAAAGATAAAAATGACTTGTTGTTTCAGCCAAAGCACAGCCACAATGAAAAGTAAACCTCATTCAGGTTATCACTGCATGAAATATTTGTGTACAGTAGGTCCTCAGCTTCACCATCTCATTTTGGAGCCCAGTGAGGTTTTTGGGTTCAATGAGGACGAAACCTGTCAAAGGCCTCAGTTTAAGCCTCCTAAGAAAAGCCCCTAAGAAAAGTGAACTTCGTTCGAACTTTGTTCCCATGCCTTAATGAGACAAAGGATCTTACACTCAATCCTAAAACTGTTTCCACGTGACAGAGATTAGGCTCTAGTTCACTCCAGATTTAACTGTAGCCAATCCAGTTCTTTTAGATGACAACTCTTAACCCTCAGATTTAATTCCCAAAATTAGTTTAGTCATTATTCTGATCAGCTGAAATTTTGTGGCCACTGCAAATACCATTTTAGTCGAAATGGGAAAAGAACAGGTGTGACTAATACGTTAATGGCATTAGTGAAGCATTTCAAAGTAAGAAGGCCCCTGGAATTAAAGTTGCTACATGATATTCAGTCACACTAATTTTTGGCCCCATCATTAACAGGGGGCCAACAACTCTGCACATGTATCACTCTGCAAAGTGGAGGTCGTAGGTCCAAGTGAAGTCCAGGTGCTATAACTCAACTTCCAGATAACTTCATCTGGATAATTAAGAATCTTCAAAAACTGCTGATTAATAAACTAGAAAACCTGATGAAGTCTTGACTAGATTAAGTTTGATTTTCACACTCAAACTCAAGCGTACTCAGTGAGACACTCTAATCTTATATGTGACTGTGTTTAGTGGCCAAGTGTGAGTTCTTCAACGCTGGGGGCAGCGTGAAAGACAGGATCGCCCTGCGGATGGTGGAAGATGCTGAAAGAGCTGGAATCCTCAAACCAGGAGACACAATCATCGAGCCCAGCTCTGGAAACACAGGTACACTGACCTCATCTCAAGAAAGATGGACAGACTAAGCAAGTTGTTGTCTAAACAGAGAACAAGATAGCAGAAAACTGATCAGTCCTTCTCCTCTGGCTGTCTGCAGGTATCGGCGTCGCTCTCACAGCCGCTGTAAAAGGCTACCACTGCATTATTACCATGCCTGAGAAGATGAGCATGGAAAAGGTGAGCAACTTTCTTTAATGTTCATTAGTTCATTATGTAGCTAATTGAAATCTGACCTTCTTGTGTGTTGTAGGTGAATGTGTTGAGAGCTCTCGGGGCAGAAATAGTGCGCACACCTACATCTGCAGCTTTTGATTCACCAGAATCTCATATAGGTGCAGCTTGGCGTCTAAAGAACGAGATCCCCAACTCGCACATCCTCGACCAGTATCGTAATCCCAGCAACCCCCTGGCTCACTACGATACCACAGCCGAGGAGATACTGGAGCAGTGTGATGGTTTGTGCTTGTGACAGATAAACGGAGAGTTGTTATAATTTAGTGACACGATATGTTGTTGCTCAAGTATCCTGAAGAATTTGAAAAAATATGAGCACCTCTTTATTCTTCTTTTCAGTTGAGAGGTGAAAATATTCTTGTTTTAGGTAAATTGGACATGTTGGTGGCTGGAGCTGGCACAGGTGGTACACTCACAGGTGTTGCTCGAAAGTTGAAGGAGAGGTGCCCTAATGTGAAGGCAAGGCACACACCCCACTGTGACTAAGAGCCTTTTTCAGTTTTGAGTTTTATTGAATCAAATCTGTGACCATGGGTTCAGAGAGACTGAAGAACGTGAAAAACGTGTACAGGTTAAGTTACTCATGTTTCAGATCTAGTAGAAGTGTTTACTCCATAACCTGGATACATCAGTGAAACCATGCAAATATTTTCTACTAATTCAAACATGACTCAGCGTTGCAGTGGTGTCTTTTTAATTTCTATGCTGTATTTTCAGTCTTGTTAACCTTTTTTTGTTATAGATAATTGCTGTGGACCCTGAAGGATCCATTCTGGTTGGATCAAAAGAGAACAGTGACAAAAAGGTTGTGTTTGAAGTGGAGGGCATCGGATATGACTTCATTCCTACAGTGTTGGACAGATCTGTGAGTTTGTATTTTTGAACATGTAATTGTTGGTACAGCTTGTATACAGAGCAGTAATCACTTATTTTGGGCTAATGATGAACTTAG
Organism: Sandelia bainsii; assembly: GCA_032362345.1. Taxonomy (NCBI): domain Eukaryota; kingdom Metazoa; phylum Chordata; class Actinopteri; order Anabantiformes; family Anabantidae; genus Sandelia; species Sandelia bainsii. The sequence continues at coordinate 9,510,950 of JAUMHL010000014.1, forward strand.
ACTAATACTGTGTTGCTCTCTGTCTTACAAATCTGTGCAGGTTGTTGACATGTGGTATAAATCAACAGATATTGAGACATTCACCATGTCACGTAAGCTGATCAGAGATGAGGGACTTCTCTGTGGTAAGTTCACTGATCAACAGATACTGTTTAGATTTTCCATGTATTGTAATGTGGACTGTGTTCTTATCAGTGTCCCGTATTTAATAATTTGCCTGTTTTGCTGCAGGTGGCAGCTCTGGCTCAGCCATGGCAGCAGCAGTGAACATGGCTCAGCAGCTTGAGGAGGGGCAGCGCTGTGTGGTCATCCTGGCCGACTCCGTCCGAAACTACATGTAAGAGACAGAGGACACAAAAACAGAAATCATTAATTGATACATAGCAATCAGTGTCCGTTCTGCTCACAGGCTAATGTGCTGCCATAATGTTTGTTCACCATGATGAGGTAATGAATGAACTCACTAAAGCTCTGAACCATATCTCGTGAATATTTGTTCAGTACTGTCTCTCTGGTGTTTCAACACCAACAACAATGTGAAAAGCTCCTACATTTTATTCTAACTGCTTATCCTGCTAAGGGTGGTGTTGCTGGAGCCAATCCCAGCTGCCAATGGGCGAAAGGCAGTGTACAGGTCATCTGTCGTATCACAGGTCTGACATAGAGAGACATACAGAGACAGACAGAGTCACCAATCAACTTAACTTAACTTAAATGTCTTTGCATTGTGGGAGGAGGGCGGAGTACCTGAAGGACACCCACTCAAGCATAGGTAAAAACATGCCAAACTCCACCCTGAAAATCCACCACCAGGGTGGCCACACTAACCACTCTGACACTGTGCTGCCACAGTAAAACTACAGTAATGAAAATGTAGCATGCAGCTGCCTAACTATACAAATCTACTGCTCTATCTTGGTGTAAACACACAAAGCTCACTTATGTTCCTTATATTTTTTCTAAGCGGTTACATTTACAAAAAACGAAGAATCAGGAGGCAGAAACCTGACCAGAAGCCTTGGTCTTTGCTCCATCTGTGTCAGACCTCTAATCTCTCTGCTCTCCATGCTGCCTCCAGGTCAAAGTTCCTGAATGACCAGTGGATGTTTGAGAAGGGCTTCCTCAGCCTGGAGGCTCACATGGCCCTCAAACCCCAGTAAGAAAATGAACCACATTAGGGTACAATGGAGCAGCTAGTCCAAACCCACACACGAGTGTTAAATAACTAATTTGTCTGACTCTCTTTCTGTCAGGTGGTGGAACCAGACTGTTCAGAGTTTACACCTGTCTGCCCCGCTCACTGTCTTACCCTCTGTGTCCTGCCAGACAACCACCGAGATCCTGAAAGAGAAAGCATTCGACCAGGCCCCAGTCATCGATGAATCTGGGTATACAGTATCTCTTTAAAAAAATATGTGATTAGAGATAAAAAATGTAAAAATAATATAAAAATTATTTATTTGGATAAAACCATTAAAGGTTAGATTCTAGTACAAATCATGTTTTATCATCTGTTTAAATATTACTCTATATTGTATATGTATATTTTTCTGGTAGCTGAAAACATACTACGTTAATGAAGAGTGTAAAGACATGTACCCAAGAACAGATACAACAGCCTACAGTTGTGTTACGCTGCTAATGTACATCACAATAACCTGTGTCAGTGCTACTGGAGGATCAGCAGGTGATGGGAGGCTTGTTGTCTGTGTGTGTCTGTGTGTTTTCACAGTGTGGTCCTGGGGGTGGTGACTCTGGGGACCATTCTGTCCTCCATGTCAGCTGGGAAGGTCAAACCCTCAGATGCTGTCAGCAAGGTGCTCTGTAAGAATTACAAACAGGTCAGTCAGTCAGGAGATGACAGATATGGATACATGACAACTATCTATGCACTTGTCTAATCTCTCTACACTTGTGTCGTCAGGTGCATCTGACAGACAACTTGGGGAAGCTGTCGCGAATCCTTGAAACAGACAACTTTGCCCTGGTGGTTCATGATCACACCCAGTGTAACAAGCTTTAATTTTTTGTAGTATTGTTAATTTATTTGATGGTAAATAGTGAAGAGGTTCCATGAAATGAAGAAAGAGAATAGAGGCAACAAAAAGTCCCCTGCTGCTCAGAAGAAGTAGTGAAGGTACAGATGAGCCAATCCAGGGGGTGAATATAATAAAACTGATGCTTTTTTAGGTCAGTGTACATCAGTGGTGGGAACAATTTTCATTCTGGATTTATGTGAAGATTATTTTATCAATTAATTGATTACTGTTTGATTTATAAAATGTAAAAAAAACATTGAAAAGTGCAACACAATTTATTCAGAGCCCCCAAAGATCTTGTTGTTTGTCCAACCATCAAAACACAAAGATATTCAAATTATTAAAGTAATTATTACCATCACATAAACTCAGGCTAGGACATCTTTGGCAGATTTATTGACTTTTGCTGACTTAAATGATTAATCAATTATCAAAACTGCGCTACCCTTTGTGCTCTTTTTCTTTAATGCTACCACAATGGGATGTGTCCATGTCCTTTACACAGTAATATTTTTAAACTAATATTTCTAGTTCAAGTCATTTTAAATGAAATAAACATACTTACAGTTGTAAGAGGGTCATGTCAGGGGAACCTTCATTTACCTATTGCTAAAAAATCCTTGTTGCAGAGATAATTTCCTGCAGGTTGTCTGCAGCAGCAAAAGGTCGTTTTTGAAGGAAGTCATGATAAATAACGGGGGATGTTCTATGATAAAATGATTTTACACCTCATAGAGAGTTGGGATCAGTGTCCCACTGTACAGAGCACTTTTCTGTCATAGCCGGTTGTCTACGACACCTGAAGTCGCACAATTAACAACAATCTCAGAGTCATTAGCACACTCATCATTTTGACAGGATAGTCAAAGGGTAAATTTTAGAGTTTGTGTGGTTGTTTTGCAAATGTACCTAACTGATGTTAGAAAGATGTTTATTTATTTTTACCAAAATATGTCACGTTTAGAAACAGAAAAAGAACGACAACAGTCTTTAAAATATTCTATCAGAATGTATATAATTGTATTTTCTTTATTTTCTATTATTCTGTGCACTAAAACTCTGATCTTGTTTGTCTCTCCAGATGATGCTGATGGGTCAGCATGCCACAGGACGGTGGTGCTGGGTGTCGTGACAGCGATTGACTTCCTCAGCTACATCACCTCATATGAGAGACAGGACAGCTCGATGTCTGAGTGCTTGCTGTTGGACAATGTGTCTCTGTGAAAGTTTCCTGTTTAGGAGGTGGATGATACCATATGCTTTACAAGAAGCAGCATGAGTGAGTGAGCTAGGTGGGGGCCATATGTTTTGTCAATTTGAAAGACAAAATTGGTAAACGAAAAGCACTTGATAAATAAGAAAACTTAGGTCAAACTACAGTTTCCAAGGTTAAGAATAAACGTCCATGCTGAAGGAATGATGAAAATATTTACTGTAAATATTAGCCTAAAAAACAAATAGAGTTAAATGTCAAATCTATTGATAATTATGATGAAGTATATCACAGCTTTAGACTTGTTCTGGTTTTCTCTAGATTATTTGGAGGGCTGCTTTTGTTTTGTGTTTTTATGGATTTGCTGGAAACTTGTGGTATAAAAAACATGGAGTGCTTCAACTTACAGAAATTTGTTACACTCAGATATAAAGAGTTTACAGTTTTGCAAAAGACAAGTAATTAATTGCAGAAAATATAGTACAGTAGAAAACAGTATTAGAACAGTAACATGTTCAAGATGGTCTTTCCCGCTGCTGATCTCTTGTTCTTGATCAATAAAGTATGTCATTATTATAATCATTATTGCTTGTTACCATGTGTAGTGTGTCTTCAGACCAGAGGGAGGCAGTACTCACACACACACTGCAGGGGGTCTGTTTTACAAGATGCTGAGAGTAACAAACCAACCACACACATATAATTAGATCGAAAATGATTTTATTTTATTATGACTAAGTAACATTAGATGATTAAATGAGAAAATCATCGTCCAACTCTGCCGTTGACCTCAGCTCTGTTATGTTTGTAGTGTGTTTCAGCTGTACCTTTACTGTTTTGGTTCAATCTCATCTCTGCTGTAACTCCACTGTATCTACTACTATAGCTGCTGTAACTGGCTAGAAAGCAAAATTGCACAGGAAGCACAAACATTGCACACAGATTATTGCATGTAACATTCACCACCACTCAGGTTTGTATCCCTTATTTTTGTCAGCTTCACCTGTTATTGAGTCAGGTACCCTTTTTTTCTGTGTGTTGTGTGTTTGATAACGTGTGTATTTTATTTGTTTGTTGAGCAATGGAAATGGCACAAAGAAACATTTATAAATCAATAATCATACAAAGTAGTACTTTTAAATGATGGTATCATCCCATGACCTTTCCTCAGGTTCCCTGTTTTTGGAAAACGCCACCTGTCAGCAGCACTTTTATCTCTTCTTATGAATTTTCATACCTGGTCTTTCTTATCCCTCTCGCTTGACCATTAACCGCTAGTCCACGTAGTGTTTTCTGGCAAACCACTGAGTGTGACCCTTTTACAGACTGATCACTTTACAAGCACATGCAGCTGCTTTTCTTAAAACTGTAGACACTACATGTAAGAATATATGGTTTAAACAGACTTGCCACAAAATATAAACATCTTTAATAAATTATTGAGTCACAATAACTTAGTTAACAAACATACTGTATATGTATCTTGATTTGATTGACTTATTTGTATTCTGATTTTTTGTCTACCACCACAATAATGTTTGCATATGTGATTTTTATTGAAATGTCTCACCATCAAATTCGCTCATGTTCATCTCAGGATGAACTGTAACAACTTGAGATATTTTCTGACTTCTCTTCTTCCACCGTCATCAGGTCAAAATTTTGACTTTATGCCATACTTTTGTTTATTACCTCATACTGTCATCACTCGTGACATCACCATCATCCTCAGCTCTAGTTTTGTGTTGACACTAATTAGCAAACATGCTAACAAGCTAAACTACATGGACTAAGTAACATGGATCTGGAATTACAGTTCCAGACTGAAGGAGAAGGGATACTACACTACGGTGAACATGGCCCTGTCCCAACTTTTTTTAGACCTGTTGCTGTTGTCACTGTGAAAATTTCTATTATTTGTTTCTTTAAAAGGTACATTTTCTCACTTTAAACATTTGATGAGTTTTCATGTTCTATTATAAATAGAATAAGGATTTATAAGATTTGCAAAGCATTTCATCATGTTTTTATGTAGATTTTACAAATGAATTAGGGTTGTACACTCTTCTGTACACAGTCTTGAATTGCTGTGAAAAGGTACATAATTATTTACCATGTACAGGATGTGACTCTTGTCTCCACAATATGATTAAATTAGTTTTAACATCTGTTTAACATCTGTCACTTCATGGTCAGAGTCAAAGTCAAAGTTCACTTTGTGTCTACTTTCTAGTGTCTGTGAAATGGATGAGTGATACTTAAATCCACAGAAAAGACGTAATAGGCTGGCCTGTCAACACTCGCTTGACAGTGACACACACACATACGACACACACTGCGGTGTGAATGACATGTCCCTGTCTAAGTGGCACAAATGAACCCCATCACTTTCTGAGCCAGTGCACAGCTACTGGCAGTGACGGAGGACCCTCGTCACTGGGCTGTTGCCTACGGTTATGTCACCCAGTTAGACTTGGCCCTCTTGTCCCTTGGTACCAGTGTTAGTAACAGGCCTGCTGGTACAGTCCATCACACCTCCTGGCCACCATTATCTAACTCGCTGGAGAGGAGTCACTGGGTCATGGCACCTGCAGTCACGACCCCTCGCCTAGAAACACTTGCGTCACTGCACCAAATGGTCTGACCTCCAAGCTACTGTCATTGCAGTTCCTCTCTGGGAAATCAATAGAGTTGAAAATAGCACAGTTCAGTGTTTAATGATGAAGAGCACACCCTGTCTGGTGAGCCACTGTGGTAACATCATTATGATTAACCATCATCATAATCATTGTTTATGTCATCACTGTTTATTTCACTGAATTCCACCTCAGACTATTATTGACTTATTTTATCTGTCTCTACATTTTCTTTGTTCTTATTGAGTTTTTTTGTGTTTGTGTTATTTCGTGTTTGTGTGTTTCCTTTCTGGTTGTGGTTCCTTTCTTTGCTTTTGAATAGAGAGCAGCTATAACAAGCAAAGCGCTTTCCCTCTGGGATTAATAGTTTTTTGAGTCCTGAATCTGCACAGCTTGCCTACTGAACTATAAACCATGTTTTCTGTGCTCAAGTCCCCAGTTTGTTCTTGCTGTAAAAAAAAACAAAAAAACCTTTAAAACCTGAGTGAAAAATCAAACAAAGAGTTCAAAGCTGCAGAGTGTAAACAGATTCTGAGAGATGAAAATCTTGCAGAAAAGAAGAAATGTGTTCCAGATGGACCTGTGACGTTTTTCCTGTGCGAGCTGTAGATGTATTGTTAATTTATTGGTTCCTTGAAGAACAGTTCTGGTGAAAAGCTGTGCCTGGAGGAATCATTAACGGACATAAGGGGAACTCTGTGAAAAGAGATCTTTGAAGACACATATAATAGGTTAATAACTCTTTTTATGAAAAATGTCTGAGGAACTATTATGCTTCCACCTTTTATCCTGAATAATGATGGAGACCACAACCAACAAGACCTTTTTTCTTTTTGTATTTTAAAGCTAGAATTATTGCCTTGCAGATGTATGCTCACTGTATTATGTAGAGAAAACTTCTGAGCAATTTAATAACATATATTAAGTGTATTTTCTTTGGCAAATGGAAGACATATATGACTCTGGTAAATACTTTTCAGTGAGAAACACAACATCTTTACTTACAGGTGATTTTTACAGAGGGCTGATAGTCAGTGACTGTCACCTGGAGCTGTGGTGGACCACCAGAGGAACAGGAGGCCTCCTGCCTTGGTTGGACTCCTACAGGTACCTTTATTCTGCCAAATTTGAAGAAATCCCCTCGGGGTATTCCTGAGATATTAAGCTTAGCAAAAGTTGAATAAGGAAGACACTCTTCTATCTTCATCTCTCATTCACTACCTCTTCACTTCCTTTCACTTCTCTTCACCAATCAGTTTCTGCCATAGTCTCCGTGAGCCAATCATGTCATAGCTGTTAAATTTGAAATCTAGTTCTCTCTGCGCTGTGAGCTGTGACTTCAGTATTCTCCTGCTCTATTATCATTTTCAGGCATCACCTTCACTGGGTTCTGCACTGGTTCATTAGACTCCTGCTCAGTCATCATCATCATCTTATTCCTTCACCAGAGTCTAATGGGAATATCCCCCAATATCCACCCATCCATTCCTGTTCTCCTCAATACCTGACATCCCCTTTATATCATCTAATGTAAAGAAAGACTCCTCTCACTTTTATCATGTACTATGACAATAAATGACATTTAAGCACTTCTGCTCTATGTAGTCTACAGTGTGTATAAATGCAAATAAAGGCCAGAAAGGTCAAAGAAATTTGAATTTAATAAGCAACTGAACACCCATGCTAATTTCTTATGACTGAAACACCACTGAATTTATAGCATTTTACTAAAAATCATCTATGTAATTTAATTCAGTCATTTTAATTCCCTATTTTTAAATTAGTTTCTGACAAAATGTGATAGGATATAAAAATCTGAGCAACTGATTTAAAAAAATTAAACAGCGATGTGCCTCTAGGGACAGACACACTGAAATGTCTTAACAACCAGATGGACTGGCATGACATTTATTACAGATGTCTACTATGCCCAGTTTTTATGGCTCCTAATAACTTTTGTGACTATCCTACCTATAGTGCTAACATAAGATTACTTTTATTATTACATGGACATAAATGACATCCCCGTCATCTTCATCTTTGTGTTTTGTGCTAATTGGTAAATGTTTGCCTGCAAAAATGTCGCTAACTTTGTCAGTGTGAGCTTATGCTGATGTTAGCATTTAGCTCCTAGCCTATGAATATATTGAAATTGTATTACTGTATTTAAAGATGGCATCTCAATTATCCTATGACATATTATTAGTCTTGGGCCCAAATGACCAAAGCACTGGAGCCCTGCTCTAGCTGAGCTACTTCAGACGCATGAAAAAGTTACTGATATGTCTCTGTGTCAGCGAGGATCAGCGTCGGCCTGTTCATCTGTCTCATTCTTGTGAATGTGATTTCTGGAACACCTTGAGGGAATTTCTTTACCTTTGACATAAACGTCCACTTGGACTCAAGCATGAACTGATTAGATTTTGGTGGTCAAAGTATAATTTTTTATTATTTTATAGTTATTGTTTATGGGAAAAAGTATTTTTTGGCCAGTGTGCATCATGTGATCTCACAACAGGAGTTTGCTCACTACACATAAGTTACTTCAGAACCCAGAACTATTCATCAGAGCTGCTACAGAGAATCATGACATAATTTTGTTCTTCTGCCTTTCTGAAAAAATAAGCATATTTCTGGAATTTACTTTCTGTTCTCTAAAAGAAGTCAGCATCAACTACAGTATAAAAAAAATATTCATGATTTTACCAAACTGTTAATTTGTTAAAATAGAAAAAACTGCCATTAAAAACCCATATATGCAGATCAGTATCGTATGTCATCATGTCCATTAAATTCGCCAGGTCTCAGCCAACTTTAATGTCCTGGTTATGAATTCCGATGTGTAAAATCTCCTGCAGCCTCAGTTTTTTGTGTTCTGCTGATGTTACAGATGTTTGAGCTAAGTTTAACATTAAACTCTCTGATGGACTTCTCTGTCAAACTGTGATGTTTAGCTGATGTACGTCTAGGGGCTAATGGTAAAAGGGAATTCTTTAAAGACCACTGACACATAAATCTGTTGCAAGGCTGAATTTTCAGTTATTATAACATGTAGTTACAAATGTTTTAGGGTTTTTTAATGAGGTTTTTCTACTCATGGAGCAGGACCTGTGTGTTCTGGTTTCACTTTGGCTCTCTATTACTATTAATAGAGTATTACATATTTAAGTAATCTTGGAAGTGAATGGAAGTGAAAACACAGTTTTGACCTTTTCATCAGTCGCATCCCACACACTCACATCTCTGTTACGAAACTCCTACCAAACACATACATCACATTAACAAGAAACTGTTTTTTTGTACTTGACTGTTTTCTTTTTAATGCAGTGAGTAATTTTTCTGTCTAACTGCACCTGACTTCCTATCATGAAGTCCCTTCATGATAGGAAATGCCTCCTTGGCCAACAGGAACATAACACAATGGAGGACATTGTGAAGAATCACAGGGTTTGTCTTAAAACACGTGAAGTGGAGCAGGGGGCAGTGAGGAGGAAGAGAACATGTCTGGGTTTTAACGTTCTCATTCTGCGTCATTTCTCCATCAAAACGTATAAATCACAAGCGTGTCATCTAATGAAATTATAGAGACCCCTGCCCCTGCCATGTCTCATCTCCTCTCTGCATCATGTCCTCCAGCTTTTTATTGTACTGTTCCTCTGCACTTTCACAAGAAAATAGATGATGGTAATTTTGTCAGTGGCAGACACAGATAGCTGGGATGTGGACAGACATACAGACATGAAAAGAGAGTACATGATTGAATTAATGAATACTAGAGTCATATTAATGGAGGGCAGAGCAACCGTTTTTTTCTCTTGCGTCACACAGTTGTGTTTGTAACCAAAATGTGTTTCTTGTTTTCCATATTTTCTTACAGCGTCCTTCTGGAGAGAGTGAATGCTGAATACTCATGTTTCAGTTTCTGAAATGTGATTATCAGCCAAGTGTTAACATACTCCAGTGCAAAGGTTTTTTTTAGCTCCTGCTGAGCAGCTTTTAATGTTAAAGTATGTCATCGTGCTGTGAAGCCAAGGTGTCAGTATTGACATTTTGGTACTACTTTCAGATAAAGAATCATTTACTGCATAAAGATGTATAAGCTGTAATCAATTACTCTATTACTGGTTTATAAACTGTTTACTAATGGTTAATTGATTAGTTATAAACAAGTTATTACAAGTTTTAGTTGACAAATTGTTGAAAGTCCTTCTCCAGCACTTGAAGTAAAGACAGAAAGGGTATGGGGTTTTTCAATTTCTTATAAAGGAGAGACACATCTAAAGACTAGCTAAGAGTTACAGAGACTGAACAGTTCACATTTAGAGACTGTTTCCACCACAAATCGCAGATTTCTGATCTTTGACAGTCTGGAAGCAGCAAACACCCAAAGACTGAGCAGAGTCTGGGGAACATAACTGGAGAGAGAGCGACTGGATGTTCCTGCGAGTACGGAAACTGTTGTGTGTTCTTGTGTCAAAACAAACATGGACGTCAATCTGCAGCTTGTACTTATCAAGTACATTTACTCAAGTACTGTACTTCAGTACAATTTTGAGGTACTTTACTGGAATATTTCCATTTTATGTTATTTTTACTTTTACTCCACTACAATTATTTTAACATCATTAGTTACTAGTTACTTTTTGCAGGTTTAGACTCTTCAAAAATCATATTAATAAATGATGTCTCGTTTATGGATTAAGCTCCTGTCTTCTCGGTGGATTACTTTGACTTCTGTACTTGAAGCAACATTTAGAAGTTGTACTTTAGTACTTTTACTGGAGTAGAAAAATGAAAGGGTACATCTACTTGTAGTTACTGTGGTAATGTGTTTAAAAATCCTAATGAGAACGACTAGCAGCAAGGGTTCCACTGTAATCCACCACATCTGCAATTGTAAATGTCTACTGAAGAGGTCTCCTTATGAATAAAACCACTAAAAAGACAAAAGTGTTGGAATAAAAGAGGATTTTTCATGACCTCACATCCCAAAAAATAGTTGTTATCATTGACTCGGGTGTTATTAATGACTGAAAAATAAAGCAATTACATTAGTTATTGACCAGTAATAAAGCCATTTATTACTGATTGTAAGCTCTTCATAAGTAATGTCTTGGGTTAAATGTTTAAGAAATTTTAATATTCCTGATTTTGGAGAGAATTTGTTGGAAAATTAAGATTTTTTATACCTCAGAAACTACTTCAAGTTGTGACAGAATAATAAACCTTTGTATTTAAAAGCAGAAGATGTTACAACCACCAGATGGACTAAACAATGATCCATATTATTTATTTAGATTCCTGAGAATCACGTCATTGCAGCAAATAACAAGACAGTGGAAAAAGATCACACCTCTACACATGGAAAGATGGAAAAACCCAGTTTTGTTTTGTACTCATAAGAATTTACTAACGCAAGCACTGTTTCTCGCCAGAAATTGTTTTTCGTTCAAATAATTTCAACACCTGCTTAATCACTGGCAGCTCCTGAGCCTCGAGAGAAAGGAGGTCAAGGTCAGCACTACTTATGCTGCATTAGTAAAGCTGCATTTAGATGGGATAAACATTACGTGAGGATGTGTGAAAGAAAAAGTATTCTCTGTGGTTCCTGTTAATTAAACTCATTGTTCCAGACAGGATTTAAACTTTAAATCATGTTAACCTTCACACTTAGTAAATTAGGAATTTCTTATGTTGTATTTGCACATTTACTGTAAATCCATCTTCCAGTACTAGAGTCTAATGTCGGATTATGTGAAATACTTGAGGAACAGAATTTACCCAGTATAAAATCAGTTACAGCAGAGTGAACGGCTATAATCTGCAGCTGATTTCTCTGTCAACACCACCCATACCAAGGATAAAGACCGAGAGTTTCAATCTGACAACAAATAAGTTAACTTATTAATGGATTATACTGCAACTATATTTATAAAACACTTCCCCTTTGTAAAGTTAATCTAGTTCAGTTGGGTATTCAGTACCATCTCAACAAAATCAGGCTCCTGAACTAGTTTGAACTGAGTTCAAACTGAAGCAGAAGTACAAACTTTTTTTAGTGTCCGCTCACAGACGTCATACAAACTTACTTCATCAGTTAAATCCATCCCTGTTGCTACAAAAACATAAATAAATGCATAACTTCAGTTTCTTTTTTTTTTGTTAATTACAATCAGGGATGTCACTAGTATTGAAAGACAAAGGGGGCTTAGCCCCCAGGGTTGTAGGAGGGAATTAGCACATATAGCGAGCCCTGAAACATTTTCGCCAAACCTAAATAGGCTTCATTAATTTTATTATGTCGTGTTCAGCAGTTCTGCTGTTATCTGGCTCATTTTCTTTCAATGGCTTCTCTGGAAGATCCCCTGCCTTTGGTTTCCTTAGTCTTTAGGATGTCTACTTTGTTTTTTACATTTATATATTTTTTAATAACAGTCTAAATTAATCCATGAGTTTTTTAACAGCCTACATGTTGGGGTTGTGTTCATTAAAACATGCTAGCAAATATATCCATCAGCTGTAGCTGAACTTAGTCTAAATTTGTGTTAAAATACCAAACATCACCTTTTCTTTCACTTAAGGCACCAGAGTTGGTTACGTGAAGAGTCCCAGGCATGTCCTCAGACATTTTTTTTTACAGTAGGATTAACATACATACATACATGCACTGTTTTATAACTATTTTATTTTCATTGTTACAATTATCAGTCGGTGTGCAGCTGGTGAGTTCGTGTGTCTGTCTGTCGGGGCACAAATCCACCAGCTGAGCTATCGGAGACGACGCACGGTCTGCGATGTGTGAGCTTTATTGAATGCTGGTTTGCGCCAAGATGCCAGGGCTGGGTTTTAAAAAATAAAATAAAATCCCAGTTCGTCCCGAGCCATAAACAATACATTTTTTAAACCGAAGCTGCGGGCTGGACTTAACATCAGTAAAGTTAAGCAATTAACAGTCATTGACACCTACTCACAGTATCAGGCTATGAAGTGATTCTCTGACCGCTTCGCTCTGTTGATGAAGGTTGTTAACAAGCGACGACATGTAGCTTCCTCCTGGGTCCTAATGCCCGCAATCCTTCCTACAGCAGCTTAAACAACCAGTACGAACATTTTAATCAAATAATGATAACTAGACTTGTTATTATTTATTGTGATATATATGTATGTATATATAATTATAAAATATTATAATTATCTATAATTTTAGGGTTTGGGAACATTTTGGGGGGGCTTCAGCTCCCCCAAAATAGACCTAACGACGTGACCATGATTACAATTCTGAATAAATAAGTCCGACAGACACTGAACATATGTGTATGGCTTTCCTAGAAAAAATATTTTGATTTCAATTTTACTTTATTAGTAGCTCTAACTTTAACTTGTCCTGACCCTGCAGCTGAACAGTAACAACATCTTTGTAAGTCAGGAGAAGGAAAAGGCCAAGCACACACAAACCTGTATTGTGACTATTAAATTAGGTGAAACACACACCCACCTATTAGATAGCAATCTGAAAATGTGTAAGTGATGGGTGGATACTTTCTGCTTTAACCTAACAGTGTGCACAGTGCACAGAGAATCTAAAGAAAAAGATTACTGGGGCAGAGAACCACAAACGCACAAGATCACTGGCACACAGACCTACACTTACACAAGCACACAAACCCAGTCGTGCCTCTGGAAAGAGTTTGATGCTGATGTGCAGTGAAAGGCAGAGGTGGTGCATTAGCTGGAGTACAGAGCTGCTGTGAGTCAGACTGTGCAGCTGTGTCAGCTCGGCCGACAGACACTGCTCTCCAGGCTCTGTGTAGGTGTCTCTCAGGGGACAGTTGGGCTGTTCTGTTATGAAACCTCACAGTAGTTCAGACCAGCAGCTCCTGCAGCTTTGGGCCTGGTAACATCGCCCGCCTGGTAACACATCAGAGCACTTCATCTCAGCGTCACAGTGCTTTATTATGAAATGTTTTTAAATCATACATCCATTAACAGATTATCCCTGGCCCTTAATATTTCATTACATGACATGCTCACAATAAGCATTTTACTCAGTTTCAAGCCTTTTTAACCTTCAGTCTGGATTTGGGGATTTTGTTCTAAGGTCTTTCTCTTCTAGACTTTAATGTTGTTTTACATTGATTTTACAATAATCAAAAAAATACACACCCATGTCATTGACATGAAGCTTTTTCCAGATCCTCTGCACAATATAAAATAAAATGTAAAATCAGACCTTATTTCAGATAAATGCAGACAAAGCTATGTCCTCTTTTCACTAACTGGGATAGATGAACTTCAACCATCAAAAGTCTTAATATTATTTTAAATAATGGTATTTACTTTATGAAATATTAGCTTGTTTGTTTATCATAGACAACTCACAGTATTGACATTAGTAAGATGCAAATGTGATGGATTTAGTCAGTGACTCATTTTCATCTGAAGCCTCTGGTGAGACTGTTGAACAGAGAGCTGCAGTACATGTAAAAATACTCACCCCTCTTGGGAGTTTGCACAAGTTCTTTTTTCACGATATTGAATCATAGTTGATTTAATGAGGATTTACAAAAATAGTCAAAGTGGAAAAAGATCTCTATAAATGAATTGAAAGATGAAACAAGTGACTACACTGAGAAGTCACACAGTCAATTAGCCTGGAAGGTCTGACCATTCAGTGATCAGTATCCTTCCTCAAAACTAGACCATAAAGACAAACTCTCCAACCAACTCAAGCAAAGGTTATTGAATTAGAGGACGGATACAAGTAACTTTCAAAGTGACTGAATATGGCTCGGAGAACAGGTAAATCCACCATGAAAAAATGGAAGGAATATGGCACATGCAGAGATCTGCCTAAAGGCCAAAACTCAAAAACTGACAGGGTTGGTGAGGGAGGCCATCAGGACACCTGTGGCTCCTCTGAAGGAATTACAAGCTTTTGTAACTTTAGATGTGAGGGTTCTTCACCAGTCGTAACTTTTTGGGAGAATGACAAAGAGAAAAAAAAATGCTCATATTAACTCTTAACTAAAGTTTGCCAGAAGACATGTGAATTCAACTGGAAGAAGTTCTCTGGTCTGATGTGACCAAAATGAAAATTTTGGCCATCAAACTAGAGTCTATAACAACAACAGTTGCGATCTGCACAGTTTCATACATGGAAGCTTGTATCTCCTTCACAGGAAACACAGCTGTCTTGGTCGCCTCCCTCACTAGTCACTAAGTTTTTGAGCATGACCTGCTGTAGACAGATTTGTGCGTGTGCCGTATTACTTCCATTTCCTAATTATTATTATGGATTTGACCGTACTCCAAGGCATATTCAGTGACGGGAAATTTTTATTATATCCATCTGTTAACTCAGGAGCTTCCCAAGTCTAAAGGTCCCCTGCCCTATATGTTTTTCACCTATCCCTGCCCTACTCACTGCTGATTGTGAGTGGGTTGCTTCAAGTGTGATGTCCATTTAACTAATTACAGTAACTGGCTCCTGACAGCAGTGTTGTTAATGACTGCAGTGGCTCTTGATGATTGTCAGTACCTCTGTGCCACATGATGTACTCCAGTGTATCAGTGGCCTTGCATACCACAGACTGTAAGTGTTAACCGTCTCCATTTTCACAGACAGTAACATGAGCGCTGACACATGAGCTTACTGTATACATACCGTTTAGTCCGTGAGTGAGATAAGTCTGCAGCATGTGTCTCTTCTCACACACCTGCTTTTACACCAGTTTCTATTTTGTGTCTTGTGTTTTCCTTTAATGCAAATTTAAATATGCCTTTGAGAAAATGGCTCTCTGAAGAGTGCAGAAATGCCAAAGAGTATGCTGTAAATGTGGAAATGTGTGGTGTGTATACGTGTTTGTGCCAGATGATGGAAGAGATGCATATTGTTGTTATGACTCAGGAGCTTTTCCATTTTGGGAGCCCCCGTCCTTCCATCTGTTTTTTTCATCTCTTACGTCAATGCTTCCACACTGTCACCGAGTGAAAGGGTTTTCCCGCTCAATGCCCCTTGAGAGCTGCTGCCAGCCCTGCTCCAGGTCCTGCATTTTTACAGGCCACTGCATTTCAGTGCAAGCTGGAGAGAAGTCTTCAGTGGAAAAAGTAAATAAACTTCCTGACCAGCTTGCTGGTCTCCTTTGTTAAGAGTCAGACTTTTTCCAAACAGGTGTTTGTCCAGGGAAATAGTAAAATAATTAGTAATTTTTCCCTCAGTGAAAAGGCAAAATTAACATAAGATCATGACGTCAACAGGATGTGCTCTCACTTCCTCTGAAAAGAGCTTGCTCCTGTGATTGCAATAACAAAAGAGATGGCAAATTACTCTACTACTACTACTACTACTACTTAATATAACTGAGTAGAGGCACAAAGTCACAAAGTGACAGACAAACAACCTGAAGTGATCTGAGTACGTGACAATTAACATAACAGCAATGGAAAAATGGGAAGGAAAAAATAGCAAATAAAAAAGGTCAACCACCAGTCAAAAGTTTGGACACACATAGAAATGACCATGTTTGTGAAAGAAAAGCAGATTTCATACCATCAAATTGATCAGAATGAATGTGTAGACATTGTTCATATTGTAAATGACTATTGTAGCTGAAAACAACTGTTTTT
>JAUMHL010000014.1:9531000-9620239 GCA_032362345.1 Sandelia bainsii
TTCACCTGTAAAGGTTATAGTGCATTTTAGGTTCATCCTGAAATTTCACCCGAAAGCCGAATATCCCTAACTTTTTGAGTAGTGTATCTATGCTGAATATATCACATAATGTTCAGAGACAACATATTCTTTTCTGACAAAATATTCAGTTTTACAGTATAATATCCACTTGTAATGACAATGAATGTCACAAGAACTGAACTTGATGCCAAAAATAAAAAAAACACATCGTGAAGTGATATTTTGCTTTTGGGCCTATTGTGGAATTTCTGTGGTGTTTGCAGAGTAGTGACAACAGCATTAATTAAGTTTTTTATAGTTGTGTTTAGCAACTCACTGCTCTTGGTTATAATTAGGGAAAGATCAGGGCTTGGTATCATAGAGAAAAAGTCCACAGTGACAACATGTTTCATTACATTTAACCAAAACCACAATCTCTCCCTAACTTTAATCTTTTAAAGCTTTTGTAGATTCTCGATGTAAAGTGTAAAACCTGTTGACTATCCCTCCCATCTCCTGGGAATTCAGCTTCCATTCACAAATATAGTACTTCATATTACTTCTAGGTAATTTTCCTCCAAAGTTTTGTTTTCTGCAATTTTTTGTAGAAACATAACTGAATAGTTTTAGGAATAAATAAATAAATGGGGAATTTTGTGAATTTTTTAAAAATGCCAAAATGTTTTTCACTACTCACTTCATGGATGACTTGTGAGTGCCCTTATTTGGCCCTCGTGATGTTAAGTTAATCCACAACATTTCCATTTCTCTGTAATGGCATGTGATTAACAACCAGTTGAGGTTGTTAAGAAAAACAAACAATTATTTTCTGGCGTTTGTTTTTTATGTCCTCCTTTGGTTCCATTAGCTCAGTTTAATGCACGAAGCTCAGAACCACAGGTTGGTTTCAGAAGGTTTTGCTGTGTCAGCAGCGATCAGCACCCTGCTATCCTTGTTTTGGGTAAGAAAACTATTTACCAGCTATTTACCAGTGACTAAACATTTGTGGTTATGGTGAGGTACAAAAACAGCTTTGTTGGGGTTAGTATAATTGGCTTTGAAGAAGTACAACCTCAAACATTATGTACTGTAGTATTTATGTTGCTGTTGGTCACACACTCTGGCACAAACAACACATTTTATGTACTGATTTTTTAGAGATATACAGTCAGGATTCTAGGATTCGACCCTGCCACCTTCTGTATCCCAGTCTGATGCTTATCCCACTGAGGTACCAGGCCACCTTAGCCTGATGGTAGCAGGGTCTTGTTTGCCTTTTCGTCCTTGCCAGCTGGAAACTGTCCAGTTACAGTGAATCAGGAGTTCCTTCACTCATGTCCCATGTCCATTATTATTAAAATATGTATAAACACCTGTAGATGTTTTAAACCATTTAAGCAAACATAAGAGGATGCAACTACTGTCCCTACTAAACTACTAAACTAACATTAGCTTCTAGAGTATTTGTTAAACTAAACATTTTAAATCTTTCTTTAGCTGCTGCTTTTCCCAGATGGAAACTGATGTAGCAGCAAACGCTGTTTTGCAGGGTCCTGTTGTGCACTTCCGAAAGTTGTTTATTTACTTTGCTCTGATCCTCCATCAGTTCCACAAATCCTCTGGTGTTCATAGTGGTCCTGCCAGAGGGCTTGATTATTGGCAGTGACGCATGTGTACAGTTTCTCACTCACGTACACACAATTAGGAGGGTGGTAATCTTACAGCAAGGGGAGAAATCCAAAAGCCCCTACAGTGGCTTTCTGGGAATATTTCTGAGGATGTTTTTATCTGCTTTATTTCATGTTTAGACCAGCGAATATGTTTGTGTACAGTACAATAAACTATGGTGCCTCATATTCAGCAGTTCTTGTGGCTGCTACAGAACCACTGACCTTCTGAATTTCCCTTTTGTCGGTAGTTCCTCTCCCATCTGTGGCTAATCACTGGGGTGGGAAGTTCTTCTTCACGTTTCTGCAATTACACATTTCTATCCAGCATCTGTTTTATCTAATCATCTGTCTCCCCCTTAATTTACCCACAGAAATACTGTAGATTATATGAAACCCTTCTGCTCAATGCACTTTCAGTTTGAAAGTTACTTATTCAAACACTATCAATGTTTTATGGTGAGTCATCCGTCTGTCTGTGTCTGTGTAGACAAAGCCACAGACCTTCACTACTCATCTAAAATTATTAAAAGCCAGGTAGAAGTAGTACAAGTACACAAACAAGTTAAAAGTTTATTAATTAAATATTGTCTGTGTTTTTATAAGTATGAAATAATATTTCACAGGAAAGCATAGTTTAAAAAATGCCGCATTGCCTTCATTAACATTTGTGGCCCGATGATGGGCTGGAATCTGAAGTCTAAAGCTCCTGAAGTCCTCCAGGCCCTGAGGATACACAATCAGCAGTGATCGTATAATGTAAGGTGCATGTCTGTGTGGGCAGATCAGGTGAAATGAACCTGATGCCCTGTCTGAATGTGTAATAAATGTTAATGGGTGAACATGCACCGTGTAAGGCTTTTGGAAAGTAGTGAAAATAAATTAGCAGCATCCTAGAAAAAAGGTTTTGTGCCTTGAGATAACTTTTGTTGTGATTTGGAACTATCCCGAAAAAGGTTGTTCAGTGGCAACTGGACTTGTTTTAGTTCCTTGAAGATGTTTCATCCTCCATTCCAGAGGGCTTTCTCAATTCTGACTGACTGGTTGGAGTAGCAGGTTTACTCCAACCAGTCAGTCAGAATTGAGTCCAGTCAGTCAGAATTGAATGTTGTTGAAAACATAAATGTACAAATCCAGTCTAGATTTATTTGGCAAACTCTAAAAGGTGAAAAATATTACAAACAAGATTTTTAGTAATTAATTAAAAATAAAGGCTAAAGTTGCCCAAAGACTTGGTGTGAAACTAAAATAGAACAGCTTGTCAGGGTGGAGCAGATTTTACAGTGGAAGCACTATCTTTGCAGTGTATATCAGTGTATAATTGTATATCATGCCCTCTTCTCTTCTTTCATGCATTGTAATAAATGTAAAGGTGCAGAACCCTCTCGCTTACTATAGTGTTCAGTTGTCTGTTTTCTATTTAATTTCAATACTCAAAGCTACCAACAATACTCAGACAGACAAGTACAGTATGTACGTATGTACTTACATTCATAAAGAATATGTTCATTGTTGAGAGCATGTTACAGAGAGTTTGGTAGGTAATACAAGGTCAGGCCACAGTAGGCAGCAGCAGCAGCAGATGACTGATGTTTATGGTGGACACCAAATCTTCAGCGTTCTCTCACGCTAAATCCTCACAAGCACTTCCCTGTCGGTCATATCCAAATGTCAATCCGTATGTTACATTTGTAAATATGTGTGACTGCATATGTTTGAGTCAGCGAAGCTTCCCCCAGTGTAAATCTGTAAATGTAGTGACATTTGTAGGTGCTGAACAGGCAGTTCTCCATTCAGTCCTGCAGAATAATGAGCGAGTTGGATGAGGAGAGGACAGCAGCAGAGTTTACTTGGCTCATGGACGCTTTTGCTTCTCATTTTGCTGTTGCGTCATATGACTCCCACATAACTGTTCCTGCCAGACGTCAGACACCTGTCCGTTCTCGGTTTTATGAATAACCGGCCAGCACGAGGGTCATCAGAGTCCAGTGCATCATCTTTCTGCATCATAGTATTGTCATAGGGTGCCAGTGCATCATCAGTGTGCTTTGTCATCACTTAGTGGGAGAGGATAAGGTGTAAAGCAAAATCCTGGCTGATAGTGCTACTAATTTCTACTCCTCAAGTGTCAAGGTTTTATATTAAATTTGCCAATTTTTACTTTCAGCATGTATTCAGACATAATTATGTTATTTATTATGTATGAATGCATGCTCCAGACATAATACTACAGTATTTCAGTAATACTTACACATAATGTATGCCTTTAAATCTGATTACTTAGCAAACGCAATTGCTATTAGAGGGACGACGAAGACTTGTTTGTGTAGTCTTAATGTCTAAAAACACGCCTAAAATAAATGAATAAATGTAAAAAATAAGAATTTGAAAAATAAGGGATATAAGGCGAATAAAGAAGAAATTATTGTGTGTTCACTTATTCAAATGCTAAGATGTACTGTATATTGTGTTGCACAAGAAAGTCAAGTGTATACACACTATATTAGCTATATAATCTACATTTGCACGTGTGAGTGAAAACATGCATTTTACAGGTCAAATGATTCAAGGCAGAAGATGTACAGAGGTCAGAGTTCACTATTCTGATGACCTAAAAAATGTTTCAATGAGTGTCTGTGTGCAGAGACTTGAAACTCTTTAAAGTTATTTAAAACAACTAAACATAAATGAAAGCGAAAACATGTGAAAATCTGTAAAAAAAAAGTTGTTAAAGTCATGTTAAAAAAACTTCCCAAACCCAATCTTTTAATTGAATATTCAAACCACAGCCAGTTGAGGAAGTGAACTTTATTTAAATAAATAGCAACATAAATTATACAATCGTTCTTGAACAAACATTCTCTCTCCTTTGCTTTCTCTTTTTGTTCCTTCCCTACACACACACACACACACACACACACTCACACTCACACTCACACACACAGACATGCACATGCTCACACATTCAAGTAACAAATGACAAAGAATACCAAAGAAAAAAAAACATGAAATACTTCTTATTATCCAAAGTTTATCAAAAAGGGTCATCTTGCAGATTTGCATCAAGAGTCTTAGTGTTTCAATCTTTTTTTCCATCATGAGAAACAAAAACATTGGTAATAAGAAATGTGAATAAAGTGCTTGTCTCTGTTTACACAGCAAGTTGCAAGGTCAAAGAAGATATCAAAAGGGGCTTCTGAATGAAGGGCCAGCAATGGAGCCATCCATTATTCCTTCAGTGTAGAGATCAGAGATGGAGACCTCTGATCTCGGGTTCAGACAAAGGCACAGGTGTTGGTAATGAGTGTAATCAACTAAAATTGTTGGGTAAAAATATTAACACTGCATGTTTCCAATGTAGAAGAGGGACTGGAAAAACACTGCACCTCTACCAGATGTTTCACAGATATGAGGGAACTAACTATCTTCCTGCAATATTCTTGCAGCTTCTAATACATCATCTACACAATTAAACCAGCTTGTTGCAGGTCATTTCTACCTATTTCTAGCCTCAGAAGAATGTTCAACTTCCAGCACAACATGGTATTGCTATGTTTAGCTTTTTTCTTCTTTTCTAGAAAAGTACAAAAATGAATACCACCACGGTCCTGACAGCAACAGCTAGAGATGTTAACAACACATATAGTATTTAGTGGCCGCTGAAGTTTTTCTCAAAGCAAAAGCTAAGAAGATCGTGTGAAAATGCTAGGTAACCACCATGCTACATTTAGAGATAGCATTCAAAGTGAAAAGTCAGTAGTGTATCTGTGATAGATCACCCATCTCTTGTGCTGTTCACTCTTTGGTAAAACCCAAATTTTTCTTTTCAGTTAAAAATCTACGAACATGCTGTGTGAAGATACAGCATTTTGAAATGCCTTCAGTCTTTCCTTTCAATTTCTACAGTATCATGTTATTATGTTACAGAACTAGTACCTGTTCTAGTCAGCTAGCCAGCACAGCAAGGTCAAACAGACAAAAAAGTAAAAACAAAAGCCTCAGGCAAATATGCATGTACATTTTGACCATCCTATGTAGAGCCTCAGCTTTCCTTTGTATTTCAATGTGAAATATTGCACTATTCCCAGTCTTTGTTCTGTCCACATGAAAAGTGTCATTCTTCTGATAGTCTGGGACTGACAAGGTTTTACAGGTTTTTCTGATTCCAAATTCTTGCCTGAGGAGGTAGTAAAAGCATCTAACAAGAAGGTGCTCAAAAGAAGAGAATACAGATCGATGCATCCACATACTGTATGTAAGGTGCTACCAAGCTGACTGATGTACCTGTTGTGCTTTACTCAATCAGTGAGACACTCTCTTTGTTTCGGCTGGTGAGGATGTAGCAGTCTTTTTGCAGCTTGAGGTAAAAGCAGCACTTGCGTAGCTATAATAATCTTGCACAGAAAAAAAAAATCACAGTTTCAATACGAACCAAAATCAACTTCTTTAGTGAACGTTTGTGAGCTTAGGGCACTATACTGCATGTTCATTGCACTGCTACAGAGAAATGTCTCTTTAGAAAGGCGAAGAAAAATGGGAAAAAAAGAAATTATTTTGGTCTTCTGTCCAGTCGAGTGAAAAACAATGAGAACAGGAAATTACACAAAAGACAACTAAAAAAGAATGAGGAAGATGGAGCCTTCCTGTTTTCAAACAGTAAAAAAAAAAAATCTTAGACAGCGTCAAAATCATTTGAGACATATTTGTATCAGCTAACGTCAGCTCTCATTCAAGTGAGTCCATCAAGGAGCTGGATGACAGGCTTTCTGTCTATTATTGCTTCTCCGGCTGTCTGATACAGATTTTACACCTCATCCAGAGTTTGGTTATTGCTTAGTCTTTAGCTTATATGATATCAAAAGCATGACATAAACGTGTGTGGAACATGTGGACCCGTTGTTCTAAAATAAAGTGTACATTTGTTGTTTGGATCAGCTGTTTGTTTGTTCTCATCACTTCTGCTTTCTTTTCTTCCGGGGGCTCAAAATCAAGTCATTTTTGATCTAAGCATCTTCCACAGAGAGAACAATCGTTGGTCTTGATGGCTGAAGTTTTACTTCACCATCACACAGCTGCTGAGCTGCTGCTGCTTCCCAGACAGACCCAACTCCTGCATGTCAGGGTCTGTGCTGGAGGATGCGCCTATGCTCCACACTGTTGGTTTGGACAGGATGGGAAAGGTGCCTTGTGTTTCAGACTGGGGTTGCTGCTGAAAGCTGCAGGCCGGGAGAGGGTGGGGTTGCTGACTGATGTGCAGGTGAGCCTCGAGAAGGTAAGCAGCGGAGGCTACGGGAGACAGAGATGAGGTGTAGCAGGATGAGGAGGAAACAGATGAGGAGGTCTCGAGAGTTTGTTGCCAGGGGTTGTGTTGTAGACCCACTGAAGCTTGCTGAGGAGGGAGGGCAGAGGGAGTGGGAGTGTCAAACATGGGGGAGGAAGCAAAAACGGCAGTAGGTGGAGGAGAAGATGACTGTTGCTGGGCCAGAAAGAGCAGGGGATTCTGGGTAGGTCCTGTCTGAGCTGCTTTGACCTGAGGCTGGGGCTGGTGCTGGATCTGCAGCATCCTGGAAAACAGAGACAGAAGATCAGACTCTGTAGTAGGTTTTCAAAGTCTGCAGATTTCTGATCTACATGATCTGATGTGTGGAATTTAATAACAACGTGCTTTCGTGTAACAGTATGTCTCACCTCTGCTGGTGCAGCACCTCCTCCAGCATGCTGCGGTGCTCACAGAGGGCTGGGCCCAGTGACCCTCGGCTGCCGCGGTTACAGGAGGGTGGAGGAATAACCTGCCTTGTCAGACCCTTGATCTTATTTAATCCCAGTAGCCCTTTGGTGCGTGTGTTTTTCCTCAGCTGCTGGCGGAAAGCTTTGAGGCCTGCGAAAAGGCATGGGAAAGTGTTACACAATACTCCTTTGATCCTATAACGTTACACAGATTCGAGAAAGATGAAAATTAGATTGTGAGTGAGTTCATGATTCTGTTCCTGTACCTTGTGTAAGGGAGGTGTCAGAGGCTCTACGACCCTCCTGGAAACTGGCAGGGGGCAGGCTGCCCTGTGCCTGAGGAAGGAGGTGGGAGGAGAGGGCCAGAGGAGCTCCAGTTTGCAGCATAGCTCCACCTTCAGCCCCGGAGGCCAGAAGTGTTGACATCTCACCCATAGCAGCCTGCAAAGTGGGCGCAGGACTGGATGAAGATTTCAGACAGCTATCAGAGGAGGCACCATCAGAGGGGCTGACTACTATACCTACAGAAAGAGCACAGGGAAAAAATAAGATTCTATAGAACTGACAGAGTGAGGATTAATGTGTGATGTTTACATATGTTTGTCATACTAACATGGGGGGTTACACTGGTGGAAACGGGTAGACACTTCAGCCAGAGTGTGTCTGCGGGAGGTGGTGGTGGGAGGGAGAAGGGGCCCGAGAGTCTGTATTGCCTCCTCCTCTTCCAGGTCTCTGTGTCGCACCTCTTCGCTGATGCTTGTCTCCAGCAGGCTGTTGGGTGAAATGGAGCGATTCCAGAGCAATCTGTTGAGACTGGCCTCCACTGGAAACACCACACGCTGAAACAGAAGGAAGGAGACTGTTAGTCACTGATTGAGACACGCATGGGAGGCAGTTTCACAGCTGAATGTTGTTTTTTTCGTGTTTACCTGGAACAATCCACTTTGATCACACTCCATCTCCGAGTAGACAGGAGGAGTTTTCTTGGCTGGAGCTGAAAATGTTGTGGTTCTAAAGCTGTCGGTGGACTCCATAATTACCTAGATGAAAGCAGAAAACATACAACATTATAGACTTCAGCTTCAGGATGCAGACTGGATCCAGATTAGTCTGCACATACACAGATAGGGTGCTCACCTCTGGGCAGGTGGAGTCAGTGGTGCCTCTGGGTCTCTGGCTCCAGGTGCCACACTGGCGGCTCAGCTGTTGGGTGCGATGCTCTCTGACTCTTTCCAGCAGCAGGTAGTAGATAGCAGAGAAGTGATTGTAGCTGCTGTTCTGCAGAGACTAGGGATGAGGACAGAAGACAGTAATGTTTTTACTGCTTTGTTTAACTTCATTGGTTCCAAATGCAGTTGGATGTATCGTTCATTTTTGGCAGTTTTCTGTAATTTGTCAGTTCTACGTATAACAATAAATATAATCTTTTTAGGGACGACAGAGCACAAACCTCCTGAAATTGTAAACTGCGTGTTTTTGCTGTAACATTTCTAGATATGCATAAAACACGAGATTCTTTTCTTGTTCAGTCACCTCAATAGTCCTTTGGCGATCGATGCCCAGTGTGTTCATGATACCCAGCACAGGTTCACTGTAGTCTCCCAGGTTTGAGTTGTACTCTGTCAGGGAGTGGCAGAGGGTCTGGTGGGCAGCCGTTGGGCCTGCCAGCATCCAGCGGTGCTGCTTGATCTGGGCCATGGTGATCCTCTTGGCTGGATCCACCACTAGCATCTTACGGATCAGGTTTTCACAGTCTAGAGGACGTAAACAAGGTGTGAGTCTTGGAAGTGTTTTGCATTTAAATGAAACTGGTAATTAACAGTAATTTCATTATTAGCTATCAGGAATAATGGATACCTTGGGACATGAAGAACGGAATTCTGAATCGACCCTCTGTAACTCTCTGTCTGAGTGCAGGAAGGCTGGGTCCATCGAATGGAAGAGAGCCGCAGACTAGAACATACAGCACAACACCAAGGCTCTGTGCGGAAAATAGCAAAAATGAGAGCGTTAGCAATATTTTATAATGTTAATAATAACTCTTTGAATCAAGCTAACTATATTTTTCTCGCTTACCCAAATGTCCAACTGAGGACCCTCATACTCTTTCCCTTCAAACACCTCAGGGGCAGCATAAGGCGGGCTGCCACACCATGTAGACAGAGGCTCCCCTGCATTGTAGAAGTTTCCAAATCCAAAGTCTGCAAAACATAGACGGAGATACACAGTGATTTTGTTGTTCAAACATGTTTGTTTTCTCTACGTTCCAGCATAAAGAGCTCAGGGCAGTGGGACGCCGATACAGTTTGTTGCCTTCTTTCCACCACAGAGCCTTATGTAATTTGTCATCAGGGTGTTTGGAGACATTCATAGACCAGATCATATTAAGATAATGTTACACAAAAGGACTAGTTGTCCTTGCTCTGAGACTTTTTTTTCTTTAAGACTGTGTGCTAATGAGTCATAGCATTGATATTAGTCTTGGTAAAATGAGTGAATTATTCATACTTAATTAGTACAGACAGCACAACAATGATTTAATTAAGATAGTTTAGGAATCACAAAGCTGTGAGTATTTCCTTCAGGCATAAACTGTACTTCTACAAAAAAGCAGGACAGTGTCACACTCAAAGTATGGATTTCTAATCATACTGGATCTTCCTGCCACTAAATCAGTAACCATGGTATCTGTACATGTTCTGTGACAGACCTACCAGCCAGTTTGATATTCATGTTGGCATCCAGCAACAGGTTCTCAGTTTTTAGGTCACGGTGAACGATGTGGTGTCGGTGGCAGTAGTCCACTGCTGTAAGAATCTGCCAGAACTTTTTTCGTGCCTCATCTTCACTCATTCGGCCATTTGAGGTCAGGTGGTCTGCAGGGAGAGAGGATATTTTAGTTCAAGTCCATATATGAGCCAGAAATGTTCTGGTGCGCAATCTGTTGGGATCAACATATTCCGCATACATTAGCGTTTACAAGTGAAAGCTGAACTCACCAAACATCTCTCCATTCTTTGCATACTCTGTCACAATGTACAGCATGTCTTTGGTCTCCATGACCTAAGAAAATGTGAAAAAAGAAAGAAAAGTTTAAACCAAGTTGGTCAAACAAGCAGCTGGTGATGATGAAGAATACATTTTAGCTGAATAAAAGTTGTTCCAAGTTCTCCAGGGACGCCTGCTCTAGGCGTATGAGACATTTTCTAACCACAAAAATCCCCTTCTCATACTTCTCCATATTGTTCCACTTGCACAGAACAACAACACCCTAGCTTTCCATGGTGTGTGCCGTTGCATAAGCCAACCGTCAGTGACACATTTTTATCATGTTGTAAAATCCAACAAAACACATAAACAAAAACCAAAAGGGAAATGCTTAACATTCACACACAGATAATTTCTCCAGAGGCTGTGACTAGCTGGCAACAGATGCCAGTGTTGAATTTCAAGCTACCCGTATCTTTTAATTTCTTGGAAACTGAGGGACAGATTCACATGAGCTGTTTACATGTGTCCTGTCTACTGTATCAGAAACACCATCAGTCATAACCATGCAAACTACGCAGGCTGGAATGACACAATTCCCAGCTCTTTCCGGGAGCTCAAAGAAAGCTTTCATTTCCCAGGAGAGCCCTAGGCGACTGAGCTGAAAGGTTGCACAACAAAGCAAGTTTCACCAGACGACAAAGCCCCGTCAGGGTAATGCTGCAGACCAACTGTGAATTAAATGTCACTAAATTCCACTGGATGGTGAAGCTTCTTTTCAGCCACCAACAGTTTTAGAAAACCAAGCAAAGAACGATTCAATTCACAGGTGCCTCCAAGCAGGGAGTAGTCCTTATCTGTGAGATAACATAGCTCTCTGGAGCCCTGCCACCTCGAGGTGCAGCTGACGTCACAACTCTGAAGGACTGACACATTCCCCTCCTCAGAAGGTAAATTAAAACTGCTTTACATACCTTTGCATCCAAAGTATGTTATGATTATGATTTCACTGACTCAAATATTCAAATCCAAACTCTGTGTATTTTTATATTTCAGATATGATGAGTGCATAATTTGCATAATTTTCAAAATTCTGATGTTTTTTATCTTTGGGATCTTAACTAGAATTTCAAATGAACATGTGCAATTTTGAAAAGAACTTTCTCAAAATAGCAGATGTGCAGAGTTTGTACTCACTGCCCCACCAGTGTTGGAAATGCATGAGTATGAGTATGAGAGAAGTGTGTGACTAATAAAAGGTCAGAGAGCGATAGAGAGAAATGGAGAGTTTGATGATTAGTGACTATAGAGAAAACACACACATTATGTTCTTAGAAAGGAAACTGACACTATGAAGAAATAAGCACTAAGATCACAAGACGGTCATATGACACCATCATTCCTTTGTACAGGAAGGAGAGAAAAAGGGTAAGAAGGTTGTTCACCATCATCAAGTACCAAGCATCTGACTAGTATTACCTCAGAATACCCAAGGGCACAGAGAACAAAGATGAATGGTGTGTCTTGGCACTCAGTTTCTACACACCTGACATGTCTGAAGAATGCGTGAAACACAAATACATTTAACTCACGCAACATCTGTATATTCACATTTATTATTTACATGAGTTTTGGTTATCACAAATCTGTAATATGTCTTAAAAATTTTATTTTCTTGGTCTTAAAATTCAAAACATAATAGTATTTGACTATTTGATTCCTTCATTATATCTTTCTTACCGTCCATTCATACTTAACAGTCTGCTGCTTAAAGCTGGACATGAAGAAATCCTCAAAAGGTAGCAAAACAATACAGAGCTACACAAAAAAAGTCTAAAGTAAAAAAGAAAGAAAGGGCATTGTATGTTTGCTTGCGTAGGTGTGTGTTAGTGCGCTTGTTGCCAGACGCGTGCCAAGGCATCTGCAAGGCCAGCTAAGGAGGAAAAAGCGGATTCTTTCCACTAAGTCTTCAATTTGATTAGGAGTAAAGCAGTGCTTGTGGGGTCGCCTTCACGTGACGCACAGACACATTGCACTTGGCTTTAACAGATGCTAATTGGGCTTAGCATTCAGATCCATGGACACATCTCCAGCCAGCCCTCTCCTGACTATTCAGTTTCCCGTTTCTCTGCACTCACTTGCACCATTATATAACTGAATGCATCCTAGAAAAGCATTGTTCCAAGCACTGACTGGTACCCATGATTATTCTTTAAATGTCTCTTCCTCTTGCTTTGTAACATACACACATGCAGACACACACAAATGCACAGAGAGAGGTCAAAAGGGATTGCACTAATGCTGTTGTGCTGTACTTATTATTCAATGTGCAGCTCAATACAAGCTGGTACAAACCACTTAGATAACAAATGGCCCTTATTTTTGCCACACATAATAGCACTGCTGCATCCACAAAGGAACAGTAATGAGGCACAATGCTCTGCACGACAACAATGTTTTTGAGAGAAATAAATATGTCCCCACTTTGAAAAGCTTTCCACTCCATTGCATTGTACTCCCAGAGTCATGTATGTTTTCAGACATGCTCCCTGCACAAGGAGCCATCACACAGCAGGCTACACAGCGAGCGTCTGGTGACAGTGAGGATGTTGCACAGGTTGAATAACACAGTTTTCCGAGCACACACCCTCCTACCTTCATACAAACACATGCACGTCAAACAGCAACACTGCACGAAGATGAAAGATAATACACACCTGGTACAGTTTGATGATATGGGGGTGGTTTAGGAGCTTCATAATCTGCACTTCTCTGTAAATTTTCTCCAGGTTGGAGGGGTTCAGCCTGGTCTTATCGATAATCTTTATGGCCACCTGAAAAAAAACAACCCAGAAACATTTTTAGTTTGCAAATTTAAAAAAACAACAAATATAGGTTTTGCACCCTAAAATAACAGTAAATAAAAATGCACAATGACAGGAGGAGAGCTGCTGACCTGTGTTTTGGTGACTTTATGCTTCGCCAGTTTCACCACAGCAAAGTTTCCTTTCCCCAGGGTGCGGATGATCTCATAGAAGCCGACCTGCAGTGGCCTTCCCTGGGCAGGGTTGGACTGAGGCCCCCGGCTGTTCTCTGTCATGATCACCATAGTGCACCAACAATCTGGAGTTACAGCTGATAAATTTAGGCTTGTACCTGCAGAGAGAAAAACAGGATTATATGATCTATAATTTATTGATCCTTATTGTACTGAACAATCCCAGATATAGATTACATTAAAAAAAATATTTCATTCATTTCAGCTTGTAAGTAAATACAGTATGTAGGATACACAGGCTACTTATAGTATCTGGTAGTAACACATCTACGGTGCAGCAGCGGGGAAACTCGTGTCTAACAAACTAGTGCAGTAGGGAAAGTACAGACTAAACCCGAAGTGAGTAAAGTGCTATAATTCCCCAGTTATATCGAAAATCATTTTAAGTCTAAAAATACGTATTCCAGTTATAAAAAAAACTTAAAACTGTCAAAATGCATTTTCTTAATGTGTCGAATCTGAGGCCATTATTCAGTTACAGCATGCAGGTAATTTATGACGTTAAATTGATCCGATTGAACTGAAAGTAAAATCGATGAGTAAATGGACAGAAACGAAAACTCGCTTTGGAGCGCGTTAGAAAAATTAAAAATAATTGTTAATGAATTAATGAAATGTTAATCAGTGAAATACGAGTTAAAAGTTGAGTCTTACCTTAAAAAGTGGACATAAACCACCTTCTCTCACAGTTCAGACAGCTCTCTTTGTAATTGTAAACCATTCCACAACCAGAGCGGGGATCAACACAACCAAGAGGAAAAACTGTGGAAAACACGCACAGCAACTTTTTCCTCCAGTCTTTACGTTTTACTTTACACGAGTGTTTCGGCCCGGGACTGGACTGCGGCCGGTGTGTGCCTGTGCGCTCCGCCGGAATGCAGAACATGGGGCTTCGGCACTCATACGGGGAACTCCTCCTCCTCCACCTCCTCCTCCCTCCGCCATAACAAATTGATATCCACCTTATTAACGTCACACCCGCGTCAGAGCTCCGAGCTGGGTGCAAGGCAAGGCCGGGCTCGAGCGCAAGGAACGGGTTGCCGGGCAACCGCGCGGCTCGGGCGCACGGTGACGCGAGTGCTGATGGAGGGGTTGCTTGGAGATGGGGACGGTGACGTCAGTCACAGAGATGTGCCACCACGTGATGTTTCCCTCTGCCGGGCTGTAGCTCGCGGACAGCCCGGCTGCGCGCGCGCCTTCAGCAGGAACAGAAAGAGAAAGCAACTGGTGATGAACAGGGAGACTGCTTCTATTGTTTACCAAGTTGACCTCGTTCTATTCTATTCTACTGTGCATTGTTTTGGTCTTTTTTCAGATATTAATGCTCTAATATTTTTTATATTAATAATAAAAAAAAATAGAAACAAATACACAGTAACTGTAGCACATACATCGATCCTTAGCAGCCTAATTAATCAGCAACAGATAATTGTTTTTATTGCTTATTAAATGAACTTAATATTCTATTATATTTGTTTTGTTTCTTACCAACACTATAGATTATTTTTGTTTACTGAGTAAACCTCAAATTAATTTTATTAAATTCTATTCCATTCTGTTCTATTCATGGATTAGGTCAGTACTTAGCAATTCTTCTCTTTGGCAGCTGTATCAGAGTTTATATATGTTGCTTTGTTGGTGTATGGCAACTTGTGGCACAGGAGACATTGAACAGAGAGAAGAATGAAAATGCAATTAGAATCAGTAAAATCTGGATGCAGATATCTTGCAGTCAGTTAAGAAAGAGAGACTAAAGAGGCTGTCTTATACAGGCAGTCTGACTTCACTGAAAATCTGTGGGCAGATTTTAAACGTGTGTGTGCAAGACAGCCTAAAAATAACTTAGAACTTGAATGAGCTGCATGGAGCAGTGGGTGAGCATTGCTAAAGACTTCGCTGACTACAAAACCTGTAACCTATGACAAAATAACACAGTATAACTGATATTAATGATTACGTTTGCTGACTTTATGTTCCAGCAAAACTACATTTTAGCATACCACAGATAAACATGATGTCTCTAAGGGAATCCTGTGAAATTAAATCAAATGTACCATTATCTTTAATTACCACAATTAAACATGTTTGCAGTTATAAATGTTAATAAGGTGCTGTTGAGGTAAAATATAATTGCCAATGCCTCAACACAGAGGGAGCACAGCAGTTTCAGGCAGACAAGACAGACAGGGAGAACAGGGAGGATGTGAGTGTTAACAAAGTATGAGGAACAGAGCTGCATGAAGACCAGATGACACATAGACATATAATACATGCATATGTGATAACACACCGTCCATGTCAATCTTCACATTACATACTGCAAGAAAATTAATTATGTGAATGCAAAGCAAAGCCTTGTTTTTATAACAGTTAAGGAAAAATATATAATACCATAATAACCTAGTTGTGCATCTGGATTGTTTGTGAATCAGTTCACACAGGCAGATGTCCAACCTGTCCTTGTCATTTATGCATCCAAACTAGTGACTACATGCTGCTGATTTTCAGTAATGACAGGGGTATCCTGTGGCCTCCTCCTTTTTGTCTCTCAGACTGAGCAGCAGCTTAAAGCTTATTGAAGATTTTCCTGTGGAGGTGCCATTTTCACAGGGTGAGCAGAAAAAACACAGTGCAGGCCATTAGTATAATATCAGAGAGCACAGGTTATATTTACTGGTGTGGGAGTGCAAGTTAAAGGGGGGTGCGTGTGTTTCTACTGGGAGTGATTCAAATAAAAGAAAGGAAATGGAAGAAAGAAAAGGAAATTGTACCTAATTATCAAGAATTTATGATGAGAATATATACACGATCACGTTACACATAGATGTTTGGACTGTGTGTCCTATAACCAGAGTGCCTGACACCACACGGAGACCAAACAAAGACAACAACTATCACATGTTTCAGAGGGTGGACATACTGTCAAATTTCAAAGCGTGCATAGAGGTGCGCAGGTGAGTACAAATACCACACATGAGCCTCAGTAAGGAGTAAGGAGGTCCCACGGCCTGAAATGTTAAAGGAATGCAAACTGCATGCAAAATATTTGAACTGAAAGGTCACGCAATATTTTGATGCACATTTACAACGAAACCACCCAGCCCACTCTGCTCCTCCTCTCACTGTTTTCATAACCAAATGTCGCTACCTGGTGCCATTTGAATATCTGCCTCTGCTGCCTCTGTCACAGTCATTGCATTTCCTGAGTGTAGGCAAAGCAGACACAGTTACAGAAACGGTCTTTACTTGAGTACTTGTACATTGGTTTGCTTTGGACTTGATCTAAAGTTAACTAACTTCTTCCACAAAGTAAGGCTTTAGCATTAAATGTTCTCAGTGTAATGAAATAATAAGGGGTGCGTTTTATTGTGTCTCTGGCTTTCAAATGTTACATGAGCTCACTTTAAGCAGTAGATAAAGTGAAAACCTTTAGAAAAAGCCTCTTATTAAATCAACAGAACGCCAGTGTGGTTTATGTTGTGTAGTCTTAGTTAACACTTGCAGCTTTACTCACCCTTTTAGTGATACTTTTTTTTTTTAGTGATCACATTTTGAAGTGATTAGTCATTATGATTAGTCATTAATCATGATGATTAATGCAACAGCTGAATCAACATGTTTAATTATTAGAAAAAGGTTTGTTTCACATCGGACAGGATGTAAAACCACTTTTTTCACATCCTCAAGGTTGCCAACAAGAATAAAACTTTAATTGCTTTTGTCTTGTCTTTTACATTTTGATCTTTTTCTTTCCATTATTTGTACTTTTCTATTAATTCATCTGTATTTACATATTTTTATACAATAAATACATTTTATTGTAAATGTAACATATTGGTATTAGGCATAATGATGATTTTACATTTTTCTGTTTCCTAACATAATCCATCCATCCATCCATTTTCTTAACCGCTTGTCCTCGTAAGGGTCACGGGGGGTGCTGGAGCCTATCCCAGCTGTCATCGGGCGAGAGGCGGGGTACATCCTGGACAGGTCGCCAATCCATTGCAGGGCCGCCTAACATAATCATCACAGAGAAAATGTAAAGAAGATTTGAATAAACAGTATGGTCAGTAGGACAAATCCATCCATCCATCCATATCTGAATAGAAATACAAATATAAAATACTGGGCAGACATTGTTTTGTCTACAAGGGTTATCAGAATAAACGAAATATCACGTTTTACTACACGTTGAGTTTGTCAAAGGTCAACTCAGGGAGTATTTCAGCCTCATTTAATCACATTTGTTTTTAAATTTTGAAGATTCACACTTTCCTGTTGTTTCCTGTTTGACTGTTTTTGCTAGTAAACATGCTGAGGTATGTAGGCTGCGTCTTTTCAAACTAATTACTGTCTACATAATTGAAACACCAATAATGGCAGGAATACAATGTTCAATGAGAATCAAAGATGCAATTCCTGGAGATCAGACATTCACTTATCTTTATCCGGTGTCATGTAATTATGTTTGTCTACTAGATTTAATGAAATTCAAATGCCCACTGGCTGTTCTTTTCCTGACAATACATATCAAGGTCTATCTGGACTTCAAGGTCAGGATCACAAGACTGCAGAAAACCCTTTAAGGGTTAGATATGAGTCTACAAAACAAGATTAGACTTAGCACAGTGGAAGAAAACAAATCCCATACTTTTCATTAAAGGGACAATTCACAGCTATTTACAGCTCTGACTGAGAGCCACCATTAAACATCACATATGCTAAAACAGAAACGTTCACATCCACACTGGTCTGTTCAGCTACAGAACTGCTGCTTCTCTTTTTTTGCATTTGCTTATAAATAACTTAACCTTTCATTCAAACTCTCGTGTCAAAGACAGCAGTGACCTCTGTGTCACACTTTGAGTGAGCACACAGTATCACAGAGTCTCAAACATCTGCTGGATCTGACCTTGTCTAACCAAAGAGTCAGCCTCTTCTGACTACTGACTACTCATGTTGTCTCAGGCTTTTATTTTTATCAGTGGCGGCCAGTCAATAGAGGGCGCTGGGGCACCGCCCCACCTGGCTCACATGAAGAAGAAGAGGGCAATAGGAATCACATAAAATAATTTTACAAAACGTAAAAATTTAAATAAACGATCTATACATTATACAGTCCATGAGTACTGTGTATAATTTGCATTAAAGTGTAGTTTAAAAATGTTCTCTCACTCTTTTACCACGACGTCGTGTGACGTATTTCCTGTTTGGGGAGCAAAAATCTTTACCATAGACCTACGCTATAACTGGTGCATGTGCACTGGAACCCCCTCTAATACAAAGTATAGGAGAACCTCGGGGCGCAAAATCTTGCGCCCAAAGCCCGCCCACAAGACTGACGTCACCGCTCCAGACCCGGAAATTCAAGCGGAAATTCACCGCGGAGCTTGTGTTTTGTTTACAGTCAGTTGGAGGAGCAGTTTTTTCATCATGGATAATACAAATTCAGTTGCTAAAAACTGAACTGTTCCACAGAAGAACCCCACAGGAAAAGCATTGACTTTGAGCCGGACATCAAAATCAAACAACAAACACCAGACAGAGGGAGAAATTACACTCAGTCTTTCTCCAGAAACTGGTCTGAGAAGAAGTCCTGGTTAACTGTCTGTTCTGAGACCAGAGCTTTTTTTGTTTCTCCTGCCTCCTCTGTCAGCTGCCAGGAACAGAACGAGCCTGGATTCAAACAGGTATTACTGATTTAAAACATTTTCCTGATAAAGTGAGAAAGAATGAACAGACTAGCAGCTACATGGAAAATGCTGTGTGTCTTACAATGTTCTGTAATGTGAATATCACTACACAGCTTAATGAAAGCTACAGGATAGCACATAATGTTTTGACATAATGAGGAGGGTGACAAAAACGGACGCATTTTGTCTAAAATAATAGACTGTATTAAATTCTGTGGTGCGTTTGAGCTCTCAATCCTGGCAGTTTCATGGGTCTGGTGGACTTTGTTGGATGCAGCAGCACCTTCAGACTGTTACTGTGTTTAAGGAGACATTGAGACAGTACAGAATGAGCTCCTTGACTGCACGTTCTCAGGAGACACAGGCGAAATGTACTTATAAATAGTAAATGACTGAAAATACATGTGTTTCACATGTATTTGTACGTTAATTTAATCGTTTAAAGTAGTGTGATGCATAAGAATGGTGCTTTGGTTTATACTAGTGGTGATATATGGTTAAAGCGCAACTAAAAACTTGCAAAAGTGCGTCCCCCCAAAAAATAATTTCACCAGCCGCCACTGATTTTTATAATGCTTGAATACATTTCATGAATGAATTTGATGGACAGACTGTATAAACTGTTAATGTAATAACTGTGGTTAAAATAAAGAAGGTTGCTATAGCTGTACCTACGCAGTTTCCTGCAAAACATAGGGTCAACAGTTCAATCCCCAGCTTCTCTTCTCCACATGTCAAAATGTCCTTGGACAAAATCCTTAATGCCCAAGTAGCAGCACCTATAATGTAAAATGACTTTAACAACTATTTCCCTATGGGAACAATAAAACAGCTATGCCAGCCACTGCCAATTAATGTCACGCTGCATGGAGTTTGTGTTTATACGTGGCATGTTGTGAGGATTGCGTTGCCTGAGTTGGAAGCTGTATTTTTCTGTCAAGTCTCCGAGAAACGTCACCATGGGTCAGTGCTGCTGCATTAAGAACTGTCATGGAAGGTCATACCATCATTCAGGGTGAAAACAGGACTGTGAAATACTTTTTTTTACCAATAATGTAAATGAATTAGAGATACGGCTGGGACCTGACTGTATTCTTGCAGTTTGCCAGCTTGTGAATTACCAAGTCTTGCACCCATCCACTATGAACTGTTCTTGACATACTGTTATGAAGAATGTGAAGATATGTCACACTGTGTTGCATGTTGTGGGATGGGAGTGACACATTGTGAGGTACATGATCTGTTTACTACAGTGGTAACCTGCATGCTTTTTGTTTTGTTTGGCTAAAAATTTGTGTAAATTGTTCAAATTTGATGAAGAAGGAGGGATGGATATTGTTTGGCGACTGTTGTTGTACTGATTGTTTACAATTTCTCCCCTCAATCCCCTTCTGTTCTCTCCACAGGATTTCAGTAACTGACTCCTGCATCTATGTTGAATATCTGTTGGTACTGCAAATGGCTTTCACCATCTCCACATACACAGTCCTCAGCTTACACCCTGCACACATACACTACACATTAGCCAACAACAGGCTCTTAGACCTGCAGGAAAAGCATTTTAGTTCAGGTCTGACGTTAAGTAATGATGCAGTACTTCCTGTTTTCAAAGTGTGACATTTTACTCTTTATGCATATGAAAGAGAACTTTATTGGCAAAAGTGCAGTTGCTCAGTCTTTAAAAGCTTACAATTAAAAGATGATTTTAATATCAATGTCAGTGTGTCATCAATGTAATTCTTTTTGTATATTTGTGAAATATTTGACAGCTCATGATAATTTTAAATATGTACACTGACCTACTACCTGGGGCTGATGTTTCACTCACTAACCTCAATCCATTTATCTATTTGTTTTGCTCCTTGCTTTTGCGACATCCAACAGTCTGTGAAAAGCTTCTTTGTTTGATCACTTGGTGTCATTGTGTCTTGTGGAGGACAGGAGTTCCATTCTTCTGAGGTAATTAACACTGGCCTGTCTACGCTTGTTGACTTTGGCAGGCGAGGGCTGTCCTCGTGAGCTTGTGCGTCAAGCTATCATCCAGGAGGTCCAGTACCAGGCCTCCACAAACAAACAATTTCAGTGATGAGGCCATTACAGATCTCTCACTCACACATACTCACGTATTTCTCACAGACTGTAGGGTTTGTGGTTTGAATTCTCATATAAATTATTAATCAGTGACAATAAGTCACAGTTTGACATATCAGTCCAGTGTCAATGTGTTCCACTTTGTTTTAAAGGGAAAATCACTGTGTTTGGGCTTAAAGGGGTTTAGTATTATAGGGTGGTGGAAATACATAATATTCCTTAGAGACTGATATTTACTATGTAGAAAATAAATTATGCTGCAATCATCTGGAGGCTTTTCCACAGAAGCTGTTTGGTTGTACTGGCCCCAAAGGTGCAAGAAAGGTGGAACATTAATAATGAGAATGATTTTAAATGTTTCCACTCATAAAAATAAACACAGGACAAACAACATGAATAGGAATATATCACAAGAATAACCAGATATTAACAATTATATGCAAATGTAATATTTATAATATTTTTATACGTTATAAACTTTATTGTGGCTAAAAAATACTGAACCAATAGGCAGCAGCATATCTTGAAGATGACTTTCTTAACCTCTTGAAGACAGAAAAACAAATGTCCTGTTTCTCAAAGCCATGTCACTAAGCTAGTTATTTGAGGTTCTGCAAGATGTATTTATTTCCATATTTTGGTGTGTCTATGTGAAATGTTATGTATATACCAATCACAAATTTATCTTGAGGGTTTTACAATTCGCACAGCATACAGCACCCTCTGTCCTTAGACTCTCAAATCACAGAAATCCAACCCCACCCACAAACTCCCTGTCCTCATCAACCTCAACCAATCAACCTCAAAATAATTAATAGATTACAGCACTGCACAAAAGCTCTCTGTTAATGAACTGCAGCTATGCAGCTGTCAAGTGTCCATATTTCCATCTTGATTCATGGATGATTTATCACGATTCATGAGATGACAGACATTTGCTGGTGGCTAGGTTCCTTTATTTGCACATGAGGGTCCAGAAATCTGAAGTAGCAGCTATCAGAAAAAGTGACAAAACAACTGTAAGATGTGTGTGTACCATCTCCATCTGAGTTTCTGAAGGGAAAAAAGAGAATAACTGACCATCCTGCGCATTTTTTAGTATGAATACTGATGACTCTCTAGTCCCTTGGAAGGATCCTGAGGTGAAGGACTAGAACTGCATTCACACAAGGTTGGCAGGAAGAACAGGAAAACATCTCATAAATCCAACTTTGGAGCATTCAAGTATTATTCCCAAATGCTTATCCCCACTGCTAACATTGTAGTCACAGTATTTAAATAAGCTAAATTAGCTATGAAGTGTTGGTATATTTGGACAGAGCTAAGCTTCATATTTAGCATACAGACATAAAAAGCTATCAATCTTTTCATCTAACACTAGGAAAGAAGCCAAATAATTGTACTGAAGAGTGGGAGTGTGGGGTGTCAGGGCCATTGTTACATTTCCTCCTGAAGTTCTCCGCCAAGGCTATCCCTTGTCACCAGTCCTGTCAGGTTTGGGGACATCAGAACCACTCCTCTGCTTTTTGCAGATGATGTGATTCCCTTTCAATTTACCAGTCAGTCTTCATTCCAACACTCACCACAAGCTTTGTGTGGTGACCAAAAGAATGAGATCACAAAGACATGCAGGCAAAATGAGTTTCCATTGTCAGGTTGCTGGGCTCAACATTAGAGATGGGGTACAAAATCTGGACATCTGGAGGCATTACAAATTCAGCTGAGGCTGATTGGGCATCTTAACAGGATGCTTCCTGATGCCTTCCATTTGAGGTTTTCCACGTATGTCCATCTGGAAGGAGAAGAAGAAGAGATCATGCATTTTAACTGACCTAGGAATGCTTTGGGATTTCCGAGGTGGAGCTGGAAAACATGCTGGAGAGAGGGAATTCTGGACTACCTTGCTGAACCTGCTTCAACTTCGAGTTGACTCTGGATAAGCTGTAGAAAATGCATAGATGAATAGAAGGTCATCATGGCAGCTTTGCTTCAGTTTTGTCTTTTGAGAGTAATTTTAGCTAAAGATTGGAGTTTTGCAATAATTTGCAGTATCACTAACTCAACTGGGCAGTGAATGGTTACCTCATAATTACATGTATTTTTTTATGTTTGCATGCTTAAAAGTTTTTTAAACTAAAGACACAAGGAAATGTAAACTGATCTTCATGGGCAAGACCAATCTTCTATTTAATCTGTTTTCATGATCACTGTTCACAACAGTAACAAAAGCCCTTTCTGCTAAAAAAATGCACTTTGTATTGTACTATCAGCAGAGCTGCTGATACAGTAATCCTGTGGTGTCAGTTTTCTCAAGATGTAAATACCTGGCCACTGACTGTATCTGCACAGAGCCTTTATGAATACTTGTGTGCGCAAAAACCCCTCTGGAGACAGAGCTATGTGCGTCATAACACAGATCAGCTTATTATCCTGGGCTGAGGGTGGCAGAAGTAGGGAATGTGGGGTACCCAGAAAGGTGATAGCAAGCTTGACAAGGGGAATGAAATGAAAAGTAGACGGGGAACAAAGATAGAGACTCAGCTCAATAGAATGACTAGACTAACAACAGGAAATAAAAGAGAGTAAAAGAAAGGATGAGAAAGTACAAAAACAGAGAGAGCAGTGAGAAAGAGGTCAGCACTGAGTAGAGCAGGATGATGCACCTCTTGTGATGATTTAGTGATGTAATGCTCTTATTCGACCACGCTGAAAATATAGAGAGTGAATTAATTTTTATCTTTTTTTTAAAATCTGGGTCACTTTTGTCTTTCTCTCTCCACTCCAAACAAACACACACACACATAGCCTTTAAGTGCAGTACAGACACATACGCACATGGTTACAAAAAACCCACACACAGACCAAACCAACAGGGGATTTACTGAATTGAGCTGCTCATGGTGAAGTGGATTTAATACATGAGACAGTGGAAAATCAGCAGAAACACAAGACCTGATTAAAATCATGTATTAAACAAATAAAGCCATTAAAGCTCCCTCAGACTGCAGGATGGGGAGGGGGATAAGGGGATGAAACTATGAGACTATGCTGGTGAAATGTAAATACAACTAAGACCTACAGTAACATGCTGATGTTGTGGGCAACATTCACTCTCTTAGTTTAGCATGTGAGTAAAAAATAGTATTAAAAAGTATAGCTGAGCCTCATGGGAATGTCATTAGTTAGGCAGATATGTGGTCATAGTACCACTCATGGTGCAACACAGCCTACTACAAATTAAATTTATATATTTCTAAATTATTTTCTATTTATGTTTTTATGGCACTGTGAATTCTGGAAAGATTATGTTGAGAGTTGATTCATGATGGTGTGGTGGTTAGCACTGTCGCAAGAAGGACCTGGGTTTGAATCCACAGGTTGGCTGGGTGCATTTCTTTGTACAGTGTGCATGTTCTCCCTGTGTTTGCATGGGTTGTATCCAGGTACTCCGGCTTCCTCCCACCGTCCAAAGACATGCATGTTAGGTTATTTGGTGACTTTAAATTGTCTGTAGGTGCGAATGTTTGTCTGTCTCTATAAGTCAGCCCTGTGGTGTCATGTCCAGGGTGTACTCCAACTCACCCAATAACAACTGGGATACCGACACTTACAAGGACAAGCAGTTTGGATAATAGGTCAATGGATCTTGGATTGACTAACTGACAGTAAAAAGCGCTTCATGGCATATAATATAAACCATGATATGCTGTCTCTGATATATTGTAATTTATGTACTGAGGAGACAGAAATCTAGTGTGGATTGGAAGTGACACTGAATGAGTCCAGATGGAAAGAAAGTTGCAAGTTTTATCCCTCCAGCTGTTGCTGCATCTTGTGCGCCTTATCTTGTTGCTTACTGTCCATATGGTCTCTCAGCTGGCCCCTAAGGCCAGATAACAGTTCTTAACTCAACAGAAGAGAGAGAGGCAGCGAGTGCATGGATAACTATAAACACATATGGCTTCAGAACTAAATTCCAAGGTGATGGTTGTTAAAGGAAGCCAACCATCCGGTAGTGATAAGCTTTGGAATAAAATGCATTATCAATTGCTTGTTCTTGCACATATGGTTCCTGCATGTCTGTGCTAATCTAAATTGATTTATCATCCGTTTGCCTCAAACTTGTAACTCACTGTAATGCACTCACACTCAAAACTCACTTTACTCATTTCCTTATTTTCTTTGCTTAATTTGTACCACTGCCTCTATTTGTTGGTTCTGAGCAGACTGGCAACAGGTTGAGTGAAACGTAATGCTTTGATTGCTTTTGATTTGGTGGTGGTAAGTTTGAGAGAAGTCTGCCAGAGAAAAGAACAGCTAAGCATGGATTAAGAGACATAAGCTGGTCGAAGGAGAGTGTCTGAGAGGCAAAAAGGACATCTGTGTGTTTGCCTGGTCTAGCCATGTGAGCACAGACTTTGGAGACTAACAGAGAGAGGGAAGGGGATACCCTTCTGTAACAAAGCCAAAAAAGGAAAGCTAGAGGTAGGGTCACGATGTCAGTCCTCATGCAATGTTGTCTGTTCCTGATGTTAAGTAGGAACAGTTGCTCTGATTTCCTCTGACCTCTGATCTTTTTAATAGCCAACATGTAAATCAAAGCATATACATGCGCAGTAGCATAATATACAGAAGCAACTAAATTAGAGACACTTTTCTTTTAAATTGTATGCATCATACATATTTTTTGTTGATGAAACTAACACAATTTAGGAAATCTGTCATTTTCCTGTAATTGTTCTGGACAAATAACACAGCTACAGTATCTCAGACTCAGCACAAAGTTTCCATCTTCCAGCTTCTTCCTTATCCTCTGCACAAAAACACTTGGCCAATCATTGCAAGAGAATGTCAACACACACACACACACACACACACACACACACACATTCAGTCTCTGATACAGTTTTGTCTGATACATGCTCATCCAGCCTAAAGTGTGCAATCCAGCAGAGATAATGAGCAGCATTTTGTTTTGGATTTTTTTAATATACATGAATTAATAAAAACAAGATGATTTATTGCTTATCTAAAATTGTGATTGTGTTCTCTTTTAGCCTGTAGCATGCCTTTAGTATATTGACTGAACCTAATAATATGCTGTGTATGCAGCTCTCTAGGAAAGTCTTTTTTCATGACACCCACACTGTGACTCAAATATTATTATCTTAGTGTGATACTCTTTGTGTATAATTAACATTAGCTGCATGATGACATTTCCTGAGCTTTATTAATGTTCTGGAGATATGAAAAAGGTGGTGGAGGAATTATTGTCCCACATGATTGACAATACAAATACTCCAGTCACAGTGATCAGGTGGGAGGCTGAATGCCACATACCTCTTCTGCAGAGAAGCCCTTGTGCAATCACTGCAAACACGCACACACACACACACAGAAAGCCACAGTAAATGCAGAACATATTGTTTGTTTCTCAGAGAATCAGACGTGCTCTAGCTTCCTGTGGAGCTGCAGAACTGTGGGATCATTCAGTCTCTGATAAGGTTTTTTAAATTTAATTTTTCTGCCCAGTGCTCATGGGGATTCAGCTGATTTAGAGTATTAAACTCCACATGCTACACAGAACAAATAGGGAACAAACCAATGATCAAAAAATACAAATGCACAAAAGGAATTCCACTTCCTTTTGTATTTGAATTTTTGGATGTGTACTTCTTATGTAGGGATACAACTGAATACAAAAGTTAATGTAATGATGAGTTACTG
This sequence comes from Sandelia bainsii, assembly GCA_032362345.1. Classification (NCBI taxonomy): domain Eukaryota; kingdom Metazoa; phylum Chordata; class Actinopteri; order Anabantiformes; family Anabantidae; genus Sandelia; species Sandelia bainsii. The sequence continues at coordinate 9,557,955 of JAUMHL010000014.1, forward strand.
TGCAGCCCTGTTACAGTTTAACTCTTGTCTATCATTACTTTTGTTTTAATTCAACAGGTTGGCAGTTTTTCAAACCATCTTCTCATAAAAAAACGATGTATTAATACTCATATTTTCTCTAATTTGCACATTCAATGGTGTAGCTGTCTACCATAATGTCAGACATGCCAACTGAAATCATAGCCCCTCGTTTGAACCTCTGACTGTTTTGCATTGTGTTTGATTTTGTTGCTAAGGCCGTTGTGAGATAAAAGCAGACAAGTGATAGTTTGACACAGGTCCTCCTCTGTTCCTCATCCAACTCTACCTGCTCTCTTTATCCAGCACCAGACCACCCACTGCTCGCTTTAATGATGAACCTCAGATTAACTGCTACACAAAGACCACTCTTGTTTCCATTGCCTTTCACCCTCCCACACCCCTTCTTTCTTTCTCAGTTTATCTATTTCCACTATAGTACCTTCTCTGCAGTCAGTAAATGTCAGCCACTTAGGGAACGAAAACAAATATCCAAGAGAGTGAAACAGCTAGAGGGGTCACCTGTCACACGGTGCAGCAGCATCTGCTCATCCAGCTTAAAATGCACGATCCAGTCAGACCTTATGGCATTTTTAGCTGCAGAGATAAGAGAGCTGCTAGACTTCAAATCAGCATAGCTTATGACAGAACTGTTATTTATTTGATATATGTTTTAGTATTCTCTTTCAGGCAACACCTTCAGCTGTAGCCTGTATGACGACAGCCTGATAATAAGCAGTGTATGTAGCTCTCTAGGAAAGTCTCCTTCTTTTTTATGATATCCTCCCACACTTTAAGTCAAATATTATCTTAGTGTGATACTCTCTGAGTATAATTAACTTCAGGTGCATGATGACATTTCCGCTGCCTTAATGATAAAACAGTGAAATAATTTTCATGCAGGTATGGCAATATAAATATGTTGGTGGGATCATTAGGTATGTTTTGAATCACAGCGTCACAGTGTGATTTTCTCCCTCCATATACCATGATCCTTTGTCATTTTTAGTTAGCCCATGTCAGTTTGTGATTTTTTTTTCTGCTATAATATTGTTAATGTAATCTCTCTTCCATCAAGCCTCTTCTTTAAATATAAATCTCACTGTTCCTGTTTCCCCCCTTTTCTCTCCCCTCCCCTCCACCTTCCTCTTCCTTCGTGTCACTGAGTGGTGAGCAGACTGCTTGGTCAAAAGGAGGTATGGGCAATGATGTCAGCAGCCTGCGTCAGAATCTCAGGGGCACGTTTACAATCCCCTTAACTGAACTGAGCCTGCCATCGAGATCACTGTGCACTAATCACTGCTAGTGGTGTGTCTTTGTGTATGTTCTTCAATTTTCTCCACCAGCCCAGTCCCTCAATCTATAAAGAAGCAGAGAGGTGTATCTACTCTGCAAATGCACAGCAGCTTGAGCTAAAAAGACACACATATGCTCAGGACATGTGAGTAAATAGGAAGAAACACACACACACACACACACACACACACACACACACACACACACACACACACAGTCCTTGTGGAAAACAGTGTGTAACCCTACAATGGCTCATAATACATTTTTATCAGTTTTCCTTTCTCAGAGCACCAATCCATCACAGTTCTCCTTGTGGGTCATGGCTTTCCCTGAGAAAGAAAAAAACTCCTCATTACAATTTCTGCAGAAGGGTGCAATTCTAATGCTCCTTGTTGAGGAATCACTGTGTTCATGGTCACAGATAATGTCGGATTGTTGTGCTGCTGGGCGTGTTGAACTTCCAGTGAAATGAGTCAGCGGGATTGTGGTTTGCATTTATGCTCCACTGCATCATAAAGTGGCATAAACACTGACCTCAGTGCAAGGGCACAGGTCTGGTTTCAAAGCTACTAGAGACAAAGGGTGGGGTGAAATACGTCAACAAGGCAGTTAAATCAGAGTTTATTTTATGGTTAATTTTGTAATCAAGGCACATTTGCATCATCAAGGATGTTTTAAAGGCTCCAGCTCTCACTGCGCTGTTTTGTCTTAGCATTGCACTGCTCTACATTTGTTAGATAGAATACCTTCAGTATTTGGGGAGGCAGTAGCTCAGTTGGTACAGCAGTTGTGCATGAACCCGAAGGTCAGTGATTCCTACTGGGTATATGCCAAGGTGTATTGGACAAGACACTGAAACCCCGTAGTAGTGCTAACATGTACTGTCTGGCAGCTGTCTGACAACAATTTCCCCAAGGGAATCAATAAAGTATGTTATTATCATTATTAACGAATAGAAACTGATGTTATACAAAGGATGATGACACTGAGCATGTGCAGTGAGCTTGCCTTATAGAGTGTGTTGACTGTACTTATTTACAGCATGCAACAGTGTGGATGGACCAACACTGAAATTTGTTCTAACCTTGTGATTATTAAGTTAAGTTTTCAACCCAACAGTTCGCACAGTTAAACATGGTGGTGGGAGCTAGTGCTGTGGGCCAGGTTTGGTGTTTCAGTCATAGGGGGACATGTTTACAATCCCGTTGGTCGGGTGCATGGGATCACAAAGATTATAACAGTGTATAACACTCTTAACAGTGATGACGCCTCTGGTGCATCAGCCTTCTGTGGTTTTAATCCTAAAGAAGTCTTAAGGAAAACAGCACTCCTGATTAGATAAGAGCACTCCTGATTAACGTGATGTTAATCATGAAACTATGGATAATCTGAAATAATTACATTTTTACATCAGAAAATGCTTTGTAACAAGTGGCATGCAGTCCCTCTGAGTACATCAGGAATGAGTGGATTCAACAAGATATTGTCAAGATATTTCAGTCTGGGCCAGAATGATGGACTGTCTGAAACTTCCATCCCTAGACCCATGGTGCTAAAGATTTTAGAAAACTCTTCTAATGCAAAATAATATATTCTACAGTTGTCAATATTACTGGTCATGAGTAGTAAACTGAACTTCATATATAAAGTCTGCCTTTAATAGAGCTCCTGGTGTGGATTAGCCTGACATCATGCATGCTGTTTTTGCACATAAATCTTCAAGCTTATATGCACTCAGTAGCCTTAACTGGCGTCATTACAGAGAGGTGATAGTGTGTTGCTGCTTTCTGTTCAGATCGTCAAATGGCTCTCAACATCTGCTCAGGCTTGACTCGAACATCCATCACGCGGTTTAGCGATGCTGCAGAACTGAGCTGTGAGGGGAGAGGAAGGGAGTGTGAGGTAACCCATTAACTGGTTAGAGCTGTCAGAGGGGCTGTGACCACACAAACAGAGCGGTTGTGCTGCATTTACGTCAGACAGCAGCTGTGGTTCATCCCTCCCCCCTGCTGTACTATGAGAATCAGCCAGACAGGCTGCAGGACAGGGAAAGAAAAATACTGCAAGGAGTTGTATGTTTGCTTTTGCGGACACGCTGATATGCTCCACAATGCACACACACAACACACAGGCACACAAATGAGAATAAAGTGGGTGCCCAAGGCATTTCCACGGAGGAGGAAAGATTTATACACGTACAAACATAAAGCTTCTATAATCCGTGACATGACATCTGCTATAATCCTCCATGGCATTTAGTGCACACGGCTGAGCGATTATAACAGGTGTCACGTCATGTTTAAGACAGGATTATGCTGCTTTAGGTTGCATGTGTCTAGCAGCAAACATAATGTACGTGAAGGTGTGAAATCACTGGGCTGCACTCTTATATGTGATTTATTGTTTTAATTAGGGAGTGTGTGGAGTGATGTCTCCTGTGTGGGATTTTAACTTCCCACCCTTAATTCTGTGGAAAGATGAGAAGAACAAATACAATAAATAAATAAAGAAAACAAAATTTACTAGAGCAGTATAGGGTTAAAGGTTTTAGTAGGAAAAAAATCACCAGGAAACACAGATCTTTTTCATGATTGAGAAAGTCCATTATCAACTGTTCTTCACACGTTGCCTTTGTTTGCTCTCACTGATGTCAAACTAGACAATCATGTGACAGTATAGAACAGACAGTACTATAGTGCATTATGTTTATTGTCAGAGTTTTTGACATTTGCAGATGTCTGTGTGTGTGTGTGTGTGTGTCCTCAACAGGCAAAGTAAAGGCTGTTTACTAACTAGGTCAAACTCCCTTGAAGCATAAACAGCATAAACAGTCACTTTGTAAATGTTCAATGCCACACGAGGTTTATAGGGCACAGAACATTAGATCAAGTGAGCTGTAAAATGACATGGTGCCTTTTAAGCTTGGTGGTTTCTTTTATTATAAACAAACCTCATGAAAATACCAAAACCATTAATGCATCTGTTTCTCAATACTTTTTGACTTACACTGTCTGAGGCACTCTGAGCCAGCTTGTTTCTACTCAAGATGCAAATTTTTACCAGGTAATTTTCTAAAACATAAGAGCACTACTGAAGGAACACGTCAAATACAAATTCAGCAGTGTGGTTCATTGTACGTACACAGACCACACTTGTTATTTATTATTACAACCCTGTGTGTGTTCCTTGCAGCTGTATGGTGTCCTGCTGTTTAATATTTGCCCTAGTTGTTAATGAATGTGAACACATTCAGCTTCATTCATTCACATACATCCATTGTTTAACACTGATATCTGTTGTCATGTCTGTTTGCTGATGCTCTCTGCGTTCCGGCTGTTCATCACTTCTGTCATTTTAGTTCATACATCGCTTACGTCATTTGAGTTTGTCATTTCAACCATCACTTCACATTAAATAGTCTGTAAGTTCATCAGACAGATGCAAAATATGCTGTGTAAATTTCAGAATCGTCGTCCTGTATTGACATGTTATGTAAAACTGCATATCTATTTTCTTACTAGATCTCAACATACTGTAAATAAAGACAATTACCTTTTGTAGACATGTAATATGGTTTATGTCTGCAAATGTGACATGCCTTGCCATGTCATCTTTTTAATGTACTTAAATAATTAAAGTGCCTGTAATAAAAGATGAAATGATGTTTTGAAACAAGACTGATGCTAATGTGTCTGTGACTGAACCACAAATGTCAACCTCACAGTGGTGCTAAATTCAGGGACTCATAAGAATCACAGGGATTCATCCTCTGAGACCAAGAAAGTCTAAAGCCAGTTTTAGAGTGCCTGGTTTTTAATCTTGACTGGAAATAGCTATAATTATTAAACTCAAACTAACAATATACCTCTACTAGTAAAACCAGCTTTTAATTTGTTGTATTACAGTACACAATATACTGTACCTTATTTGGCACAGCTAAACAGAAAATCATAAAAGTATTTCTTTGTGTAGACACAGAAAATGTGGTTTCAATATGAGCTAATCATGTTTTTTAATGTTCTGTAATAATTGGGTCAAGAATGTTTTGCAAGAGATTAAATAATTATGTTTTCAAAAAAGTAAATCAGACATCTGAGATCTGTGTCTCAAACTTTGGAAGTTTGGCAATAAATGAAAAATATATATACTGTATTCACACAAATAAAAGAAGTAATATGCATGTATGTTACAGTACTGCTTTGGGAATATTATCACTGATGTTCCAAGGCACTCAAGCTCACTGAATCAAAATGGAAAGCAAACACGTAATCAGACAGGAAAACTGAAAACGGAGGAAAAATAGAAAAGCCATCAATTATAATCTTTCTGTGAGAGAGCCGGTGCTGTGCTGGCATCAGAAGAAACTGATGTCACCTCCAAAGCTGCAGCCACCCAACCCCCTCCTTCACCAGCGTGTGAAGAAAGCCTGCATCACTGCTGAGCCTGATGATCGCCTTTCTTCTCCCTGGAGGGCACCTCACTGGTGTGTGACTATGTGACTACGATATCCTCCTAGAGCTGTATCTCTGTAGTCTTGCATTTTTATGATAAATGGAGACAGGTGCAGTGCCTGATGTGTTGTAATGTAGTGAACACATGCTGCAGTTCCAGATGTTCTATAGTTTACTGTAGATAAAGATTCATGTCATGCAAAGAAATTAACAATGGAGTGGAAACACAAAGAACAGTTCACAGGCAAATATTGAGACAAACAATACACTACAGCATCATGACAGATGGTATAACAGTGTGTGTGCAGCAAAATAGCATACTTCCTCTCTGCAGTGACACAATGAATCATACAAAACCACAAATGGCAGAGTACATACACCTCGACAAAAGGCAATCCAATACATCTCTGCATGGGGGCACAAAGGAGGGTAAAAACAGATGAAGGTTCTACACAAATTCCTCCTGAACATTGTGCAGGTCTAGAGGTTCAATCAGTCATTTAAATCCAATAACTTTTTCCAACAGCGCTTTGAACGTTTAATAGGTGTGTTTGATCAAGACAGAGAAAATTGTATTGTTCATGTTTCATTAGCTTAAGCACGTTGTGTTTGTGAAGATCAGATCACATTTTATAGCGAGTGCAGAAAATCAGGTCATTCCCAAGGGTTCACATACTTGTTTTGTCATTGTGTATCAACAGGGAATTGCAGCAGTTTTAACTTCTAGATGCACAGCCAGACCATCATCTGCATTACATCAGTGCTGGCCTCATGGCTTTCCTTTTCTGGTGTTGTTTTATTCATCCAGCCCTGACTCTCCTCTTTCAAGCTTCCAAAGAAAGAATTTCCTGTTTCGCTTAGCACAGAAGATTCACTCTGTTTTTCTATTATAGGCTCGGAAAACATTTTATTTACACACTATGTAGTGAAATTCAAAATTCACATTTCATTATATTGAAATTCTGATATTAACTATTTACTTTTAGTTTAGACATGATACTACTATATTCATTAGACCTGCTTAGAAACTGAATGACACAAAAGGCTGCAAAAGACTTCTCTCACACTAGAGCACTACACTTTTAATACTCATGACTTTGACATTTAGTTTGGGTGGACACTCGCCCAAGAGGAAGTAACCAACCAAACCCATGCTAGTATAATTAACACAAATTGTGGTTGTTGACATGGTTGATAGCATGGGTGTTAATAAAGTGTGCACAAGACAGAGTTTAAAAAAAATGCTTAAACCTAACCTCCAGTTTCACCCATGACAAGTTTAACTTGTGAGCTTGTTCAGCTTGTAGAGTAACTGCTGATGTGTACAACGCTGCTCATTCTGAGTCTGGGAAAAGATTTACAACAGGAGGAAACCTTAGTCTCAGGGGAAGAATTGTTACCCTTGACCTAAATAAAGAAAGGCAGGAAGGGGGAAATACTTAGGAAATGCAAGTGCCTGTTGCAGCACATATTGCTTTGCTCTATTGCATGCATTATTACTGTTGACAGCTTCTGTGTAGTGAAGGAGCTCTCTTACAGTCAGAATGTTTAACAACACAACAGGTCTAGTGACATTTTCTTGATTTCAGGAAGACCATTATAACTTATAGGTCATGGTTTTTACACACAAGCAAGATAGTGAAGTAAGTTTTGTATAGGACTATAAAAAACATTGTTAAGTCATTATTGTATTTTAACTGTTGTTGTTTTAACTGTATTTAACTGTTTAAAATTGTGTAAGGGGTTTGAAGAAAAAGTAAACATTTAAAGAGCAGCACTCTTAGTACTTTTCTATTAATTCTAAAAGGCTGAATACATTAGAAAAAGTCTTCAGAGATTATGTTTACAGGTGACACTATATACAAGTTTCCAAATCCTGGCAGGAATGGAATTTTCCAACATGCCAAATACACATATTATATTGCAATGGAAAATCTATGACGTAACCAAGTATGTCCCCTCTAGCTTCAGCTTCATTGCTACTTTATAATTTCAATTAACTTGAAAGTAACTCCAGAGACAGGCAGTGATTGGGGACCAGCCCAGAACATAATTCATAGAGAAATGTAGACCACAAACTCTGAGAGGCATAAAAGCTATTCAGGTCTCACTGATTTTTGTAGACATAATCTACGTCAAATCAAATTTAAAAAGACAAGATTGGATGTTTTAATACACACTAGAGGTCTGATGATGTTCCACTGAGTAGCTGGTTCAGGTTTCAAAAGAAACGTGAATGTGTTTATCCAGGATGAAGAAGTTTGGTGCCAACACAAGCGTTTTGAAATAGAGAGAATAAAATATATCCCACATGAAACACAGCATCAAATTGACATACTTGGTATTTGCAAAACTATACTGATACTGTGGTATGGGGTCAAACTCCAGGGGTAATTTTATGTCCCCAGACGTCAGCAACAATTTTTTGTAATACTGTAACTTTGGTGAAAAAACATGTAAAGAGAGGGGAAGACCGTGTCTGTATGCACAACAAATGTGATATGGTGTACACACTCAAAAACTGAATGTGTCACAGTGGCTAATCTGGTTTTGTTAGAGCTGCAGCAGTACTTCCCACACCTGAACAGGATAACCAGTATCAACAGAAAGGCAGCAATGAAGTGAGCTTGAAGACTGAGTTTCGGGTCAGTGTGCCTGATGTGAGCAAACAGACAGTATTCAGGTGGGATATTGACCCAGGCTGATAAGCTATCAGCAGACATTCCTGTGTAGATGTGTAGCCAAGGTCAGTGACAGAAATCAAGACACAGGAACTGGCAGCAGGCCCATAGATTCACATTGGAGTGACGCATGAAGAGACATTTGAATGACTCAACATTCAACAGAACTGAAAGTGATTCACTGTAAAAATGATCGAATCACTTCTACTTACGGTAATCTATAAATATTTTGAAAAAAGATATAATTTACTAACACACCACCTTCCCTTTTCTTAATACCAGTTTGTGAATTTTACCTGACTTTTTGCACTCGTAGCCTGTGTCCTGTGGTATTAAAGACACTGAATGCATTTGCTTGTTTGATTCAACCGGTATCACAGTGGTTAAATAAAAGTACAATCAGAAACAGTTACTGTGAATGTTTTGTTATTTTATTGTGCTCAGTTACTGTGACATTTATTTACTTTATACTGCAACTTAATATTTCTTCTCCCAGACTCTTTTAGGTGAGTATAAACTACCCTTTGGCTATCTGAATCAGCCCATGAATAACATTACATAACTGCTAATAATGCACCTGTATTCATCTGTAAGTGTTCATATTACACTGCAGCCTTACAGGAGGCAGTTGAAAAGGTGGGTGTTGTACCCAATACAGAACTGCACTGTACTGAGCAGAATAAAACATAATAAAACATAATGGGAGTTTTTGCCTTCCTTCAGTAAATGAAGTGGGACACATGCAAATTACTTTTGGCTTCCACATACATTTGTTTTAATAGTAATATAAAAATATCTAAAAGTTGGATATATTTTATTGAAGTTTAGAATCATCAGTACTATTACAACATCTTTGGTGCTCTTACTATAATACAGAAAAGTCCAAATTTGATATTAATCTCTTCCTTATAATGTCTAAGCATGCTAAGCTCACTAAGCTCACGTGATAATAAACACAACACAAGACACTGTAAATAAAGAGGTGAAGACACAAAATGTTACCACAAACAATTTCCATGGAGGTCCACAACAACCAAAATTAGCTTCAGTTCAAATGAGAAATTTATTAACTAAATATCATTAAAATCATATACATTAAGACATTTCCCTTTGGTTACTACGTATAGCTTACTCTGACCATACCTGAACCAGCTAGACTGAAAGTCATGAAGAATATAATATGGTTCAAATGTTTTGGATCACTAAGAAATGGCCTTGTTTTTGAAAAAATATAATTATATTTTTTCAAAAACATCAGATATACCAATCCTGACTCCTAAGCTTCAGAAATACTGTGTAGACATTGTTAATGTTGTAAATGACAATGTAGCTGGATGTCTTTATTGGAATACCTACACAGGCATACAGGGGCCCATTATCAGAAAACATTAGGCCTGTGTATGTCAATTTAAAAGGCTAAATGATCATTAGAAATTCATTTTGCAATTATATTAGCACATCTAAAAACATGTATGGCTAACGGCATTTCTGAGTGTCCCCTAACATTTAAATAAGTGAAATTATTTTTCAACATAAGTTTTTATTTTTATTTTTTATATTCATTGAAATATATGCATTGTAGTGGTAGTGTAGTATAGGGAGTGTTGTGAACTGATCCTGCTCAAAACATTTTTGCATACCGTTGTGTTGTCTCATACTAATTAGTGCTCAAATCCATAAATACCGACCTCGATGTCACATGTTGAGGAAAGGTGAAGGCAGAGACTTCGGAAAACTGGGTAACGAAGTGCCTCCTAGAGCATGCTAAATGGTTTGCTAATGAAGTGGAGCCTGACATCATCACAGTGATATCAGGCTCATTAACATGCTCTTCATTTCAAAACCTCAGAAAAACAGCTCTGGAGCAGTGCATGCTGGGATAAACTCCAGCCACTTATAGGATTAACAGGTTTAGAAAAATGGATAGTGGATGTAAGACTCTAACAGCGCACGAAAAAAAAAAGCTTTCCAAGCATTTCTTAAGGCCACATGTTGATATTTCCGTGGACAAGACACCAAAACCTGTACTAGAGCTGATATGAACTGTCTGGCCGATGCCCAAACAACAATTTCCCCAAGGGGATCAATAAAGTATGTTATTGTTGTATAGTTGGTGTTCAGAGGCTCCGGTGGGATATCAACAATATTTGTCATCAAGTGGTGACTTACTATAGTAAATATCTCCCTCCAGTGTTCAGAAATAATACTTCACTACATCTAAAGCAAGCAGTTCTGGGATTTATTTGTATGCAAAAATGCAAACTGTGTGAAATCAGCAGTAATACTAAACATATTTATAGAAAATAAAATAATAAGTAAAGTAAATATCATCATCTGTGTCAGCCCCAGCAGTGCTGTTCAGACCCCCACTTGTGTTTGTCAGGTTCTTGGTGTATACTCCCACCTGGTGGTAAAGAAGAAACAATTTTTAATCTTTTACAATCACAGGAAATTACACAGCAAATTACAGGAGATCTAATTTGTGCAGGATACCTTCACCTGGAATTTCACATTTGCAATGCGTACGGTTGAGTCTGCACTAATGCTGCTGAACGAATTCTCAATATTTTAAATATTAATAGAAAATAAAATGTTTAGAGGATTAACATCATATTTAATGTGCTGAATCTGGAGTAAATGCACTGGGCAGTTTTAAAAATGATTACAGTAGTTTGGACATTGATTACTATCTTGGAATAATAATAATAATAATCATAATACAATTATCCAAAGACAAAACACTAGGATTTCCACCACCGTTGGACACCTTGGAAACACGTTGGACACATGTCTAAGTTTTCAGAAGCCAGGCACAATGTTAGTAAGGTAAGTGGCACAGCTTATTTCAGTTGGTGGGGTATTTCACAACTCTTACAGAAAAGCAACATTGCCTAACGTTTCTAAAGCTTGGCACAAGAAACCTCAAGACAAGGTTTCAAGGTTTCTAGGTTAGTAAACAATGAATTCACTTTTAGGACCTTATCTCAACGGATAATGGATTTTAATAAACAGATTTTCAGTAAACCTGACTCTTTCAGGGCCTCAAGGCAGTTGCCTGCTTTTCATGCTTGGTAATCCAGTATTTCAATCATGGAAAGTAACAGATACTACATATATACTACAGTACATATATACAAATGCTGCACTTTAGTTTTGATACACTTTACTTGTGTATTTCCATTTTATGATCATTTATTGTTTTCCTCCATTATTTTTCAGGGGCAAGTTGGCTCCATCTGGTCCAGGCGACAACATAAAAAAACTACTTATTCCATTTTGCATCAATAATAACAGTTCAGTTATATGACATAACACTGATAGGGGTCAGCATAATACCCCTGCATTTATATTTTGATTCTTTAAGCACATTTTGTTTCTCAAACTTTTTTTTTATTTTTTTACTTAAGGTAAAAACTGAATGTGCCTTTAGTTCTTTGTATTAGGGGTGAATAGACCAATCCATACAATCATTGTTACTGATTCAAAGTCTTGTTTTGAGTATTAATACTAGTGTTAATAGGACCAATACAATATGGATCCATCACATGTTCAATCACTCCCTGGCCACAGTGTGGCAATGCTTGTATACTACTGTTGCGTGCATCTTCAGAGAATTTAAATAGTACGAATAAACATTTATCATGAATAACTGTGTTTAAACAATAACAGTAATTAACAGAGGTGTGGGGGCAGGGGTGGTGGTGAGGGAGGGGGCAGGATTTCAGAATTTCCTATTCTGATGCCTCAATAAATAACTTATACTAAAACACTAAATAACCCTAACTCCACTATAAATGCCCCCCTTCTTCGTATGTGCATAACCACATTTCCAGATTAGAATACTAATGATTTGCTGAGTCTGGACTTTTTTGTTCTTCGAGGTTGGTTGAAAACATTCCTATCTGCAACAAGTCTTTAAGCCTGAACCTGTAATGACCAAAACATTTTATGGTGAACCATAAACTGTATCCTACATAAAGAATATTTATAATCCACACCAACTCATTTTAGGATATAAATGGTTCACTGATTGAAAGATAAACAGACAGAATATGTTGATTATTGTCACAATATAATTAGCCTATATATACTAGAACACAATAAGTCTGCACAGTAAACAAGATTTTAGATACTGTGAGCAAAAACATGCCCTTAACTAAAAATATTCTGACTGTTAAATGACGAATCAAGACGGAACATGTAACATTTAATGTGGCATTAAAAAGGGGGACATTTAAACACTTACACTTACTAAATGATGAGTGCATGCATGCATACAGTAAGACGTGTGTGCTTTTATCAGTTATCCCAGAGCATGCTGCAAGGGTTTCAAGTGAGCCAAGCAATCTACTACTGATAAAGGTTTAAACTCTGGACTCACATTAACAGCGGCTAGACGAGCTTTTTCTTTCATTTTATTACGCCCCCTAGTGTCCATAAACAATTAATGCAATTTCTAATCTAAACTCATCCCATTACTCCGAACCAGACGGTGGCGGCAGTACTCCCAGTAACTCCTACCTACGACCAGACACACCAGAGGGAGTAGGCAGGAGTGTGGAGTCCAGTCCGGAGTTTACGGCTCTCTCGGCATCTCTCAAGTTTCACTTCGGAGCGTGCTCTGCCCTGTCTGCTTTGTGTTGTCAGGCAGAAAGATACACCAGGCGGGGTGGTGTGTGTCCTGATAGACAGGCGCTCAGCACCGAGAAAAATCTAATAATATCTACTTATTCCGTCTGTTCAGAAGTAGTCAGCTCTCGGTGATCGTTTTGCAACAATGTCGATGGGAGTGGAGTCTGGATTCTCGAGCGAGGAGGTCTTAAACAGCCGCTTCCCTCTCCACCGGGCATGCAGGGATGGAGATGTCGGTGCCTTGTGCTCCCTCCTTCAGTGCACCTCAAACTCGGCTGACCTCACCGTGGAGGACACCTTCTACGGCTGGACGCCCATACACTGGGCCGCTCATTTTGGAAAGGTAGCTCACTAGCTGGGCTTTGGACCGACCATGTTCCTCTGAATAAATGTTTTGGTGAAGCAGTGTCCAGAGTGAGCGTCGGCGCTCTCCGACATGTTCCTCGTCTCGGCCATTTCCTGATGTTTGTCTTAACTGTTGATGAGACTAAAAAGCAGCCATCGTTAACCGGAGGCAGACAATGGACAATTAGCGTTACATGTCTGTCGCTCTTTAGCAAACCGATTTTGTTAAGAAAACGCGGTGGTACACATTAACGTTATATACAACCTTACGTAGAGCGGGAGAATATTAGCTAACATTAACGGCCGTTAACGTTAACGTCAGTCAACGGCCGTTAACAGTTGATAGTTAGCTGAGTTTCAACCTCACGAAAAAAGTTAGTTAGCTTAATTAGCTATTGTTAGGATATGGGAATGTTAACGTTTTGCTATTAGCCTTTTACTTTAAAATTATGTACACAAAGTTTAAATAATTATTAGTTTTTTTATTTAATATTTTTTCTTTTCTTCTTATTGAAATCATAGCTGTCCGACAGCAACTTATTTTTGTCCAATGTTAATGACTAATTTCTAGCTGTTTGATCGCACAGATGCTACTATTTGTTGTACATTAACTAGCTATACCTGAGAAAGGGCAGACCTTCAATTTCCAAAGAAACTGGACGCACTCCCGAACCAAGCGCTATAAAAACTGAGGCTGTTTGTACAATCTGCCCGTTGTCTGCTCAAAAGACAAGAGGCAGCTTGTCTTCTGTCAGGTGGCCTACAGTAGCTGTCTGTAGTTTTCCAAACAATGGATGAATCACTGCACATACGTTATAATATGTCTGACTTTATGTGCATTGTTGTGTCTCTTCACAGTTGGAGTGTGTGATGCGTCTGGTTGAGGTGGGCTGTGGTGTGAATGCGGTGACCTCCAGGTTTGCGCAGACGCCCACTCACATTGCTGCATTCGGGGGCCACCCTGAGTGCTTGTTATGGCTACTCCAAGCTGGTGCAGATATTAACAGACAGGTACAACATCAGATGCACCAGTAACACATTTACGTGTACTGTACACCTGAGAATTAAGTATTTATTTCAGTTTGACAGTTATCAAACTGTCAAAGCAGTTAACAGGAATTTTCCAAGTTAACATTTCATGGAGAGTATCTGTGAAGATTCTCAGTCATCCAGGTCATGGTTATCTCAAAAAAAGTTTTTTCAATGGCAACTGGACTTGTTTTAGTTCCTTGATTACGTTTCGCCCTTCCATTCCAGAGGGCTTTTTCCAGACTTGAAAAAGGTTTAATTCAGAGTGATCCCATCACTAAGGATCATTCCAATGTGGGGTCACAACCCTTGTAGTGTCCTGGTGCTACTTATTCTTGCACTTGTGTTAGTCAATCTTTTTTGATTTGCTCTATTGAGACTTTTATTGTTGTTACTTATCACTTCTTTTCCTCTTAATGTCTTTAAATGCTCAGACTTAGGCTCTAGGGCTATATTTTATGCTCTATTGCACTTCTGAGAGAAATCAGATTAGCAGGTCACGGTGACATAATGTGTTGTCGTCATCATGAAGTGTGTTATTAAGGATTGGCTTTGAATTTGGTCTGTTGAATTAAACACCAGGAGAAATACTAGGATTTGTGACTTTCCATTTCTTGAATGTATGGTATTTTAACCTGGATGTTGTTGAACAGTAAATAAGCGTAGTATTTTAGCAAAGCTCACAATACATTGTGGTTAGGGACAGCCTTCTTGTTTTTTGTTTGTTTATTTTTTCCTTTGCACTTTTATTAATGTGCCACTGTAAATGTGTGTGGGTGGTAATGCAGTCCGGGTTAAAAGTCAAAGGTTTTTTCAGCTAATTTACACCCTCTTATCATTCCTGGAGCCTGTTTTCTTACATTTAAATTGTAAGAGGAAGTAGCAAGGGAGGGTATACTTGATAATATTTTACCAGGTTTATATTCTTGTGCTCAATACAGTGATTCTTTTTGTGTGTTTGTAACTGCAGTCTTTTGTCATCACTCAGGATTATGTGGGTGAGACGCCCATCCACAAGGCTGCTCGTGCGGGCAGTCTGGAATGTATCAATGCTCTCTTGATTCAGGGAGCGAAAGCTGAGTAAGTCCTGTGATCAGTCCAATATCCTCATTTCTTTTCCTCTGTAATATCCAACATCTCAGTTACACCTTTGCAAGGGATCACCACCAAACTCAAATGGCAGTGGTGATGAAGTTTAATTTTAGATCCCATAGTGTTGCAGATAAGAAAGTCTGAGAATTTGCAAATTAACTTGACAGGTCTGAAAAAAATATGACCAAGATGTAAACAAGATTAAATGTGTCTCAATGTGTGAGACAAATTGGATCTTGGATTTTTTTTTGGATACTATGGCTTTCCTACAAAGCCTGAAGCAAGCTGTTCTCTGAAATGGTTAACTTAATAGATCAATTCACCTCGATGCTTTTATCACTGGAAACAATGCTTGTGATATTGTAAAAATTGAGCAATACACACTTAACATTTCTGCCAAAAGTCAAACTGAGGGCAGAATTACCCTCTTACAAGTTTATATTCTTGTCCTGCTACCATGTGTTTATTCTGGTGGTAGAATTGTACACCAGACACCCGTAAAACAAATGACATCTTTCAACATCTTTTACGTAACGAAGAAGATGCAGTTTATTAAATAACAAGAACAAATAATTTTAACTGGAAAGTTTGGTTTTAGTTTGCTAACAACATTTTCTAAAATTAAGTATTGATGCAGGACATTGTAAACACTATGTTGTAGTTAAATATAATATATAATCAACCTTATTTATCAGCACTTTTTTAAAATGGTTATTTGAATCAGGTTTAAAACATTACAAGATGGCAGATGGATAAAATTTAAAATATAAATATAATAATGTAAAAATTAATTGGAATAAAGCAGTCAACAATAATATACAAACAATAATAAAGACAAAAGAATACAATTTAGACATAACAAAGTAAGAAATTAAATAATGTACTTTCATACCATTCTGAAAGCGCCTTAATGCTCACATTAGTTTTTATCGTGTGATTTCTAGTTAAATATTAAAAGAACTGGTGGTGCTCCCTTGAAAATGTGACACATTTGGTTAATCCTTGAAATTGTTGTTTATAGTTGCAACAATTCACATTAAGTTGCCCTCTGCTTGCAATAATATAAACTAAGACATATTGGATTTATCGAGAACGATTCAAAAATACCTTTCATTTAATTTCAGTAGACTCTTTGATTTTACCGCGATGATATGAGGAAGAGTTGAATGTTAATGTAAAAGTAGACAATTAACTTTATGCATTGCCTTTGAACTTAACTGCTTTTTAAATTTGGTTCAAACATTACACATTCATGAGGACAACTTAATGTAAAAGTTGATAAACTGTTTTAGCCTATTAGGCCATATTGCATGATCTCTGTTAAACCTAGAGTGTGGTTTTCTTTGTTAACATTTGTTTTGTTTAGTGTCTTGACTTGACTGGATGGCAAAATGCACATTGCCTCTTTTTTTGAAACCCTTTTTAAAGTCCGGAATAAAAGATCCTATTTCTGTTGCATAGAATGAAACTGCATCACTCAAATAATTAACAACAAAATTGGCTACATGTTTCATGGTTTTTTACCATTTCACCTAAAGAATAGAAATCATTTTCTTGATATAAGACAGTGAGGAAAAAATAACAGCAAGATATTGAATAAAGTGAATTGCAAGATAATAAATGTGAAATTATGATTTTATTCAGCCCAGCTCACCCCGATTCTTATTGGTAGTATAAGAAATGGAAATGTAATCTACCTCAGGTGTAACGTTAGACACACCTTAAATGTTGGCAGCTTCTTTTGTGCTCTGTCTGGATTATTCCATATATTGAAAACACGTTGTTAATCTTGGTGCCACTGACAGTAAACAAAGGCACAACCCATATTTCCTGTGTCCTAAATTTAGATCTGAGACCTGCAGGGAAGGTGGAACATTTCCACGATCTTTTTTTTGCCATGTACATGTTGACAGATAATAGCTATTTATTCTCATAGGTCAGCCGGCTAAGTGAACTAAGCACTTAATTTACTTATTGCCAGAGTCATATTATACAGGGGTGTAATTGTGCTCGGCCATAGTTAATCAGTTTTTGTTTGGTTTAGCTGGGGTAAAAAGTGTATATAAGTAGGTGTTTTAATGCAGAAAGTAAGACACTAAAAGTTGCAGCATATTTTAATGAGTGACCAATTTTTCCCTTTACTATTAATGTTTTACATGCAGTTTTGTTTTGTACAACAGCCTTTCTGATACCCAAAAAACCAAAGCAACCATTTGCTTTACAGATGCATGGTTTACTGTCTATGATTTTAGTGTGTTTTCGTGCTGTTATCAGCACGAAAACACACTAACATGCTGTCATTATGTGTCTAATAATCTGAGCTCACCAAAGGTGACCTGGAAAACATTAATAAGAAATAATGTAGTTAAACAATTATAGTAATTGCATAGTTATTTGGTACATAACTGAATATAATCAGTAGTATAATCATACTAGTAATGAATTAGGCATAATGTTTACTTCTGGTTTCAATTATGAATGTGAACAATTCTAACACATTTTTTTAAAGGTTGTTGAAACAAAAATGTAAAATTTCTCACTGTATTAGAGACTACATCTGTCTTAAGAACAAAGGACACTAGCTAGAAATAGAAGGGGAAAATACATTTCTTATGAGTAAAGGTTGATCCTGATGTTCAGCACATTGAATCTTACAAATCAGTGCGAGTCCAGGCTCATTTGCTTTTTACTCTTCTCTTAATTTTTCAATACTTTTGCATCACATGTGAAACACCTGGTTGCTTTGGTGATAAAAGCAAACTAAATACAATACATTTGGACTAATTTAATAAATGTCTTGTTTACATCATGTAATGTGCATTTGGTTATCAGCTGATGAGTAATATTTCTGATGAAAATGATGTGATTTCTTTTTTCCCTGCAGATTACAGATATTATATTTAGATTAGTTTATTATCAAGTTTTTTTAAATTTTTTTATTATTTGTATTACTCAGACATGTAATGGGGCACAACTAGGAGGGAAAACTAGACAAACAAGAGGGAATGATGCTCATGACAGATTAAAATTTTAGTGTCAAATATCTGTTTCCAGTAACAGATGTACCAGTATCTTTTCACTTACTGATACACATATTAATACACTGCATAGTATTATGAATTAAGGGTCTAGATAAAAGTTTCCATAAACCGTAAAAAAAATAATAATCTGAAAGCCAATAAATGTTGTTTTTTTTGCATTTTAAATTAAAACAAACAGCCTATAAATGTGCACGCATATACTGTAGGATTCCAAACTAAAATTTAACTGACATGCAAAAGATGATACGAAATGTATAGCTCCTTTGGCTTTGCTGTAACAAAAATATGGTGGATTATAATATTATGTCATTGCTGAAAATCATGACATCATGATTATGTGCTTTTGTAAAAATAAACATATAATGTAACAGTATTATATAATGCATTATTTGCATAGCTATTCATAATCATAAGTTGCTTGTACTAACTATAGTACATAATCATGTTTTCCTGTCAATAAACCAAAACCATGTTATTCATAAATTACATTTTCACAAGTATGGCAAAATATAATTTAAAACCTCACATCAATTTATAACTTTGATAAAGTTGTTGCAGAAATAAATTAATGTCATCAGAGATACCAGCTCTTGTCCTCTCTGTTGACTATTTCACATATTGTCTGTTGTCTTTCATAATTAAAATCATCCAAGTTATGATCACTTGTATTTCCATGAACATTTCAGTTCAGTTACACAAATATTTCACATATAAATTTTTTTACTCCTTCATCTCAGGATGTATTTTCTTGTTGAGATTTGAGGAAACTTGAACATCATCCTTGTCCAACTGACTGCGTGATCATTTCCTTCTATTTCGCTTAAAAACATTTTTAAGCTCCCAGATGTCATGAATCTAAGAAGTTCCTCTGTGCTCCCAACCAGCGTGAAGATCCATGTACTGTAATAACTGAAGATACAAAACGGCTACACTTTCACTGGATAGGCATTGTCCACTACATAATAAACTACATAAAAACATAATCCTTTAGTTAGATCCTTTTCATCTATCTGCTCACCTTGTTGATGTCATTTGTGAGCATTGAGTAACCGACCCTCGTATTTTGACCCTCTGTTCTAACACTTTGCTGTTGCCTAATGTCACCACACATCTTCTGTTGCTCTTGAACACACCTCATATACCTTCGTGACAGGAAATAATTAGTGTGTGATTAGTTGGTATTCATAAAAGGTATGCTTGGAATATATTAACTTTGTTGCCCGGACTTTTTCAGCCTTTGCTTGTGGGAAAGAAAAAATGACAGGTGGAGTTTCAGCAGTGAGGAGAAACCACGCAAAATTGATTCATCTGATTCATTAGTCAAAACTTTCTGTCAGCATCTGCGTCTGACACTGATTCAACACTCTCAGTTGGATGAACAGCTGCTATTAAAGGCTCACTGTGATTCTGGACACACCACTTCTTGCTCAACTGCAACTGATTTCTGTCTTGAAATATTAGGATTAATTTCATATTCTAAAATATGAACAAAAGTTTTCACTCTCCTCAGTCTGGAACATTGGATGCACAGAATGGTATGATGCCAACCTGGAGTTTTCCTACTCCAACTTCTGATTGGAAAGCACTTGTTGAATATTTCTATGGACTACGTTTCCTTCTTTTCTTTGCCATCACCATCTACATTCACACAAGTCTTGGACAAAGTGGTTAATGTTGTTGAAAGCCTCACCCTTGTGTGATTCCATTAAGATAGTGGTAACTATCTACCATTAGATAGCCCTTGCATATAAATGAAAATGAAGTGCTCCACACAAAACCTAAAAAAATCCATCAGACTCGGAACAAAAATGAGTTCATCTTCACATAATAATAATAATAATAACAATAATAAGAAAAATGAATAATAAAAAAAGACATTTAGACAATGTCTAAACAATGTTTTGAGAATGTTATCTTCCACAGTGTCTTCATCTGAAGCTAGTTAGGTTAAAAATTTGATATTAAACCTTAAAGAAATGACCTTTAAAAAAAATCAATACTTTTCTTCCTTTATTAAAAATGTCTTTACTATTTGTCATGAGCCTCAAAGTGTTAAGGTGGTCCATTAGTAAGCTAACAGTGGGTATGACATAGAGGCTGCCAGTGGTGAGAGTAATGCAGACAGAGGCTTAGAGCAGCTGAGTAAGCTGGGTTAGATTTTCATAGATACATGTACTGAACTATTAACTGTTTTGATGCTAACACTCATCCTGTTGCAATGGTTATTCACTGTCATTTCATTGTACTTTTTTTATAGACAGAAATGTTTTATTTTTATTTTATGTCACAGTATTAACCCTATACAATATCATAGTCTGTTTTGACATTTAATCTTTGTCACCTTTTCCTTTATGAAAGTGACAATAAGTTACAAAAAAAAAAAGTTTTCTATACTGTTAACAGAAACAGAACCGTACGTCTTAATGTTTTGCAGCCATTGAATTGGAAATGACTTGGTTTTTTCAAGTAATCCTAGAAAGGGGGAGAATAGACACTGCTGAGTCTGCCCCGTTCCCTGGGATAGCCGCACTGTTGTGGCATTGAGTGTTCTCACTATCGCTTCCTATCTACACACTGGCAAACTGTTGAGGTATTTCTTGCGGTGATTGGTTCTAATGCTAGGTTTTTATGAATCACAACTAAAGTTTTAGTCCTGCATGCTTTGCTTATTATCCATGATTGTTCCTGTATCTAGTCTTTTATTTTATTATTTGCTTTTGATTTTGTGAACTAACCGTAGGAGCCCTTTATATGGACAGGTTTAATCACGTGAGTCCCATGTCAGCATTGCAGCATGATAATAGGCTGCCTCTGGAAGGTTAGATGATAGTTAGAGAAGATACATATTGTGTGCTTAGGACGGAAAAGCAAAGCATACCAGGCATTTACAAAGAATTAACGCTTCCTTTTCACATTTCCATACAAAGTCTGGATTAATTGGTGTGCGTGGTTATTCATTTTGCTGGATCAGTGCACACTGTGTAGATGTCAAGTCTCACCAAAGGAATAATTAATATGAAGGGATTATTGCCTTTTAGTTTCTCAGGGGATCATCTAATAATTTAGCTTAAAAGAAGGTTAAAAAAAACCAATTGATAGCAGATGAATGTACAAATGAAGGAACAAATTAATGTTGGAAGTTAAGCCACAGAATAAAATAAAGATAGTGGAGAGACTATAGAGTTTAAGTTTAGTTAACTTTCATTAGATTTACTGAAAAGGATGAGAAATGTGCAGCTATTATCAATTATCTGAAGACATCGATTTTTCACACATTTTCAGTTTGAGCAGACAAGTGCACATTTTAAGTGGTTCACACACTCATGGGTGTTGTGGAATCTGTTTTGGTTCCTCTAGCTTGGGTGTCCAAAACACAAAAAAGCCCCATGACATCTGCTGTTGTAACACTACAGCACTTGAAAATCACCATGGCTGCATATGTCTAAACTGCATATTCGTCAATAAACAAGAGCTTAACATCCCTAAAATGAGGGGTGGATTTAATAGTCACCTTCAGTATTAAGTTTGTAAAGGTAGGAAAACTGAGATTAACTGAGAGTTGATTATGGTGAGATTTAATCTGAGTACAGCACACATGTTGCTCATGCACACTAACCCACTGGACAACACATACAATAAATACTTAAAAAATAATAATAAATAAGACAATATTGCTGACAGGATCCAAGTAAAGGACACAGTTATTAAGTGAATGCTTGTTGTACTTGCTGTAATGTTTTTATTAATATGTGCTGCTCTGATCCAGAACTATTACTGTTTAAAGAAAGAGAAATTCAGTTTTTAACTAACAAGTTTTTGAAATAACCTATGATAAAAACGGTAGCTAATGCTATTTAAATTGTAGGGTCCCTATTCCTTAAGGTGAGACCAAACCATCTACCTTATCACAAAAATAATTTTCAGTGTTAACTCTTGAAATAATCCTTTGGAAGCGTTAATTTTCAAGGGGACGGGTAATATGCAACAAGTTATTGTGTGATTTTACTTTTTTGTTTTTTATATCTTCAATTTTTTATAAAATGTTTTTCATGTGCACTACTTTTTGAAATGTCTCTATTTTACACAACTGTTTAGATAAAAATGCAGAAAAAGAACAATTGCTAAACAAGATGAATGACCAAACAGTAACAGTGTAACTTAAACAATTTCTTATTGTAGGGAAGCTGATGTCAATTAGTTTTGGAACCTTTGATAGTAAAAAATTAAAGCAGAGTAGAATAGTCAGTCTTAAAATTTTATTTACTGAAAATGGGCGTTGCATATTATCTAGTGCACATTTATGTATATGAAATTGCTGACTGATGGATAAGTTATATCTTTTCTTGACATTTAATAGTATGTACAATGTGGACTAGGATTCCTAGGTCTTTGACAAAGACATTCCTGTTTGCTTAGAGATCTCATTTAGCAGTTTGATGACATTTAGACACAGAACAAGTACAGTATTGTTTTGTAATTGACCGATGGAGATGAGGGGAAATCCCATCATTGAGGTAAGAGGCATCTGTTTTACAAAAAAAAATCCAGCAGCAACATACAGGTCTAATAGTTTATTGTTATATAGTATTAGGTTGATGAGACTAGTATCTGTCATTGTTTCATTGTTCAGTGACACTGCTTCCTTACAATACTACCATGAACAAGTGAGGAAAATTTCTAACACTACACTCTTTGCTCATTCATTATTGCTCTCAGAAAATAATCTCAATCCTGCTGCAACTGGATATGATTAACACAACTGTACATATTAAACAATTGAATGAATGGTTGCACAAAAGCTTCTTACAGTACAGTAGTACATGTGTTTCTCTTTTTTTCTATTGCCTTGTTCATCTTGAGACAAGCTGAAGACTAGATCATCTTAAATTCACCTTCCCAGGAGAAGACTTGTTTGATGTTTGGAGGTTGTGGTTTGTTCTTGTGTCATTCTCCCTCCTAACACTCTTTGGTGTTTCCTCTGAAGATACAACTCTTGTTACATCCTGGACCCAAGAAGTTCTGAATCTTGTATTAAGAATACTATCTTGCTTTGCCAGGTTCTTGCATCACTTTTTTCAGGAACCCACCTTGTTTTCCATTGTAGTCCTTCTATTCTATACACAACTCCTATTTATACAGCATACATCTGCACTGGTGCGCTCCTTTTGCAGTGCCACTTTGGCGAATGTCAACACTATTATGTGGACTTTTTATGCAGCATTGCAGAAATCCTTGAGCAGCAGAGGAAAATGCAAGAAGACTGTTCTGGCTCTTTGCAAACCCCTCCTTTGAGGTCATGCTTGTCCAGCTTTTTACATCATCTACAAAAAGAGATGACTCTTTGGATTCAGTAGATTGATACAAATGAACTTCATCATCCAGTCCAGGTGGATAGCCTCAGATGTCTTAATCATGTCCTTTTGCAGCAGACATGTTTCCCTAATTATTTGGAAACTCTTTCAAGATTTAAGTTCTATGGAAGGTAAAAATGATCCAAAAGTGATCAGTCGTCATCCCTCATGAAGATGACGAAGAGGATGTGAGAGGGTAGAGCAGCACAGGCTATTTTTAAACATCTGTGTGCCTGTCTGTGTGTGTGCGTATACTTGCTTAATGAGTGTGTCTGTGTGTGCGTGCGCCTGGGCGTGTCTATTTTGTTTGTTCTTTTATTTGTTTACATCAAATGTACAGTGATTGTTTCTAACACTCCCTCTTCTCATTGTGCAGTATGAGGAATGCCAATGGGTTGACTGCTGCTGACCTTGCCCACGCCCAGGGATTCCAGGAGTGTGCTGAGATTCTCTCCAATGCCCAGAACTTCCAACAAAACATGGCTCAGTCTCATTACGGGGCTTTTATGAATGGCATGACCCAGAATGGGGGCTTCGCTCACCCCACCATCCAAGGACGCAGTTTCTTGAATGGTGTGCCCAACAGAAAGAGGTCTTTCGATGGCCTGGAGGCAAACCCAGTGAAGAAGGCTAGACCTAATGGTAGGTCACTAAGCTAATCTGTTTGTACTTACATTTAGGTTTTAATGTCTTTGCAAGTTTCTTTGAAAGGGAAATTACAACAGCACACTCAAGCTTAACACATAAACATATACTTTAAAATAGGCAAACGTGTGTAAAAAAAATTGGCAAAACTGTAGAAACAAGTGTAATTTATTTGAAGACAAAGTCCTGCAAAATTTTAATTTCCAAAGAGATTCAACCAATGCCATTGTGGTATTGTTTTCAGCAGACTGATGTACTACAATGTTTGGAGAAAATGAAAGGAGTAATGAAGCTATTTTCAGATGTCATTCATAGATTTATTTCTGTGCATATCTCTGTCTCTTAGGTGTGGGCATGCCACCAGAATTGCTGAATGGGAATGGACCACTGGGTGGTGCTGGAGAGGTCCAAATGGAGAGCATGAATATGGAGTTGGCAGCAACTGTAACCTCAGGTGGGCCAGGACCCTTTGCATTTGGGCTGAATGGGTTTGCAACACCTCAAGGGCCAGGGCCCATGGATCAGTGTGAGAACCAGGGGAAACAGGACAGGTCAAGCCCTGCAACTAAAGAGCTGGAGGTCATCACTGTGGCATCAATGCAGACCCCTTGTCGCTGCACCAACTCTTATGCTTACCTGTAGAGGGCTTGTGTGTGCAGATACACAATATTCACATTTGTGCAGTTTGTCTTTTTGGTATCGCTTGGTGATGTTTTTTGCATAATACTTGCATAATGGAATACATTTGTTTTGATCTGGTTGTAAGCTACATTTGAAAGATGTATAGTAGCCTGTGTGTGTGTGCTGTTTTTTCTACTTTTTCATGTACCTAATTATACTCAGCTGGATAAAAGTATTAAGAGTTCTTTATAATACACTTATATTTAATTCATCCGTCCAGTAATACAGATGGTCGTTGTATAGTCTTGCATTTTAGGTTTATAATAACAGGATAAGTTCTGTTTTGCACAATTACACATTAAAATCCTGGATAATACAAAACTGACATTCCCTTGACACGTTTACATTACCAGTACAAATATACACCCACCGACCACTTTATTAGACACACCTTTACAATCTAATGCTATCAAATACAGAAGCTTTGCCATGACTCCT
Organism: Sandelia bainsii; assembly: GCA_032362345.1. Taxonomy (NCBI): domain Eukaryota; kingdom Metazoa; phylum Chordata; class Actinopteri; order Anabantiformes; family Anabantidae; genus Sandelia; species Sandelia bainsii. Next base: position 9,583,655 of record JAUMHL010000014.1, read on the forward strand.
ACTATCACAAGGTTATCATTTTTCAATAGTTAACTGTCAGAAAGGTGATAATTCTAGTATATTTTTTATTACTGAGGTCATAGTGGGTGGTAGTCATACTGGAATGCATTAAATTAAGAAGCCTTCATAATTGCATTAGATTGTAGTGTGTACCTAATAAAGTGGCCAATAACTGTAGTTCATATTGGCTTAATGGAAAATGCCTCTCAATTTTATATATACTACTGTAGGAGAAGAGAGCGTTAGTGAAGATGTCATTGGCTTTGTGCTGGAACCATGAGTGAATTTCAGTAGCATTTCTTTGAGTAATTAAAAGATTTGGCTTATTTCTGTTGGACGTGCTGAAACTATTCTCATGCAACAGGTTAGAAAAGCTGTAATGTTTCTTTACAGTTTCATGACCACCATGAGAATACATATGAAATGCAATATCAAAATCTTGATTGAATGATTCTCTTTAAGAATATATTTGCCTCCAATTAGGTTTAACACATTACAATAAGTATTTTAGGTTTCAGGTGATTTAAAAAATGTTCAATTAGTGAAGACATTTACCTAAAGGTTGGTGGGTGCCTAACACTGTTTAATAAATCTCCTGTTGTTAACTACCATGTTTAGCAGATACTATTTTATATTTAAGAATGACCTTTTATGCCAAAGCATATGCCAATGAGAATGTAGCTCATGAAGTATAAACAATTCACTGTGCAGCTTTTTTATAGTTTGTAGATACCACATAGTGGTCCATGGGCTTGGAATTTAATTGTTACCCAGTTCTTTCTTTATATTCATTTTGGCTGTGTGCTTTATTGATTCTTAAGTATGGTGAGTATTTACTGTGTGCGTGTTTGCAAAGTTTTTTAAGCAACTAGCGGGCCTTGCACATTTGTATTTTTGAATTTGGAGTTTGGCCGTTATACAGTTAGTAGTTTGAAAAAACAGTACTGCTCAAGAAGGTTTGCATGGATCTCTTGAGCTGTATTGAATAGTCAGAACAACATTATTTTTAACTTTTATCAATACCGGTAAGGGAATTTCTTTCTGTATTTTGCAGTACACTTTCATGTTTAAGATGGTGTTCATATTGTTTTACGAGCCAGAAGATTTGACTGTACTCACACTTTGGAGCTTTCAGTGCTTAGTAGTGAGCAGGTTTAGCTGTGTACTTCATTGTAAGAAATCATTAAATGTTGATAAATTTTATAAATATGATCGTGGTGGCCTTTGTTTTCTTGATTAATTTTCATGCATTTATAAAGTCCTGTCTTTATGGTTTGGGATTACTGTAAAGGAATGAAGGCTAATAAAGGTGAAGTTAATTTCACTAGAGTAAAGTTCTCTAATTTCAGTCACTCCTGCTCATTAGGTTTTATACCAACACACCTGGAAAACTAAATTTTCTTGATTTAGTCCAATAGTTTAACTATGTTATGGAAACAGAAATGGGTCACTGTGTCATAAAGCTCTAACTATTCCAAAGCAACCACCAATCAGGTTTTGACCTTAAACAACGTCTCAGGTCAATACTTGTACTACATAAGACTCTGGAATGTGTTTCACTTAATTAACTTTTTGTGTATTATCCAAAGTACAGAACATGTTTTTCTCTAGTGTGTTGAAATGCAGTCACAAAATAGCTCATAACAAGCTCCCTTTCAGTAGATGTGCAGAGTAAGTTCTATTTGGCTTTATGTGCCTCTAGTATTTATAAACGCATAAATATGGTCACAAATGTCTTTATATAAATTTGGACTGTTTTTCTAATTTCCAGTGGCAGGAGAGAGACACAGTGAGGATTTTTCCTTAAGTCGTCACAATCAACCACAGCTTTCATTTGGATGTGACCCAGCAGCAGAAATCCTCCACATCTGCAGTGACTCACCTGAGATCAACAACACTGCAGGCAGCCAGCTGGAGCACCAGAAGTCAGTGAAAGCAGAACAGCTGTACGACTATGCCCTCTTCACCACCATGCTGCTTTACCATGGATCCTAAAGTACAAACGATCAAGCTGAAGGGCTTTCCTTCTTGCCTAAACGTCATGTAAGACTAAACAAGCATTAATTTGCCTTAAAGACACCGAGTGGTCCAGTTATTTGCTGAAAATATTATTTGTTGTAAAGTGAAAGCCCATTGTTGTGGATGGTTCTGAAATGTGTATCTGACAAGGTTGATTAAGAAGCAGATTTTGTTTTTGTTAAGTGTTTGCCTAGAGTATTATTAAAGTTCAAATGTGATAAGCTGCAACTAGCAATGTTCAGATGTAAACTACAGCAAGCATCTACTGAAGCACTGCCAATATTTAGGTTGTTTTCTGTCTCTACTAGAAGTAGTATGATTTCCCTTGATATTAAACTATTCAAGTACATGCCATATTACTCAATAAATAAAGTTTAGCAAAAGTTAAAGTTTGACCATTCTTTTTTTTTTTTTGACTGGTTCTGACTCATTTATAGGTATCTTGTGAACCAAATTATCATGGCAATGATGCCTTGTTAGCCACTATCTGTATCAACTTTGATGGCTGCATACACAACCGTGGTGTTAAAATAATTCCAAACATTTCTGTACTTCATGTCTTTGGGTTCACGTTTTTACTCAAGAGCATAGGCTCAGTATTTATATATGCCAAACCTAACTTAACTGCATAAATCAAAGTGTGGTGGGTTAACCCGTATTATCCAGAATACTACTCGAATTTAAGCAGACGAGGCTACACCAGCACAGACTCACGTGTAGGGGCACAACTGTGGTGGTGTACTCTGCTGAACTCACCTGTCACAGGGATCGACCTTCATCGTTGCGGCGCTGCACAAACAACGACGTCACTATGACCACGCCCAGTGTCAGACGAGGCCTTCAGCGAGAATGGGGGAGGAAAAACAAATGTTGATCAATAAAATAGCGTAGTAGATTCATATATACTGTCGGGTTGTAACTAAGTCTACTTCTTAAATTAGTTTGTAGTAACTGAACCATAGGGTCGGAATTATTAGGCCATATCTGACTTTTCGTGTAACTCCGCACTTGTAATTGTCTCCCCATTTCTATGACATGGTATCATCCTGTAAAACTAGCTGCGCTAACCAGAGAGTCAGGATTATCGAGAGAGCGACGGAGAGAGTCAGGCTGTGGGGGAATAACCATTTAATACAACATTACGTTTTTGATAATAATAAACACTGTTAACATACATCTGGTGTTAATACGTGTTCAACAAATTAAGCAATGTCAACCCCGGCCAGAAGGAGACTTATGAGAGATTTTAAACGGTGAGTCCATGGTTAGAAATTATGCCGATGCCAATAATGTAAATTGGCTATGATTTGTCAGAAACGGCTAGCATTAGCGTAGCTAGCGTACATTAACTTACAATAGGAAGCTAGTATTTTAATTAAAAAAAAACATTGATTCGCCAATCCCTGTAATAAAATATTGTTTTACAATGTATTCTCTGAAACACTAAGGTAGCAGTCACGGAAATATCGTTATTTAGTAAACCCTTTTCACCGTTAGCTAGAAGGAAGCAGTGCTAACTAACCTAGCTAATACGTTAGCAGAAAAGTCAGCTACAGTTAACGTTTCTGTCACGGCTGCTATTAGATAGCTAACTCTTCAGACTAGCTAACGTTAGTATTTAAATGTCCGCGACAGGTGATCGGTTGGCCATTTTATACCTGGACAAACACATTTAGTCAAACGACCCTATCGTCGTTGTGTGGATTTAATCATTTCAACATTACTGTGGGAAAATTCACACACTTCTTTTTAACACTTCATTTAAGTTAACGAATCGGAGTTTGGTAACGTTATATGTAAGGTAAGTAATTATACGTGTACCTCTAAAATGACGAAGACGGAGGTATACACTAGTGTTGAACGGGAGAAAAACAACATAAAGCCATAGCGGAAGCCACAGTATATACCGTTTTCTCCAGTCAGCTTTAAATCAGCTTGTCTTTCTAACAGTAATAAACATTTCTCGCATTGCAACTTGCTTTTATAAGCGACTAAATTCTTCATATCTTAATTTAAATGAGTTTCGATAGCTACCACTGTAAATTTAAGCAGCTTCAGATTGTGAGTGCTAGCAATGTCCTTGTAGTTCTGACAGGACTCTGACCTGCAGGAATTTGGACAGGTCTTTCCAGGTATTGGGAGTAGTCAGAGTGCAGCTAAAGACTTGACCTATAGATTAAAACAGTTTGGGATTGTAGAAAATTATTTGAATTTGAGTCTATATGTAGTGTTTCTCAGCTATTGAAACCTTTCACAAGTTTCTGTTATGTAAAGCATCAGAATTAGAAGACTAATACATGTAAGACATTAATAATTTAGCTCTAATCTTTAATACCAGTGACCATGTGATATATCAGATTGGTACTGAATAAATGTTGAAAGAGGCCATTTAATAATGCTATTCATCTTATTCTGTTGTCAAGCTGAATTAATATAGTTTCCTGTTACTTGAGTATAGATTAGAGTTTCTGCTATAACACTTTATCTCTCTTTTTTGTTATGAAGGCTACAAGAAGATCCACCAGCTGGTGTTAGTGGTGCCCCATCTGAAAACAACATCATGGTGTGGAATGCAGTCATATTTGGGTAAGACACTGCTACATAGAAGTAATGTACATGGGAAGTTTTTTTTTTGAAGAAGTACTCGAGTACAGTATAAATCTTGTGTCTTGTGAGTTTGTGTGTGAATGAAATTAATTTTCAGTATTTTTTTTTTCTCTAACATGACAGCCCTGAAGGAACTCCTTTTGAAGATGGTAAGTAATTCACATAATTTATTATCTTCTGCAGTAACACATGACATACATGCACAACAAGTCTAACATAATAATTTTACTGTATTCAAACCTGTACTTTTGTTAAATATGTTTACACTAATGCTGAACAACACACACATATGTTGTTCAGCATTTGTCTTTAAAGGATAGTTCACCCAAAGTCTAATTTAGCATATAGAATAAAACTCACCATGAAACTTATAACGTAAAATAATATGAAACAAAATGTTATAGTTTATGCTATATATCAAGAAAGTATGTCAACAGCTACTACCCTGTACAAATCCCAGACCGTTTTTTGTTCACCTTTAGGGAGGTTTAATTTTTAAAAATGTCTTTTTTGTCTTTTTCCCAGGTACATTTAAACTCATTGTAGAATTCACAGAAGAATATCCCAACAAACCCCCAACAGTACGATTTGTGTCAAAGATGTTTCATCCAAATGGTAGGAATATTGTTTATTCTTAGTGTGTTTATTGGTACATTATAGTGTGATAGTTTGGGTGGTGTGTAATTTTTTTTTTATACAGTCTATGCAGATGGCAGTATATGTTTGGACATCCTGCAGAATCGTTGGAGTCCTACATATGATGTGTCCTCGATTCTTACGTCTATCCAGGTAAGAAATGTAAAAAAAAAATGAAATTATAAAACTCACAACTTTTTTTGTGGCCAAAGCCACTACAGTAATTGTACAAAACTAACCCTTTTATTTCTTCTACAGTGCTGTGAAAAAGTATTTGTCCCCTTCCTGATTGTTTTTTTGCATATTTGTCACACTTATATAATTCAGTTTATAAAACAATAATTAATATTGCTCAAAGATAACCAGAGTAAATACAAGATGTAGTCTTTAAAATGATTTTATTTACAAAGGGAAAAATTGGCCCCATGTGGAAAAAGTAATTGCCCCCTAAACCTAATAACTGGTTGTGGCGGCAAAAACTGCAATCAAGCATTTGCGATAATTGGCAGTGAGTCTTTCGCATCACTGTGGAGGAATTTTCGCCCACTCTTCTTTGCAGAATTGTTTTACTTCAGCCACATGAGAGGATTTTCGAGTAAGAACGGCCTGTCTAAGCTCATGCCACAGCATCTCAATTGGATTTAAGTCTTGACTTTGACTAGGCCACTCCAAAACCTTCATTTTGTTTTTTTAAGCCATTCAGAAGTGGACTTGCTGGTGTGTTTCAGATCATTGTCCTGCTGCATAATCCAAGTGCGCTTAAGCTTGAGGTCACAAACTGATGGTTGGACATTCTCCTTCAGAATTTTCTGGTAGAGCCCAGAATTCATGGTTCCATCAATTATAGCAAGTCCTCCTGAAGCTGCTAAGCAGCCCCAGACCATCCCACTACCACCACCATGTGTGACTGTTGCTATGATGTTCTTTTTAAGAGATGCTGTGTTAGTTTTACGCCAGATGTAACGGGACACACACCTTCCAAAAAGTTCAACTTTTGTCTTATTAGTCCACATAATATTTGCCCAAAGGTCTTGGGGATAATCAAGATGATTTTTGGCAAATGTAAACTATTTTGAATTACCTGTGAATTACCTTTCCACATAGGGCCAGTCAGGTTTAGACATCTTTTTTCCCTTAATAAATGAAATCACAATTTAAAAACTGCATTTTGCATTTACTTGGGTTTACTTTGTGTAACATTAAAATCTGTTTGATCTGAATCATTTAAGTGTGACAAATATGCAAAATAAATCAGAATGGGGGCAAATACTTTTTCATAGCACTGTATATAAAATGGTACATTGCAAACCTGTGCTCATGTAAATGTTTGTTAACACAGTGACATTTTCAGTTTGGTGCTGCAGTATGTAGAGTTGAAACACATGTTTGATTACTGATTAATTTAATAATTTTCTTGATCAATTTTGGCACTTTTCCTCAATATTATAGTATGGAATTTTATTTCCTGATATTTTAGTAAAAATATACTCAAAGTATTTTAAGGAATAGGGGTGCTGTTGAATTCTTCTGTAGTATAGGTGTAGTATTGGAACACTAGATGGAAATATGTCTTAATTCCTAGGACCTAAATAGTGTAGCATTAAAATATCAAGATGTATTTTGGTATATTCTTGTATGCTTGGTAGACTTAAATTATTGTGTATAACCTGTTTATATTTATTGATTGTTCCAGGTGTTGTTTATCAATTCAGAGGCAATCATAATGTTAACAAAGAAATTTTGGTAATTGCAAAAAGCAGTTTACAGAATCTGATCTAACTAATAAACATGAAGAAATATTTAAAATTGATGCATTTGTGAAGATGTGTGACTAAGTGGACTAATATATTGATGTAGGTTGCTTAGGATCCACTAAAACATTAAGTATTTATCTTCCTTTTCTCCAGTCTCTGCTTGATGAACCAAACCCCAACAGTCCAGCCAACAGTCAAGCAGCCCAGCTGTACCAGGAGAATAAACGGGAGTATGAGAAGCGTGTGTCTGCCATCGTAGAACAAAGCTGGAGAGACAGTTGACCTGACAACCCTGATAGCTGCTCTCTCTGTTGTGTGTGCTGCAGGTTTTAGTGGAGTACCTCTTAAGCCCCCCACCACCCTTTTTGATTTTAAGCTTTTATGCACTTTACCTTCAACTTCCCTTCATAGATTTTTTTTCTTGCCTGCCAAGAAGAATTTATTTTTTCTATCACACCCCCCTTTTCCAGTCCATCAGGGGAATGTGCTGAATCTTGCCTTGATGTTTTATCAGTATGGACTTGTGGGCCATTATCCCAAAATTCTTGTGTGTTCTAACTTGCAGTAATAACTTCCCATGACTAATTATGTTAAACGTCTTGGAGGATGTATTGATTAAGTCATGGGTCCTGTTCTGCCCCTGATCTATTCTGATAAGTTTGTTTTCAGAAGGCAGTTTGTCTGGTCTCCAACATGATTGCCCTACTTTTCCCTTGGAGAATGGGCAGCCTGAGCATCATGGACTACAACTAAATCAGACGTCTTTACACTATCTTTTGCTGTGTTGTGAACTCTGTTACATGCATGACAGAAAGTGTATTCACATCCCTGTTCAGTACTCATGTATATAAGAACCTTGCAACTGAATTTATGTACAGATTTTGCACTGGTTGTCTCTCATGTCATTTTTTTCAGCACTTGTAAATAAAAAAAGGCAAATTCTTCCTTGTGTGAATTTTTTTTAAATTGTAAATGCAAAATCAATATTTGATGTAAAAATTTGTTTTCTTGCTTTGATGGGATGCAATACTTCAGCTGCATCTTAGAAGATGAAAAAATAATGTTCCAAGACCCAATTGCTAATTCCTTGTGGATTCAAACAAGTTGTGTTTATGGCATGTACACTGCATTATGCTAATAATCCCACAGTGCAATTAATTCAGTTGTGTAGAAAAAGATGACATCAGTGATGATGCAAAATTGTGGTAAAGTGTCTGAAATTGTTACTACTCGCTCAGACTAAACATAAGTTTTAGCTCTATGGAGAGAACACTGCATTGTGACATCACCATTTCAGGTTCTGAGTATTCTGCATCTTTTGTGATGTTAAACATCATTGAACTCTGTTGAGAAATGTTTTATTTGTTAATTGAGCATATATATTGGAGTCAGTGGTGTTGCATGCATGATGACAAAGCTGATGTAAGTGCAGGACATCTGGTTACAAACATGCAGGTTTTACAGTACTGTGTCTACTCTTTACAAATAATCCTAAATGAGATCGTGAAATCTTGTTTCTCAGCTATGCAGCAGTTACAAAAATAACTATGTACAAGACGTTCATTACTCTTTTTAAACAACGTTAACAGTAAATGGAAACAGACGACACAAAATTCAAATTTTATGCAGTAGTGTCTATTGGACCAAGTGGAGTGAGCTACCTGTATGCCCTCTCCTTCTTAGCCCTCTCCAAGGCTTTGTCCATGGTCTTCTCGTTCTCACCCCTACACTTGGGGCAGTACCACTTTCCCTTAGGCTTATGATGGAGCCCAACACACGAGAAATGGAACCATTCAATGGGACATTCATCATTATCACAGCCAATCATCTCACCGTAGGACACCTGCTCACACAAGCAGTATGTTGGCTCATCTGGATCAATGGGCAGGTCTGGAGGTGATACTTCTCTCTCAGATTTTCCTTTTGATCGTTTCTTCTTCTTAGAAGATGTTTTGGCACGTTTTTCCCGGGATACTCCCACTTCTTCAGTGTGCTCCAAACCCCCATAACTTTCCCGATTTTCTCCATTTTTCTGACGTCTCGAGCGTTTCCCTCCAGTCTTGTCTCCACCACCTGTTGCCGGAGTAACCTCGTCACGCTTCTTGTCTTGGTGACCAGGTTTGCCTGGAGTGATGGTGGCTGATGACGACATCATGGATGCTGCACTAGCTGTCATGGATGTTACTGTGGGAATCTGACTTTCAGGGACTTCTTGAGAGGAGAGGAGAAGTTCAGAATGCCAGTCTATTTGTCGTGTTCGGTTCTCAACCAACTCCACCTGAAACAAAGACCATTAATTTTCTCATAAAGGTCTGTCTGCTTTTGTTGTATATGTATGACATAATGCTTGCAAGGTTTTACCACTCATTGTTTTTTTCATTAACCTAAATTAAAAACTAAAACTCTTCTTTGTTAATAGGCTACAGTTATGTTTTCTTTGTATTTTCATGATTTGTAAGAAAAATTAAGTTTCTCTGCAGTAAATCGGAAAGAGTTGTGGTATGCTTCTTGTCTATCCAGCTATGCGTTATGACTGTTTACACTATTGAGATCTAATGATGCAGCAACACCATTGCTGTATATTGATTTAACCCCAGTTTTAATGTGTGTGTGTGTGTATATATATACACACACACACACTAAAACTCAAATGTGTTAAATGGAGGACCTTATACAGTTAGAGTATGAATGTTGTAGGAATGCACTGCTCTATCCTCCAACAGTTGCACACATTGAGACCTGGAAGTTTGCCAATGCACAGCTTCACTGTAACAGCTGCAGGGAGCTCTTTCTTTACGTACCATCTGACCAACAATCTGGATCTTTTCATCTCCAAGTTCTTGACTGCGGATCAGCGCCCTCTGAATCGATAACTGGAGCTTGCGCCTCTGAAGTGAGTCAGATTCCCGACGATACTTTTCATAAGCATCATCAAGCTCTTTCAAAATATCTGCCAAAGAAGAAGTTGATGAAAAAAATGAAGTTGGAGTTGGAATACTGATAAGCAACATATTCACAAAGGCAGACAAATGGGCTCTTACTTCATATTTAGACATGTTAGCTGCATATCTACAATGTTCTTTGTAATTTGTTTTCAGTTTATACAGTTACCTGCTAATTTACTTTGTAGTTAGAAGACCAATTGTTTCATAAACTGCAATTAATTTACGTGTAACTGTAGGTTCCCTATCCATAATTGCTGAATTGTTTCTGTGATGTTGCAACCAAAAGACAAGGATTTCATTTTTGACTTTACCTGTTGAATTGGATTAACCTTTAAGGGAAATGTCCTAAGAAATAACCAATGCTTATAAATTAATGTTTGGTACAGTGTCAGCTACGTTACCTTGATACTTGGCATCAATTTCCTTCATAAGAGACACACTCCTCTGTAGATCAAAAGGTAGTGATTCCACCAGGTCCAAATACTCCTCAACATAATTCACAACAACATGACCTGGGTCACCATTGGTCGAGTTCAACATCGCGGATCCCGCTTTGCCAACACCTGCAAACAAGAAATCATTAACAGATTAATATTTCTGTAAGGCCACAGTAGTCTTGCAGCAGTCACTGCTTGCATATGTATGCAAACATTTGTGTTCACTTGGCAAATGCTACTGAATTTACTTGCATCCGATGTTTATGATTTTTTATATTATTATGAATATAATCTCGTGCATTTTAAAAAGGGCCCACAGTCTGATCTGGTGAAGGTAATGCTATAAATGTGAAGGGGAGAGGGGGAAGCTGATCTGCTGTCAGCCATCCTGAAAACTGCAACGTGTACTATGGGTCTGCCAACAGGGAGTGAGCTAGTTCTACTGAGTATTAATGTAGCTGAAGAAGAACATAATTAAGTAAAGAGTGGTTATGAATGGATAACAACGTACTTAAAGTTATTTAGTGCAGCTCGGGTTATTGTTAAAAGTCTTCTCTGACAACAGAAACGACACCAAAGCTAACTTCAACATTAACGTTAGCTAACTTGTACCAGCACCTGTGAACTGTAACGTTAATGTGAGTGAGGATGTTGATAAATCGTATAGCAGTAAGGTGAAGATATAACAAACAACGCCACTCCTAAGCGTCGTTATTTCCACCATGAAACTGAAACCCCGCATGTAAAGATAAGTGGGATGGTTAAAGCTATCGTAACCTCCCGGCAAGTTTACGTCAAGTTAACACAAACCAACTTTCTCTTTGCTGTTGGAAATTAACAAAGTGTTACTCTGATACACACATCAAAATATAATCAAATATGTGATGTCAGTTAGCCTTGATCTGTCTAACGACGTTAAGGGTTTAAACAAATTACATCCCAATGTGACAGATTAACCATAAACGTTTATCAGCCCCTCGGTTCGTCCGCAACGAAAACAATCACCGAGATTTTAATCAATACATATTAACGTTACACAGACAAGTTATCAGTGTTTGAACTACTACAAACGCTACCAGCAAATGTTTTTACATTATGAGAGGTCTCTTTTCTATTATGTTTGCTATATAGTAGCTGTTAGCCAGATTAGCTTGTGTTAGCTTTTAGGTAGTACAACGTTACTAAAGGAACAGCGCTAATAAGCACTGCAAACACACAAGCTAGACAACAACGTACACTTTGCAATATGTGTTAGTTCATAAGTAGGCGACTCACGGAATATATTACCTGTGAGGTTATTAGTTTGTCTACACCTAGCGTCGCGTCAGTGCTCCTCTTGTTGGTCGTGTGGACAGTGGACCGCTTGCTGTAGTTTAACGTTAGCTCCTGCTAACACAACAGCAGCTAGCTAACTGCTAACTGTTAGCTCTTGGCTGAAGTGCCTGAACAAAAATGTTCAGCTGTGCGCATGTGCAAGAGCTGCCTCCCTGCGCGCATACATATGAATGAATACCATTCTACAGTCATTGGCTTTAAGAAACACCTATATTTCTAAACAACCAACGGTGTATAGCACCAAACGTATACACAGTTAATCTACACATCAATTTTCTGGTTTCTTTGACACGAACAAGCTGACATTGACTGTGTAATAATAAACAAGACCTTGGCATGTCTCCATGTTGCAAGTCAATATTGCCACCCTGTGGTAACGCGTTGCCATGATGTAGACTGGTTTTAAGAACCCATTCAAAAAGCCACTGACTCAAAATCTAATTTATTATTTATTTCAAAATTCAAACAGGTTTATAGTTAGACCCCCTTTATTTTACCTGTCAGTCTCTTTGGTGGGCTGGGATTAATTTAGCTACTTCAACATGTGTGGTGAATACTACTTTTAAGAAGGAAGACTGTTTTCTTAACAGGTTCACTGAATGCTCCTCAATCAAGTCTGTATTTTTGCTTGTATTTTTGTGCATTTTCTTTGAGGGGACAGTCCACAGCTCTATCCTTCATTCAAATTCAACTTGAGAACATTTTCCATCAGCCCACTCGTAACCTAGTATATTAACGGTTTTAAAGAATGCAAAATTAAGTATGTCTGTATAGTGTGTTAAAGAGGAATTCTGTTTCCAGTTGGCCATCTTCAGCTTTCAAACAGCTTTTTAAAGGCTGGGCCAATCTCCTGGATCATATCTGAGGTGGTAGTGGACCTGCCGTGTCGCTGGAATGCTTGACTGTTGCATTGTCTGGTAAGTGAACAGGCTCCGAATGCTGCAACCAGAGATGGGTTCACACTGCAGGAGGACAAATTAATAGATTAGGAAACATACAAAATCACAATATAAGAAAAATATATTTATTTCTGGAGTATGCCACTTTAAAAAGGACCATACTGGTGATTTTGCATAATTTAGTCATTAACTCGAGATTGAACCACCCACATTAACATGAGACAACAGCACTACTTTAGGGCTTCAATGAAATATTTGTTATCAGTTAACCTGCTGATTATTTAGTCGATTCCTTTTTTATATAGCTATTCACAGAAAATGGTGAGGGAAATCTCGTGTTTCTTCAAAAGTTTTATTTTCCAGCCAGTAGTCAAAAACCTAATTATAGTCACACGAAAAGTAATGCCACTGTTTGCCATTTCCTGGTTTTCTGCATAAATTGGTCATGAAATGTGACATGATCTTCACCAGAGTCAGTCAAACATTACTAAGCTGATAAAAACACAGTCATGAGCTTTCAGGTCATTAATGAACACACCCATTAAACATACAGAGTGATGATAGAAAAAGTAACAGCAACAGTGTTTATATTAACTGGTTGAACCAGCTTTGGTAGCAATAACCTCAAACAAGCACTTTCTGTAGCTGTGAATCAGCTGAAGCTGAAGAATCATTCCACAGCATCTCTATTAGGTTAAGGTCCTGGGCTCTAACTGGGCTACTCTGACGGCTTTGTGTCCCAGAAGTCATTCGTTAGTAGATTTACTTCAATGTTTAGGGTCATTGTCCTGCTGCATCACCCACCTTCTTCTGAGGTTTAGCTGCTGCATTCTGTTTTGTGCCTTTAGAGTGATCGAATATGTATTAACTGTGGACTGGTGGATGTCTAAATTCTAAACTAAAGTTTACTCTGTAATTCTTTCCAGCTACATACAAATCAACAGCCCTTGATCACAGGTTTTCTGACATCTCTTTTTTGCGAGGCATAATCCCATCCATCCATTTTCCTAACCGCTTGTCCTTGCTGGAGCCTATCCCAGCTGTCATCGGGCGAGAGGCGGGGTACACCCTGGACAGGTCGCCAGTCCATCGCAGGGCCGACATATAGAGACAAACAACCATGCACACTCACATTCACACCTACGGACAATTTAGAGTCACCAATTAACCTAACATGCATTTCTTTGGATGGTGGGAGGAAGCCGGAGTACCCGGAGAGAACCCACGCAGACACGGGGAGAACATGCAAACGCCACACAGAAAGGAACCTGGCCTTCTAGCTGTGAGGCGACAGTGCTAACCACTACACCACCGTGCCGCCCATGAGGCATAATTCACATCAGCTAACGCTGCAGGCCGACACAGTTTTTATAAGTCAAGGTAGCTCTACACCAAACCTCCATTCTTGTTTCAAGTTTGCTAACACCTGACTCCAGTTGACGTTTAGTGACATTAGCAGCCTGGTATTGCTGTTACTTTTTCCAGCATTGCTCTGTATGTTTAATGGGTGTGTTCAATACACAAATAAAAGATCACAACTTCTTCGTGTTTTATCAGCTTAGAAATATTTTGTTTGTTGATATTTGTGACTTTGGTGAAGATCAGATCAAATTTCAAGACCAGTTTCAGCAGCAAAGCAGGACACTGCAGTGACATTGCTTTTTCTTGTGACTGTCTTTACAGTTTGCTATCACATAAAATAAAGAGCAGCATCTGCACCCTTGCAAGCCTAAAACAAGGAAATGTTTGGCATTTTCGATTGACAAATTAATGAAATGACTATTTAGTCCTCAAAATATTTAACAATTAATGCAGATTAGACACTGCAATTAGATTTTTCCAACATTGTGAAGGGGGATGAAATAAGTGGGTGGTAAATACAAAATAGACACTACTTTGGAAATACTTCATATAATGATAAGTTTATGTACTTTGTGGGTAATGTGCATGGAGAAACACTGGTATGGTCTATAAAAGTGTTATACTGTATTCTACCATTAAAACACAGTGCACAAACACGTCACCTTTTGATCACTCCAGATGCAGAGGCAGCATGGGCCCAGTGTGCCAGCACTCCTATAGATCCAGACAGTAGATCCCCCTGTCCACCACATCTTCTCCCACTGCCCTCAATAGTGCATGAGATCACTAGAAACAAGAAGTTACAACTTGAGATTGCAAAACAAAGAGTTCAGAAGTGGTGTTGTATATACAGTATGAAATGAAAATGACAAATGGAAATGGAAAGGTATAGTAAAGAGGATGGTTGGAGAAGCCCAAAGCATGTCTTCACACTGCACAGGTTTGATACTAACCCTTACTGCCATCTGTAACCAGATCCTGTTCACCTTTTAGCACCAGAGTGAGGTTGCCCATGGCTACACTGAGTTGCATGACACTGCGCTGATGGTCACTGACGTCCATGGGTTTGTGGTGCTGACAGAAAACACACACAAGTATTAACATGCAAAATCATATGTTATATGCCATCAATTAGTGGCTGACAGAAGTCTGATAAGAGACCCACCAATGCCTCATACAGTCGGGTGAACTCCATGAAGTTAGGTGTAAGGATACCCCTCTGGTACCCTTGAATAACAGATGGTTGCTGTGTAACTAGCCATAATCCGTCCTGTTGAGACAAACAACCGACACATACACGCACAATCAGTGATTGTGTATGGCTCTGCAAATAAAATCCCATCTGCTCAAATGCTGGAACTTGATTTTATCAAGACTTACTGCATCAATGACTACAGGGATATCTCTTGCTTTTGACTTCTCTATCACCTCCTAAAAGAGAGAGATAAAATAAACGTATGTTTTGTTGGTCCGACAGGCACACTGGCTGCACTGAACGTTTCATCAGTCTAACTGGAGCTGGGCTACATTTCCAGCTCCACATTAGAAATTTCCTTTTTGGTCAAATGATTTTTTTTTAAATGTCAAATACATACATCAACTGTATTTACCAGCAAGAGGTGAGCAGTGAACATGTGCTATGAGATGTTTCTTTCATTGTTTTTGACATTCTCACAAATTTACAAGTTTTCTGGAAAATGCAATTTTCACAGTTATCAGTCATAGGAAGCCACAAACAAGCAGTTGTATTGAGCATACTGAATTTCTCACTATATTCGATCCAACAACAGTTTCTGTTAAAATAAATAACATTACATTATTATAGTTCTGCAAAAGCAGCTAAAATAAACAGATTTGAGTGCAAAGGTGAGAGAATCTATATTCCACATGCCTTGGCTGTTTTCAATAACGAGTCTTCTCTCCCTAGACCTGGTCCCACAACAAGGCTGTGCAGTCTTGGGAGCCATTTCTCTATCTCTTCCACTGCATTAGGACTATCCCTTGACACACAGACACACACACAGACACACACACAGACACACACGTTAGATGTATAGACATAAATAAATACAGTTTTTGTAGATAAAAACTCGTGACTCAAAGTGACCATGGTATATATACATATATGATATATATCAAAACATGTAAATGTATGAAAATGTTTGTGAACTTACTTAGCTATGACATTAACACAAATGTCACTTCACAGGGTCAAATTTCACATTTACATAATCACTCAGACTAATTTTGCAGAAGAGGCCTTATGATCATCATGATGTTTTCTATAAGCATTAGCATCAACAGCACGCTTACATATGGCTCAAACCACCATGTTTTGTCAGCTTAAGCACAGCAAAGTCAGACAGGTTATTCTAAAATTGTTGTTGTTGAGAACATTGAAACAGAAATGTACAGCTGAATTTGTTATCTTTGTTAAAGCAAACAGCCGAAACAATAAATCTAAGAAACATTGTGTTGAGCCATAAGCGAATTATCCCCTGATTATGAGTGAGTGTATAGTACTTTACAACAATTATATTAATATGCAGATATCTCTATAGTGTCACAAACATAGGAATCATACAAATAGTTACCACACTTTTTTAACTAAAGTTTACATTTGCTTAGTTATAGCATAGTTTTGTAATTTGTGAGTACATAAAAAATGCACATTAATGTTCCATTAACGATCAGATTGTTGTCAGTGATAAAAATCCTACTAAAGAATGGTTTCCTTTTTAAAATGACATTTATCTATTAATAGGTGCAGATGGATCTGTACTTACAAAACAGGATGAACTATGAGCTCAGGGCTGTATGATTTGATTACAGTTGCAGCATCTTTGGTGCAAAACACATGAGACAAGTCAGCTCCCTGGAGGTAAGAAAAACCACTGTCACTGCACCAGAACTGGATGTGAACTAAAGCTTATTCAGTAAAATTAATAAAATAAAATAAATGGTTATTTACCACTTTCAAAGCAGAGATGGCAGCAAAGTATGGAGCTCCAGTATAGCTTTAGGGGGTGGAAAAAAAAGGCATTAGGGCAAATGTTCAATAAAATAACAAATTAAACTCTTGTTTGGTGATTGCTGTTAATATATTAGGGATTGCTCATTTTGTCACATACTCTTGGCATCCTCCAATGATCCCAATACGTCCATCTTGCCCCTTGTGCTTTTTGGGTGTCAATGGAGGGACTATGCTCTTTACTAGTGAGAGGATATCATCATCCATGCCTCTGTGTGACTCCAAGCTATAGCTGCGTTCAAACACTGAGGAAATAAACAAAGTGAGAGATTTAAAGTGTGGAATCATTGTTTGTCTTGACACTGTGTCCACTCTGGGTTTTTACCTTCCAAAGACAGAAGATAGCAAAAGCCTGGCAACAAAAACACAACTACAGTTAAACAGAGACAATGTTCAATACATTAAAGATAAATTAACAAACAGTGTGATTGAATGACCGCTCCATCGTGGAGCCTTCCCATCACAGCTGACACGCCCAATTTCCGTTATGTCTTCACACATGACGCCGAAAACAATACCTAACGCCTGAGGATCGGGGTTCAACAGTTGGCTCTGTTGGGTGAAACAGCCTTTTTGGGGCGAAGGTTGTCTGAGATGACTGGACTGTCCACGTGTACACGATGGTGAGGCACTGGAGAACACAGGAGCGCAGGCAGAAGGAGCGGTCCTGGAGTGAGTGGTCGCAGAGCTGGATCTGGCGGAGGAGATGTTGGAGAACATCTGACCGAGCATCTGAAGCATGTGCAGCTCCCTGGTGTGTTCAGCTTCTCTGCGACGGTCTTCTGCCTGAAAGCGCTGCTCCTCCATCCGATAGAAGTTGTCCTCAGCCTGGGCACTCTGCTCCAGGAACTGCTCCATTAATTTCTCCATGGGGAAGTTAGCACGCCGCTTTCTGGGGCGTTTGGGCGTTCTGGCTGACAGAGTACTGGCTGACTGGCTGCTGTTTTGTGGTCTTACGGAAGTGCCTGGAGTGGAGAGGAGTGAGACATAATATGATGCATATTCTACAATCATCTAAAATGATGAAAACATACTGAATCTACCTAAGACAGAAGAACTAATAAAGGCAGATGAGGAGGAAGTGCTTACTGTTATTGCCCACTGTCACTTTAACCGGAATAGGGATGGGAACAGTTGGGTATTCCAACTTTACTTCAGTCTCTGCAGGATAAGGACACTCATCTGTGCTCTCTGGGTATGCATCTTGAGCATCTTCTCCATCCTCCTCCAGGCCATCTACGGCCTCCTCTCCTCCCGCTCCACTGTCTATTAACTCCTGAGGGTCAAGGGCAGACCGGTTGCTCAAAATCCTCTCCATGGTGTCATAGAATTTACAGATCTTGTGATACTGCCCGTTGTTCCGTAGATTACCTTCCTTTGCTAACAAGTACTGTCTCTTGAGGCTTTTGATGCGCACCCTGCATTGCTCCGGCGTCCTCTCAAACCCCATCGCTCCCAGCCTCCGGGAAACGTCGCGGTACACAAAGCTGTTTCGGAAGTTTCCATCCAGCGCCGCCTGGATGTCCTGCTCCCCCCAGATGTTCAGCAAGGTCCTCGTCTCTACGTCCGACCACAAGAAGCCCCGCGTTGTGTTCGCTTGCATATCGGACCCTACACAGGCTCGCCGAGAGTCACCTCCTGCGCACGGAGCTGAATGGAGATGTTGACACTGCGGATTATGATGGACGTCTGGAGCTCGGCTGCATCAAAGCCGCGGGGCGCCGCTTCCCCAAACAACGTCAACAACGACAACTGCTCGTTTAGATCGCCCGATGTGACTCGGAGGGATAAAAGTGGTCGTTTTCAACTTGGGGAGCATTACAGTGTCGCGTACAGACGAACTCCGTGAGCTAGCTGCGACCTGTCCGTCTGTGTTTATCTCTTCACGTCGTTAGCTAAATGCGTCGCTCAGCGTGGAGATAAACCGACCGACGATCGGCTCCCGAGCTCTTTACGCGACCTTAACCCTCACTGGGGAAATCTCAAACTGACCTCTGATCAGTCCTCTGAGGGAAACTTCACCTTCTCCGCCTGCGCCTCCACCCATGAATCCGCGGGGTCCTAGAGACCCTGTTCACAACCGGGAGCCCGTCAACTCCTCAACAGGGAAAAGACGCCGATACGGATCAGTCTTTACCGCCTAACGTCATCTACCAGGACGCTGCAACGAAACAACAGGTCACAACACGTCCCCCACTTTACCTTTGACGTCCACACACACCAGCGTGGCGACAATCGACAGCGCGACCGGGATAAAGCACAAGACGAGCGTCTGCATCTGCAGCATGTTGTCACTCAGTGTTTGCTCTGCTCCCGCTTCGTCTTACCTAAACTCGAGCTGCGTCTCAGCGCTGACAACTGCACACAAATGATCCTGATCATGACACCAGGAGGTGCCGTAAAGCTCGGTGGAGGAGTCGCTTAGTACCATACAGCAACAGAGGCGTGTGGTGCCTTTAAAGGCTCCTCGGACACTCCAGCTCCCAGTCTGTTCAAATCTGTCAACAACAGAAAAAAACCCAGTTAATCAGGCAAAGCGGAAGTCACTTAAAGCTGTAACAGTTTAAGAGAGTACTTAGCAATAACAACAACAACAACAACAACAATAATAATAATAATATGAGTCCATATTGTGCAATGGCTAATAAAAGGCCAAATCTGGGATCACATTAAATTAAGTCAAACACATACACATGCAAATGCTAATAATACAATTAATAATCATCTTTTGCCATTTGTTACTTTTTTTTAGTCACCTTTTAAATTTTATTTTCCTTGAATTAGTGAAAGTACAAGGGTTCAGGAATATAACGTGATCAAAAACGTCACTTTAACCTGAGTAATGCCTGACAGGCTCATTAACTAACAGACTGTACCGCCCTCAGCAGCCTGAAAGAAAAGAAATTAGCTTAAATAATGAAATCAGCTACACTACAACTTAAGAAAACAATAAATGCTGCAAAGACAGTTAACTAATACATAAATATGCTGCCAACAACTCAGACAAAAGAGAGACATGTTTCCAGTGTTTCTGTAAAGTGACGTGATACAACATCATTTAAGTGTTTGGTAACATTCTAAAACAATTTTTATTTTGTTTTGTCTTGCTCTTTTCCCGTTTTAATATGCACATACCTTGTGCTTGATTTCTTTTTCACCAAATTTATTATTTATTGTTTTGGGGGTTAATTGTAATGGGGGAGGTACACCGCCTGTCAGTAGAACAGATGTCACAAAGTGCTTCCCAACCAAAAATAAACAACAGTCAAAGCAATAGAGAAAAAAATACAACCGATTTTATTTTATAAAGAATATAATAAAAACACTCCAGGGGCTGTTTGGGGAGCGGTACACAGCCTGTCAGTAGAAGATCCTGACAGACATCGCACAGGGTAAAACGGCTCCCTGTAGCTGTTTAGCTCTTTACCTACTTCCTGTTTCACCTCAGTTTCTAAAGTTTAGATTAACGCTGCCGATTGGAGAAAGCGCAAACAACGCAGAGTCAGGTTGTCACAGATTAACTTTCCTTCATAACATGACGTTTATTGGAGGAACCCGTTTTCAGTCTGCAACTATTTTTACGCACTAGACTGTTATTTTTCTACGATAAAAAAAACAAAAACATCTCTGTAACGGGACCAGATCGAGCAGCATCATGCCCGAGGTGTCGAAGATGAAGAAGCCCGACGTCAAGGTTGTTCTCCTGGGAGACATGAACGTGGGGAAGACGTCGCTGCTCCACAGGTACACGGAGAGGAAGTTTAAAGACACCATCAGCACCGTCGGAGGGGCATTTTTCCTCAAGCAATGGGGACCTTACAATATCTCCATATGGGACACAGCTGGTAATACTTTAATGTATTT
This sequence comes from Sandelia bainsii, assembly GCA_032362345.1. Taxonomy (NCBI): domain Eukaryota; kingdom Metazoa; phylum Chordata; class Actinopteri; order Anabantiformes; family Anabantidae; genus Sandelia; species Sandelia bainsii. The sequence continues at coordinate 9,604,544 of JAUMHL010000014.1, forward strand.
TCTTTGTTTATTCTAACCTCTTATCAAGTCTCATTCCTCTGGTTACAATATTAACTGACTGTTAACCTGATAACGCGTGATCCCACCTGAGACAATCACATGTCTCAGTCTGCAGGTTACAGATAGTCCCAGTTATTTTATGTGAACCTACCTCTGCTCAGGATAAGGTCAAAAAAGAAAAACAAACAAACCTGACAGACAAATCCAGCACACTGGGGAATAATCTTTGCACATTCACACACCGTTTAAAAGAATATCAAGGACATTATTTTTCTCTCTAGTAATTTGTGAATAAATGTTGTCACACATTTTAATATGTATGTAGAATAAACGATTAGTTACTTAATTTGGAAGAATTAACAATGACAATGAAAGTAGTTTTATTGGGTTATGAGTTGCTAAGATGCATTTGGAGCTCATGTAAAGTTACAATCATACAAACCACATGACTCCTAAACACTTAAAATAAAATTCTTAAAGCTTGAGGCCCTGCATGTTATTTTAAGTTCATTTTATTAAAGATCTACAGTTTTCTACATTTGTTTTCAATTACTTTGTTGTCATTTAATCTTTAAATTACATAAATTAACAATTGTCTTAAAGTTGGCTACAAACTTTGATCAACAATGATGTGAGACACAGATTTGTTTAAACTAACAGAGTTAATTATCATATTATCAGACTGATAATGCTGTTTGTTAATTAAGTTTGCCAACAGTGGTAGATAGTAGGTAGTTTGTTACTTGCTCCATGTTGTTCTGACCAGTTACTCCAAAGATTTATTAGACACAGAACCGGCGTGTTATTTTACTGTAAAATAAAATACATTTTACACATACAAATACATGTCCTTCTGTGACTTCTGTCAGTAACCATGACCCCAAATATTGCAACCTGTAGTCTTGAAGATTCTTTTAAACTAATTTTGATATTCTTCATCATTTTTTATTAATGCTTTTGAATAATCTAATAACCGCAATACATTTCAATATTCCGTTAGTATTAATTACTGTAAACCTTCTTAGGCAATGACACGTTTCACAAAAGCAGAGTTGGTGTACCACAGTGATAAGGAAAGTCCAACTGTGTCATCAGTAAGCCATTTCCTGCTTGCTGTTCCCTAACTCCATAACCTCTGACAGGATGCTGCTGGTTTTTTTTATTGTTAATTTAGTCACTGCGGTGAAGAAATGTCAGATCAGCAGCGAGTCACGTCAAAGCAACAGTTGCAGACCTATGAGCACAGACTATCCAACTGTGGGAGAGTGGTAGGATTGTACTAGAATCTGACATGTGTTTGGATCAGTACACTGAAACCAGAAAACGTGTTACCTATTTTCCTACTGATAAAACCCAGTTTTCAGTTTAGTGTCAAAGCCCCATACAGGCTCATAAGCTGCCTACCCTGTTCCTCTTAATAGTCACATGATAGGGTATGACAGGAAGACTTGAGTCCTTTTCCAAGCTTACATGCAATAGGACTTTCCAGAAGCACAAGGGTGACTGAGTTAGGGTTTTTTTTGTCATTTGAGCTACTAGAATGTAGAAAGAAATATCCTACTACCTAAGATCTACAGTGTACACTCACTGGTCACTTTATTGGGTACACCTGTACAATCTAATGCAATCCAATACAGCAGCTCTGCCATGAATGAAAGTGATCATTTCTCAGTTTTTGTTGACACTGTCAGAAAGGTGGTAATTCTACTGTATGTTTTACCCTATTTAAATAAATAAGTGGGCCAAAACATTAGAAATATCTCTTAATATAATGCACTCCAATATAACTGCACCACCCACAATGACCTGCTGTATTGGACTGCATTAGATACGTACGGGTTGTACCTCATATAATGGCCAGTGTGTGTATGTTGACTTTTTCCAGGAGATTAGATGAATTCACATGATCATACTCTTAAATAGAGCTAAATGATAGTTTACTGATTACTGATTCAGTCATACACTATTTTAAGCAAAAATTTTAATTGCCAAACATTCTTTGGTTTGGGCTTTGTAAATGTGAGCATTTGCTGTTTCCTTTGTCATATTTTATAGTAAACTATATTTGGGTCAGATAAAACCAGAAATTTTGAAGACATGACCTTGTTCATTATTCAAAATTCTTCACTATTTTCTAGACAAAATAAATTATTCAAACAAATAATCAGCAAATGAAATGGATTGTTTGTTGCAGCTGTAGACATCGTACATACACTCCAGTTTCCAGTTTTTTAGTTCCAAACATTATAACATTGAGATTTATTACAAAGCTCTAGTGTCAGACTGAATTTGTAAACTGGCAACAAAGAGATGCACCCCAGTGGCAATGTATTCACACACAAAGTGCCCTCTCAAGAATCCTGCATATTTCAACAACAAAGGTTGTTACTGTTTTCAAACTGCTGACTGTCTTGCATAATTTCTGTCTGTACTGTGTGTACCTTCTGCAATGCTTTTCATACCGTTAAGTCCAGCTGTTTGGTTTCAAGCTGAGTTGGTTTCCAGCTGCACCAGAGACACTGTTGACCTCAGTCTCTCTCCTTAGGTCGTGAACAGTTCCATGGGTTGGGCTCCATGTACTGTCGAGGTGCAGCCGCTGTCATCCTCACCTATGACGTCACCAATTGGCAGAGCCTAGTTGAGCTTGAGGAGCGCTTCCTGTCCCTGACTGATACTGCTAACCATGACTGCATATACGCTGTAGTGGGCAACAAGGCCGATCTCACAGACCCTGAAGCCCAGGTGTCCCGGGACTCAGATGGAGTGCCTGAGGACCAAACTGAACTTGAGGAGGACAGGACAGAACCACAAGTGTTGTCTGCATGTCTGACACCCCCAGCCTCCCCTGCATCTTTCTCTGGGGTGATCCTACACAAACAGGTTACACATGAAGATGCAGTGGCTCTTTATGGGAGAATACTACGCTATAAGGGCCTGGAGGAAAAGAACAGTCTCCCCGCAGATAGGATGTGCTTTGAGACAAGTGCCAAGACAGGTTATAACGTGGACACTTTGTTTGAGACATTATTTGATCTGGTGCTGCCTTCCATCCTGAGAAAGAGAAATGAGCGCCAGGTATCTCCTACAGTCGACCTGGAGGATTGCAGGGGGGCCAGTAGCAAGAGGGGCAGATCTGCCTGCTGCTAGGATCGACCAAAGAGCAGTGGAGAGGCTGCAAGCCGTTCTCCTGAGTGTCGTTTTTTAACAAAGGACAATCAGTGGGTGGGTCTGACCACCAAATACATACTGTGATGGTACTACTACATTTAGCTTGACTGAGACCTCAGACCAGTAATGACCTCTTAGAAACACACACACACACATTCTTGATGCTGTGAAGTTGGTCTGAAAGAACAACTGAAGTTCATAATGTCCAGATACATTTTCTGTGTATGGAAGAGAATGTTATAACTCTGTGCTTTGAATCCTTCCTCCCATTCCAATGAAATTGCACTTGTATCCCAAAGATGTGTCTGAGAGTAAATAATACACGTAAGAAGTCAATAACTGCTATTTGTTATTTGCTTAATGTTTTCTCAAATTAAACAGCACTAACTGTTAGTCGTGTGGCACATGTTAAGGTTTTGGTAAATCACATTTCTTTTTATTTACTTTATTTGTTTTGTTACTTGCGTTGATACTGATCATTATATTTTAGTGGCACTTTTGGAAGCTTTCAGTGATTGTAAATATTAAAATACCCCTGCTGAATTTTTAAGTGCAACATCATAATAAAGACTTTTATTTTGTAGTTTGCCTGGCTTGTCATAAAAGGCTTGACACAAAAATGACAGTTTTACAAAAAACAGTAAGTCTTTACAATCCAATTCAGTTATTTTATGAAATTATCATAATAACGTCAATTAAAACAAATCTTGACAGTATTTTCTGGTCTAATCAGATTGTATCTATCTAGGTGAAGCAGAACATTTGACCTACTTTCTAAATTGTGTAAAATACTGTAATCTAACCCAGGATCAGTAACCACAGCAAGGATTTGCTAGACTCAGACCTTTGATCCAGGCTGTTTACATTCTGTGCTGCTGGCAGACTGGGGAAGTTCAATTGTTACTAGCCCTTAAGAAGAAACTTTTAGGAAAAAGGGATCAAGTTCATTCAGCTGGTGTAATTACAGAGTCAGTGCATTGTGTGAACATATGTTGTATAAAAAATAAAGACAATACCTGATGAACATGTAAAACAGGTTAACAGAGCTTGAAAAGACTATTGTATTATAAAAATAGGTTTAGAGCAATAGAATAAAACATGATAAAGTCAATAGTGTCAAATAACAATTTGGTCAGCACCTCTGATATTCTTCAGTTAGATGAAAGTGTTAGTGGCTTTGTGGTCGGCTGAATAACCTAAAGATACAAAAGAAAACCTCTAGATAAACTGAAGCAGTGCATACACACAGGCATCTTTGGTTCAGCTGTAGTATACGATCTCTGATCTTTTAACAATGTGTCAGTAGCTGAGGTAATAAGTTAAAGCACCAATCCACCTTTATTACAAAATACTGCGCCCTCACATTGCTGTTGGCTTCATTAAAGGGCTTCTTCTGTTTTATTTACAGTGGCACGTTTCAGTCAAAGCTCAATGCATCAAACAGTCAGTAGATTTCTGAGCTCTATGGCTTTAGGGAGAAAGTTTTCTATTTACATTGACCTAAGTCAGTATTTCAGGATCGAGAGACAACACTAGACCACGGTCAATGGATCTTCTTTCTGTTAGTGTTACTGCAGTGCCTTTCACAAGTTCTTCATGCAGACCTGGCAGCGGCTGATGCGCGACAAGAGCTGACCTGCTTTGAGAGTCTCTGATGATGGCTCCGTGTGGAAGGACTGATCTACAGAGGTTAGCCAGAAACTGTACTTGTTAGCAAAGTAGTGGCATGTGCCTTTGGCCCCATTACACTCAATGAACGGTGTTGTACGGAAATCCTCCAGGCAGGAGCCAGGCGATGACAGGGACTGGCCTCCGCCTTCATCTCCTGCTGCTGTATGCTGTGGAGACAAAGGTGGGAAGGGCAAAGAAATGAGACAACACATTGATGATTTTGGTTAAGTTAAGGCACTAGCTAAGGTTTGACCAGCTGCGTCCACAGCAAATGAGGATTTTATATAACTGTTCACAAATTGAGTGTAACTCCTAGTAGATGGACCTTCAAATGTAAACTACTACTACTGAGTTCCTCTTAAATTATACTGTAAGAGACAAGAGTGCTAACACTGTGAGACAGTTCCATTACAATGACGCTTGAACTTTGCACAAGCATTTTTGAGTTCATGAAACCTGTTTTTTACATGGAAAAAATTTTTTGTCTGGGGAACACACCATGAGGAAGGAGTAGCCGATCCACAAGCTGCGCCAGCCCGCAGGACACTGTGGGATGGTGATGTCCTGGCTGTGGACTGCTATGGCAACTGATGGAGCTTCACATACTGAGCAGCGGCTGATGTATGGTTTGATCTCTCCCTCTTCTACAGGCATCATAGGAAGAGGAGCTGTTGTCGACAACCAGTAGGACTTATCATTTCTGCTGGCATAGTAACAAATGTCTCCAGGATTGCAGTACAGGAAGGGCATGGTGCTGAATCTTGGGAGGCAGGAGCCAGCCAAACCTGAAAAGGACAAAGTTATACTTGGAAAACAGGCAAGGCAAGTTGATTGTTGTATCACATGTCATAGGTAAATGTAATTAAAAGTGCTTGCAAAAGAAATGACACTAAACATGACTTATATATTATACATTTAAACCATTAAAAGCATGAGAAAATTAACTTTTAACAAGAGTTTTAGGTGAACGTTACTGCAAATCATGTATCTAAAAGTGTTGTAGTGAAACTATGAATTCACTTTAAAGACGATCAAAACTCAAAGCATTTTATCTTCTGAAAATTATGTGTGGCAAAACAAAGAAGTTATTGTTTTGGGTGATTTTTTTGGAAAGTCAAACCCAGTTTTCAAACCTGTATAGTTTTATTGTATCAGCTGTGTCAAAAGCAGCACTAACATCTAGTGGAGACATTTAGCCTAATTTCTAGTTTTAGAATTTCACTTCTTGGATCAAAGATCTTTACAAAAAATAATATCTTTTAGCTGTATTCTGCCTTTTATGTATAATGTAGTTGATTCATCCCATTAGCTTGATAAAATCAATGTAAAGTCAATGTTAAAAACTGTGATTGTGAGATAGTTTCATAAAAAACAAGTCTGCCTGTTGCAAATCCAGTTTCTAGTCATGTCTCTCTGTTTTTTTCAGCCCCACCGTGAAATGTGAATATTTTATATTGTACTACAGCCGTACAATCAGATGAGCCAGAACTCTTTGGGATATTTTTGGTTCACTGGATGTTCAAAAAATATTAATCTGTAGATCCTTGTCTGACCCATCAATGTCTTGTGTCAGGACTGTACTGTAACAAACTCACACTGGAATATTTCTACACAATTTATTATTCCAATCTAATGTACTGTAACAAAGCCCTATTTGTACCTCACAGAATTTTGAAATGGTAGATACTGAATACACTGTAGAACAATTTTATTGTTCATGATAATTTACCGAGATCCTGGTTGTGGGCCTTTTCTTGGCCCTCGAAGTACAGCAGACTGTAGCCGTCCCACAGTTTAGACATGCCCACAGGACACATGGGCGTCTGTTCTGATTGGCTGTGTTTCACCAGCAAGTAACCCACGCTGACACTGCGGCCAGGCATACCAGGTAAACCCCGGATCCCCGGAGTTCCACGGTGACCTATTGAGGAATAAGGAGTTAAGAAGTGTTAACAAACTATAAATTACGTAAAAGGTCAACACACATTGTTGTTGTTCATACTTGTGTATATTGTTTATGACTCATTTATATATCACAGATAGAAAAATATATCTGACAACAGGATGAAGATTTGGGAGAACTCATCATAACTGTCTTCAACCTCTGGCAGCTGCCTCTGAAAGGCATTTGATACAGTGATATGACTAGAGTTTTCACATCCTCAGCTCACTGCTAATAATTTTCAGTTTAGTGCGAAATGCTTCATTGACTAAACCAAATTTCACAAAAAACAACAAAATAACTATTCTAATATCAAAAACCTATTGGCTACTGGATTCCTGCTTAACTCTCCACCTACTTCAAATCCTTTAATCCAGGATTACTAAACTAATCCTAAACTGCCCCAAGGGGCCCGACGTACCTGCCATGCCTTGCAAACCGGGGTGGCCCATTTGTCCAACCTCTCCACGGAATCCAGGTGTTCCTGGTGTACCACTAATCCCAGGCATGCCCTTTTGCCCAATGGGTCCCATGAAACCTATACAGTAACCAGACATTGATGAACGGAACATTTAACTTAGAGATTTTCAACCACAAATGTATTTTAACAATTACTAACCTGCATCCCCAGGAGGTCCATGTGGCCCTGGTTCCCCTTTGACCCCTTCTGGTCCTATTATACCATGTGGGCCTGGGGAGCCCCTTTCTCCTGGAAGGCTGATTGGAAGTGGAAGAGGTCCTTGGTTGCCTGGGACTCCCTGAAAACCTGCAGCAGGGATGGATTGTGTAATGACCAAAACTATCCAACTGGTACTGCTCACAATATCAAGTGAGCCGTATCTACAGTATATTGTGAGTGCATAGTTTACCTGGGGGGCCAGTGTTTCCTTTTGGACCAACGGGACCTCTGTCTCCCTTATCACCGATCAGACCAGGAAATCCCATGACTCCTTGCTCTCCTTTTATTCCTGCAAGACAAAAGCATTTTAAGACTGGGTCTTAATAGCAGCAGGTGATACTGACATAATCAAATAGCAACATACTCTATATGTATATTCTCTATATATACTGTATATTTTGTATTATTTGCAATTATCTGTGATATTTTACATATTTTAGTAGTTGAATCTTGATTTAATTGCCCCTTTGGGACAAATAAAGTTCACTGAATTGAATTGAATTGATTTGTAAATCATAGACACTCAATGATCTGTTTATTTTAGTTTACTGTATCTATTATGTGTGTTTATTATGTGATTGAGGGTTTGCACAGAACAACACAATATGTCCTCTGTTAAATGACTGATGATTAAGTAGATGTAAGGCATCTGTGACCTGACAGAACATAGGATGCCTTCACCTTAAGACCTGCTCCAGCAAAAATGGCCAATCAATGTACTAGTACATAGTAATTTTAACATAAGTTAGTAGTAAAAGCTTTAATATTCTATCCATACCTTTCTTCCCAGAAATACCATTGGGCCCCCTGTACCCAAATGGACCTTGATCTCCTTTCCATCCTTTCCTACCAGGGCTTCCAGGAAAACCACCTATTCCTGGTACGCCCTTTTCTCCAGGTGGAGAAGCCACACCCGTTAATCCTCTAGGTCCAGGGAAACCTGTGAAACAAATAATTGATGGTTCATAAATACACTTAAAATGAACAGGAACAACAATAAAACCACCTGGTAAGTGACCATCCTGTCTCCATCCTAACAGTAATGACTGTGATGAAATAATGCAAAGAGTAAATTATGCAGATTCAGTTAAAGTAAGGTAGAATTGTTCAGTTCAGGAAAATTAAAAATGTTACAGCAAGATCAAAAACAAATCAAAATGACTATTGGTACATTGTATTAGTGGTACATTGGAAAATGTCATGTTGTCACCTTGATATCCTTTGGGTCCTTTAAAGCCAGGCTCCCCACTGGGTCCTGGTCTGTCGGGGGTCCCATCAGGTCCTACAGGGCCACGGAATCCTGCTGGTCCAGGTTGACCATAATCACCTGAACAAATGGAACACAGGATTGATCAAATCTCACAGTGGTTAAACCACATTAGAAAATACACAAAATGTGGCTTTTGTTCAGTTATTGAGACCTCAGCAGGTGGAGTAGACTTCTGGTCTACCTGGGGCCCTGTTAAAACTGAAGAATAGAAGCTTACCTAGGGGTCCCTGTAAGCCTTTCAAACCCGCTGTGCCTGGAACACCTGGCTGGTTGTTGGGGTTACCACTGTCTCCCTTTTCTCCTTTGACTCCTGTTTCCCCAGTTGGTCCAGTGATATCCGCACCTGATAGAAATATGACCAGAAGACACATGACTGAATGGATGTAGTGAAGAATTCAGAAATATACTTTGCTTGACTTTGCCCATTTTATAAGAGTTATCTCACTGAAAATATGACTTCAAATCATATTTTTCTATAACACTAACACTCAAGGACTGAATTAATGAAAAAGTAAGTTAAACATAATTATTGTTGTATTATTTACAGTTTAACACTCAAAGGTTCTTTAAGCAGTAAGAAAATCAAATATGAAAGTGTATCTGATAATGGTATGGTAGTTTAGCAGTGAACACAGTGTTTGTTTTTATTATTTTTTTATAATCTGGTTGAATACCTGGTATTCCTGGGATACCCTTTTGTCCTTTTAGTCCATGTAAACCATAAAGACCCTTCAGGCCAGTGAAACCTGCACACATTTGCATAGATCAGATGGTGGAATACTGTAGACAAATATTTAGTTTGAAGAGACAGAAAAATAGGCCACTGGTCTACTTTAGTTACCTTTATTTCCTGGGAAGCCAGGTAAACCTGGGTGTCCTTTTGTTCCAGGAGTTCCAGGAAAGCCTTTTTGACCTGGGTTACCAGGAGTTCCTTTTTGCCCATCTGAGCCTAAAGAAAAAATGTGCACAACTCAGAACAACAGTAATGTAAATATACTATGTACTATACTATGTAATGTACTATACTATTAAAATGGTATAACAGAGAAAGGAAGTAGTAGTCTCTTACCTGGGTATCCTAATATTCCTGGATTGCCTGACTCTCCCCTTTTCCCAGCAATACCATCAAAACCCGGTAAACCCCTGTCTCCAGTCTGTCCAATTAGTCCTGTCTGACCTGTAAGTGGCAGTCAAACATTTAATATCTGCCACGTATGACCCACTAATGGATAACTGGTGCTGATCAACATCAGAGGGTAAGGAGCGACTGTGTGAGTATGTACCTGGCTCTCCTTGAAAACCATCCTCTCCTCTTAATCCGGTAACCCCTGGAAGGTCTATGCGAAGGCCTTTATCGCCTGTAACAGTATTCCAAATTTTACTTAAAGGTAACATTACTACATGATGACATTAAAATGAGCTTCTAAATCTACGTTTGTTGGGAGTTGAAATTTGACGTTGTACCTTTAATCCCCTTCCTTCCTTTCTCTCCTGATGCACCATAAGCACCAGGACTTCCTTTAGTTCCCTGAAAAGTAACAGACGAACAATTAATAAACATATAACACATAACAATATATCAGTCTTTTAGGTTGTAGCTAATATGCTCAAATTACAGGGAGATGTACTCACTTGTTCAAGATGTTTTTTATAATGTCTGTATATAAAAACTGATTATAAAATAAGCTTATGTTGAAATTCAAGATTGAAATATATCACTTTTCTCTGTAATGTTGTAATTTAAAAAGTCTATTAAATGATTTGTAGTTAAAAAATATTGAAGTATGGATCAAGTTCAAAAATCACTGGATCCAACATTTTCCATATAGCATTTGAACTGCATCTTTACTAGACACTCAATGATTGTTAAACACTCACTGATTTTATACCTCTAGGCTGTAATGCAGACTTTCTTTTAAAAATGAAAGCCTGCAATAACTCGAAACAAGCTGTGAGCACAACTTTGACATCCCATTTTAAGGTGATATGCCTTGTTTTTTTTAGCAAAAGCTACTAGATACACAGTAAGATGAACATTCTTATTGCTGTGGAGAACTGAACAGTTGGTTGATATTTCTCTGTGGGTTAATCACTACAAAAGACCCGTTTCATATAGAAGTAGTCAAGTGATGCACTGTTCACATAAAAATATAAAAAAATTTGAACATAGCTGCTTCAAGTCTCACAGTCAAACTGAAATAAACCTGTTGACATCATCACGGCTATAAAACTTAGGAAAGCCCCCTCCAGAACCACAGATGACATTGTACTACTGAGCTGAGTAGTACCCCTTTGAAAAAGAACGCTTTATTTGGAAAATTGGTGAAGTGTCTCTTCAAGCCATTGCAGTTAGCATGGATGCTTACTAACCAACATAATCTTTCCCAGTGTGGCTCTGCTCACCTTGTGGCCAGTCATTCCCTTAAAACCAGTAATTCCTCGATTTCCAGTTAGGCCTGGCATTCCTTTAATCCCAGGCAGCCCCTGTGCACCTGGATCTCCTTGGTAACCTTTCTCACTGCTGGGGTCGCCAGGAAAACCATGAGCTCCATCCCTGCCTGGGTCGCCGAGTGAACCCTTAGAACCTGTGGAAAAGAGTCAAATATTAGGAAGTGAGCCAAGGGATATCAGAGGAGGTGAGAAGGTAGGAATTATATAATAATCACAAACCTCTTGGCCCAGTGAAACCCCGACCTCCTACTGATCCACGTTCTCCCTTGGTACCCTTCATGTCTTTTTTAATCTGGCGAGACATCTCAGGCTTGGTCCCTGCTGGACCCATCAGACCACGATCACCTAACGGACGACGGTGGGGAAGAGGAGGATAATAACAGTATGTCATGTTCTCATCAGAATAATGATGCACTGTGATCTCAAACATTTGATAAAATAACAGCCTCACCTTTCTCTCCACTTCGACCTGCCAATCCTTTTGCTCCAACTTGGCCTGGAATTCCAAATTCTCCTTTCTGCCCACCAAAACCCTTCAGCCCTGGCACACCCTTCATCCCCTGAAATCCGGACATGCCAGAAGATCCTTTGTATCCTGGAAAAGAGAGGGTAACAAACATTTCTGACAAAAACTGCTTAAATTGTGATTAAATGACAGATTTGATATCAGATTAAATATCAGGAGGAACAAACCCTTCATTCCTGGAAGTCCTGAGTGTCCATCTACGCCTGGCTGTCCTGGCTCACCTGTTAGGCCATAATCTCCAATGGCACCAACATCACCATAAACCCCTGGGATCCCTTTTAATCCAACTGGACCTGGAGGACCCGAGTCTCCTTCCGTTCCCCTCTCTCCAGTGAAACCTGATGAGCAGGATGATGTCCCAGAATGAAAAGGGATGTCAGACATTACCAAGGAAATTCTGACAGTGTGTGTCAGTGTCAATAATTGCCTACCTGGCTGTCCAGTATCACCATGTGGTCCAGGTGGACCTGCTCTCCCAGGGTCACCAGGGTAGCCGTATTTGCCCGCTGGCCCAAGCCTCCCTTCCTCCCCCTGCAGGCCTGCAGGGCCTATCTGTCCCTTGATGCCAATCATACCAGGCATGCCAACCATTCCTGGAGAAAGGATGAATAAGGACATTAGATATTAGCTCTCAAATAAGATAAGATAAGACAAGATAAACCTTAGTCCCACAAGTGGGAAATTTGCATTGTTACGAGCAGAGATTGTTAAGAGCAGCAGAGAGTTAAGCTACAAGTAAGGTGAAAAGTAAATATTTACAACTAGTAAATATTTACAAGGTATAATAAATATATAAAAAAATAAATACAAAAAAATCCTTAGTTTTTTTCAAGTGGTCCCATCAGTATTGAAAGTAAAGCAAAAACACACAGCACAAGTATGTGACTTGGGTTAAAATAACATGTTGAGTTTAAATATAAGTTGACAATGTGAAAACATGGCTAACCAGAAACGCCTTGCTGTCCTTCATCACCAGTCTGCCCTTTACTCCCTTGAAGCCCAGGCGGCCCTGGGTCACCGGGCGGTCCAGGCGATGCTCCCAAGATTTCTCCGTGAATACCCCTCTCACCTTCTGCCCCGTGCCGACCAGAAACACCAGGCAAACCAGGGACTCCTACTGAACCTTTGCTGCCAGGAACTCCCAAGTCTCCACGTGGGCCAGGAAAACCTTGATTAGAGAGAGAACCATAAAGGTTAATAAAAGAAAATGACCTGCACTAAAGACAAAATTCAAATAGCAGATCTCATCAGTTCTGTCTGACTACAGACTGAGCTTTTTCTTGTCACTTCTTACCTGGTGGTCCAGGAAAGCCTCCTGTGCCCTGATCTCCTGCTTCTCCTTTATCTCCCTGTACTCCAGGTAGACCCTGTGGTCCCTTTTGGCCTTGAGGACCTGTTGGTTCACAAAATATAAATATGATAATATATAAAAATTACTCAAAGCTATTACTCTGCATGCCACATAAAACAGTTTGTTATTTTGTTACCTGGGGAACCTGGTAATCCACTCTGTCCAGGAAGTCCAGGCAGCCCAGAAGGTCCTGGAATAATATCGCAGTCCCCTGAGAAGAAAATAACAGAAACACAGTCTTTAGGGAAACATCATGGTTATATATAAAACAAATGACTATTTTGTTGCAAGTGATTTTGTCTGCTGCCTTGCGTGGACTGATTTTCAGAACACGACATTACTATTACATTAGCTTGTCTCCCAATCTCAAACTGTGAACAATTTAAAAATCATCATGCACAAAAGTTAATCTAAAGGCAAAGCACAGATGTTATAAAGGAGCAATAAGGTGAAAACCTTATTATACCAGCTACCTGTTACATCCACCTGTCCTCCATCTCCTGCTGGAATACAGCCACCTTTCAGTTGCAAATGAGACAGGATGAAAGAGAGAGGCATTTGGAACAAGAGTTATTCAAAATCAAAAGCGTTATGTCAAACAAGCTCAGCTGCAGCTGGTTTAAGGGATGCAGCCCCTGCATCAAGGAGACAATAGGAGGCGAAGAAAGAAATGTAAATAAAATGGCAAAATATAGTCGTCATGCTTCCTGCTTTATAGGACCCAAGAGATTTCCATTTCTCTGCTTTGCATTAAATTGTTAAAGAGAGCCTTTTAAGGGAAAAATTAAACACTTAGTAGAACCAGGTAAAAAACAGGTAAAATCCCTGCAAAGAGCTAAAGCCTTGAAGGAGAAATACGCAGGACCATACTCATACTCAATAAAATTGTGAAGCCTCTCACCTGGGCTTCCAGGTGTTCCTGGAACTCCATTATAGCCTGCAAGACCGTCATCACCAGGTAACCCACGCTGGCCTTTGATTCCCTTGAAGTCTGCACCTGGTTCTCCTCTCAGCCCAGGAGCACCGGGTCGACCAGGCAGACCTTGGAAACCTTTGTCTCCACGATCTCCCCTGGGACCTTCTCCCTGATAACATGAACCAGAACAATCATCATAATGTAGGATTTAGTAGTTATTAGCAATGAGAATAAGTCAGCTGAACAAAAATGAACCGTATGCACATATTAGATCATCAATCATTATGATTATGACTCACTGGAAGACCTCGGTTCCCAGGAAAACCAGGCAAACCCTGTTGGCCTGGTGCACCAGGTGCTCCTGGGTCACCATCTTGTCCAGGAACTCCTTGGTCTCCAGAATATCCTGTGGAGATTACAAACACAAAACATGCATGCATCAACATACACATACAGCACACATGTACATAGAGCATGCAGACACATGACAGGGGTCTTGTGATTTGCTGATCTGAAATAAGAGGAAATAACACTGCACCTTTCTCTTTGGGCACACTTGTATCCCCTTTTCGACCTTTAGGGCCTGGCACACCATCAAGGCCAGAAGATCCCTAAATGACAATACAGAAAAGTATGAAGGAACGCAAAACACAGATGCTGTGATGTTTTAATGTGATTTCTATATATTTTTTTTTCTTACAGGGAACCCATCTTCTCCTTGGGGCCCAGAGTCTCCTACATCACCTTCCTGACCAAACTCTCCAGCCATTCCAGGATCACCACGAACACCAGCAGGGCCAGCAGGTCCTGGTACTGAGTTTGAAAGAGTGCACTGACAGTCTCCATGATCACCTAAGTGCAGACAGATCAGCCATGCAGTTCATTATTAAGTATTTCAACTGATTCTTCTTTCTGAGTAAAATCAAGGGTGGAGTGAAAGCTGCAACTTTCTGTGTTTAATGAATAATCTACCTTTCATTCCTTTAAAGCCTGCATTTCCAGGCCTTCCTCTTGCACCTGGAGCCCCCTTGAAGTGCTCACCCCCTAGAGGCCCACAGAAAGACAATTAAAAGATATTTTTTAGAAACAAACAGAGATAATGTTTAAACTCATAAACAAGAAAATACTCTCACTCACATGTTCCCTTGGGTCCTGGAGGGCCTGGGACCCCCAGGCGCCCGCTGACACCTGGGGGTCCTTCACTGACTGCAGGGATTCCCGGCTCCCCTTGTTGGCCCTTCTCTCCTTGTTCCCCATTTACACCAAATGGGCCAAAGAAGTTGTACACTGGCAAGCACAAAAAGAAATTATAAAGGACAAAGTTAAACTTTAGGTGAAATTCAGGGGTGTGAGTTTCCTTTGTTCAGATGTGCTGAGGCAGCTTAGGTTTAATCATAGTATGTTGTGTCACAGTATAAAGGAGCCTGAATTTATTTATTGCTGAATTTAAGTTACTCATTTTGAAAAGTTCCCTCGTTTAGGCACTTTTCCGATTTAGGCAGTTTCCAATTCTTCTCACCTGGGAGACTGTGAGGACCAGCTTCCCATCAGATTGGATGTACGCTTTGGATCACAGTCATACTGAAAGTTTAACCATCACCCTAGTATGTTTTTGTCCTGATATGCTGCATGAATTGTGGGACCTTATATACACCACCAGTCAAAAGTTTGGACACACATAGAAATGACCATGTTTGTGAAAGAAAAGCAGATTTCATAACA
>JAUMHL010000014.1:9620339-9637161 GCA_032362345.1 Sandelia bainsii
AACTGAAGACATGTATCTTTTCATGAAAAACATGGTAATTCCTATGTGTGTCCAGACTTTTGACTGGTAGTGTATGTCTGTATGTTTCTAAATTAGGGTCTAAACTAGATCTAATCAGTCCAATTTGCCACAGGGGGAATCCAATCAGCTCAAGATTCATCTCAAGAAAGATGAAAGCGGACAGGGTGCACTTGAACACAACTTGGAGTACCACAGCAAAGGGTCTGAATGCTTTTGTAAATGAGAGATGTCAGTTTTTGATAGGTCATACAGTATGGTTTACAGACGTGACTTCAAAAGTTGACCATTACACTAGTCTTTTACTTGTATTTTGATGAAAGTTCACATGGTAGAAAGTTGAGTCACAAAAACTAGATCTGAGCACTCAGTGGTCTTCCACACAGGGTGTGACTCTGTGGATGAAAATGTGAATAATGTGTCTTTGCTTCAATGTACAGACCTTGTTCCTGTGTTTCAGACGCAGGACGTCCTGGGGGTCCAGGTAAACCTTGATCTCCTACTTGGCCCCTCTCTCCTCGTGGACCCTGCTCACCAGGGAGCCCAGGAGGACCAGCTTATCATGTCAAAGAAAATAGTAGACATAACATTTATTTGCATAATGTGCAACAGGTAACATAAAGAATTTTAAGACGTTTTTTGCAGATTTTCAGACATAATTGACACTACCTGAATTAGATTCTCCTTTTCTTTCAGTAATAATTGGAATTTCTTTTTTTTTTCCATCTGTCCTGTTTGAAATTATACTCATGTAATTGATTCAGAGCCTCATAATTTGGCTTTCAGTCATTAATTACTATTGGCTGAATCAATTGCCATCCTACACCATCTGGTCTGCATCTTTCCAAATTACATCCTAAGACAAAAAGTTCTTATTGCTCAGGTTCAGTCAGTGTGTGCTATGTATTTTAAGAACCCACATCAGGTTTGTATTCAGTATTTATTTAGTGATTTGACAGATCTGTGGAATCTGTTAAAGTCAAACATTAGTAATGGCATGTTTCATGTCATATTTGTCAAACAGTGTCATCATCAAATTATTTTCTGGCACTGATGAACTTACCCCCTGAAGATGACCCAGAGGAAATCAACTCTCCTGGTTCACCTCTGGCTCCCTGAAACACAGTGTGTCCATTTGAGTCAGTGGTTGAAGTTTCATTTCCTCTTACAATGTCTCACCAGACGTGAGATGAGATCATATGACAGATGTGGACACATCTGACATCAGAACTTGAACTAGTTTCAAGTGAAAATTATGGAATTATGAAAAACAGATAATCATGAGAACAATATGTTTATAATTCAATAAGATCATTAAGCTGTTATCCCACAATTACTGTCAAAATGCTGTTTTGCACTCAGTCCACTCAGACTTTTGTAGTTGGTGGTTCAGTAAACACAAAACCTGCTGGAAATTATTCAGGCTTCTAGAACTCTGCGTCTGTCTGCACAACACAGATATACTGTAATAAAGAACAATAACCCACATAATAATAACACATGTTTATACTAAGTGAAATATTAAAATGTCGTGTTTTTTATGGTCACATTATTTCATCAATTTTGAATATCTACAGGTTACCATTTTACACATATTATCAATAAATTCAGCCTGATATATCTGTTGTCTTTTGAGATCTCAACGGAAATTTAAAGTCAAATTATTTGAGTTTGAAGAATGTTTGGCAGCATAGCATGACTTTCTAAATACATTAATTTAAATAAGACCAAGTTAAATGATTAGAGGGAAATTACAGATTCAATTTCACAGAATCACATATTGTATATACTCATAAATATCTATATATATAGAGAGAGAGAGATATATATTGTGCATGATTAAATACACACATTTCTGTCAGCTTGACAGTTAACATCTTTGGAAATTTTGATAGCTCCCCTATACCATTAAATAACATTGTGTAGATTTTAACAATGCTAACAGAAACTACATGAGTTTGTTAAAATAACCAGTCAGCCCACCAGTTTCAGAGGGCAGAATCCAGTTTTTTCAACACAGCGTAAATCACACTAACATTATATATAATAACACTAAACTAAAATTACATAATAATAATATAATACATTATACAAATACTCTGTCCACACCCACTTTAGCATATGTGTTATTATGCAAATCTGCAACTATAGATGGCGAACAAATGTCATGTAGTAAAAAGTACAATATTTTGTTTTCAATTATTATTATATTTTCAGTCATTTAGAAAATGATTTAGGTGCAAATTCAATGATCAGGAATCATAATCAGCTGCACTCTCACCTTTGGTCCATCTCTGCCTTTTGGTCCCACCTCACCAGGATCCCCCTGAAAGAGAGTTGTCATCATAAAGTTATGACATTACATTTTATTTTAATATGATAATACAATAATTATACAAAACTCATCTTTCACATTAACATACTCTTGGTCCAGGACTCCCATTTTCACCAGGTGGACCCTAAAAGAGTACCGAAAAAAGAGCATGACATAAAATTGATGCATGGATGAAAGAACACTGTGCTGCTGCAATGTGTAGAAATGTTTCTGTGCTCACCCGTCCTCCAGGGTATCCCGTTATACCAGTTTCTCCTTTATTGTCCGCCTGAAATAAAACAACCAGAAGAAATGTTTCAGTGACATGCTGAGGTGTGAATATTAGTTTGTGCAGCAATGGGTAGGATTTTTCATCACATACATTATCTCCTTTTTCTCCTTTCAGACCTGGTTCTCCACGAGATCCCTAAAATAATGAAAGAATATGTTATGGTACATGCATGTTTGTTAAAATTTAAATATATTTCTTATGTTATGGACCAATTTTGATGTACAGACCTGAAACTTGTCATTTGGCAGTGTGTATGGATAAGTACTATTTCCTGCCTTCCCAGGTTGCCCAGTGTCCCCCTGTGGTGTAGGTAGGAAGTAGAACACAAAGCAACCTTAAATACTTCAGTAAAAATAAAAATATACGCTGCAAAACGTATTTAAAACATTAATGTATAAGACAACAAAGAAGGAGTCCATCTAAGTACAATACTTGAGTAGATGTACTTAATTACATCCCCCACCACAAATCATTACATGGGATATTAGTAAACTGCTTTGTATGGTCTAACTAAAATAAACGTTACAGTAGTAAGCATCTAACACATGTTCACTCACTCTCTCTCCTTTGTCGCCTTTAATGACTGTGACCATCTGGCCCTGCTCAGAAAAACAGAAAACATTTGAAGCTGCATTAATAAAGTTCCTGTTTGCTATGGTTCATATACTGGGCATAGTATAAGTTAAAATGGCATGCATTATTTACATTATATTATAATATAATATATTATTATTATTATTATTATATATTGTTGTTATATTACCTTTGTTCCTCTGGGACCTGGAGGCCCCGGGGGACCCTAGCAGAAGACAGAAAACAGGATCCTAATAAGCACTTTGTATTATGAAAGATTTGACTTCACAAACTAAACAAGTGCACACAGACACACACACGCTCTGGATCCCCCAGCAGAGATGTTCAAATATTCATGAAGTTAATGAGAGCTATGTGACTTTGTTCTAGCAATATGTACACACACAGACACACACAAACTTGCACACATGTACCTTTGGTCCTGGTAAACCTCTGTTACCCTCCCGTCCTATTTGTCCTTGAGGCCCCTGACAAAAACCAAATGATTTACAGTAGATTAGCAAGATTGCAAGTGAGGAAAAGTAAGATTCAGATAATGAAATTAATGCGTCTTACAAATATTCCATTGAACCCTGGTGGGCCTGGATCCCCCTGCAGAGAGATGTTCAAATATTCATGAAGTTAATGAGAGCTGTGTGACTTTGTTCCAGCAATATGAAGTCATAAATGTAATTTTATGGAGCCAGATATCATTCAGATGTTTGGTGTGAGCTTGTCTTTCTCACCCTGAAACGTTCCATATAAACATGCATCTCCAGCGAATCGCCCTTCTCTCCCTTCCTGCCTGTTTGTCCCTGAGAGATTGAAACAAAAAGGGTAATGGTCACTTACAGCAGATCAAACTCTGTATTTTACAACTGACAATGGAAGTATGAGTAACACTCACAGGAAAACCAGGTGTGCCTTTCCAGCCGGGTTGTCCTGGTAAACCTGAGTCTCCCTGTGTGCCATTACAGCCGTCTGCACCTGGTTTCCCCCTGGGCCCAGCTTGTCCTGGGTGGCCCTGCAGATCAAACATCAACAACAACAACAAAATAAAAGACGTCACCCATAAAATCAGCAATCTGTCGACACATGACGAGCTTCTGCTGCTTTCACAGAGTCTGATGGATGGACTTACAGGAATGCCATCGTTACCAGAAAACCCAGGAACACCGGTCATTCCCTGTGGAGCGCAAGAATCATGCATTAAACAGGAGGACAAACAAAACTGTTGTGATTTTTAACTTTAAGCCAAAAAAATAGAAGGATATTTTACCACATTTCCTTTGGGACCTATGATACCACCATGGCCATGTTCACCTTTCTGCCCCTTAGGTCCTTGGATGCCTGGATCGCCTGGTCTTCCTGGAGGCCCCTGTCGACCCTGAGGACCAAGATGCCCAGGGGCACCCTGAGATTGAGGAGGTAAAAAAAAAAAAGAAGTTGATCAACTTCAGTTCAGCCGCTGCACATTAGATTACAGTTCAATTTATGAGAATCAGTACACTTTGATTTCTTTGTATCGAATCATGAATCTCAAAGTTAAAAAAAGAAGCTGGGAAAACACTAGTGATATCGGGGTTAACAAACATTTAAACTTACCTGTTGAAAATAGTGTAAATAGAAAAGAAGAGAAGATTAGGAAAAAGGTCAAATGATATAATCGTTTACAACCAAAGCATCACAAGAGGGAGACATTTACTTTTCTTTTTTAGTAAAACCCTCCTGTTCAGTACTCGTCACTCTCTGCAGCCATCCAGTGGACAAACTGTATACTGCAAATGTCTATCAGCAACAAAGATAAGATAAAAAAGTGGACTAACAGACAACCAGAGACAGAGGAAAAGATTTACACCTACAACATCTGATGCACAGATCAGTTTCACTCGAGCTTTTAGTTCTTTTCAACTTTAGAAGAACAGAAAGAGCAGACTTAAATGAGAACTTTTACGCACCAATGAATCAATATAATCTTGTTTCATCTTACATGCAACTGAAATACCCTCTCAAGACTCAAAACACACAAACACACCCAAAGTTTAACGGGCAGTTCAGAGAGGATTTTAATCGCAATTTCAATCTACAGACACCCAGTCTACAAGCTAAATATAACATTTCATTATGATACTCAGTGATGAAAAGGAGAAAACAGGTTGGCAGATGAAAGTATAATGTGAATATGGCAGTGACAGTACTTTTCTGCTCTGAAAGCCATACCTACACTTTATTTATATAATTTTTCATTTTTATATTTTAGGAAGTTTTGCCTTTGACAGCATTACTCGAGGGCTACATCTTGTTTTTTAAAATTTAAAATAGTCACCAGAAGTGCTTCATATCAACAAAAAGAACAGCAGCAAAGGGTTATGACTATCAAGGGCGTGTTCAGCACAGGTTATGGTGTGTAAGGGCAAGGTCAGGTAGAATCTCTTGGGACATGGAAAACTGGTGCTTTAAAAACACTCTCACACAAAAGTCAGTGCTTTTTAAAAACAGCACATTGTGACAGTTATTCACACAACCAAGTGAGATGCTTGGATCAAACAGGAAATAGATGAGAGTTGGATGGAAACAGAATAATTCTTTGACAAGTGTTGAAAAAAAAGTGAGGGCAGAGACACCATGGGAATTTGATGTGTTTGTATGGTCTTGAAGTTCACGGGGTCAGTAAGTTGTGACCTTTGTGGTTTGGGCGCCTGACAGTGTTCCTGTGAGAACCAAAGAAAAACACTGCTGTTTGTCCCCAGACAGAAATAATCTGGGTCTTGTTAAATGGAGCTAGAGCCGAGGGTCTCAAAAGAATTAATGAAACTACAGGGAACCTCAACAACATCAAATAACAATTTAAACATGCTCACCGACCAATCACATGCAGATACTGTGAGATTGAGCCTCAAATGAACTTGCTCCTGGCGAGATACATCCTCTCTGTGTGTTTTTTTGTGTGTGCATTAGTCAGAGCTTTGTCTATGGGTGGCTATTTGGAACAGGAGGTGTGTGTTTTGTCTCTGCTTCAATCTCGCCCTCACAGCTGTTGCCTGCAGAACAGACAACGGTCCTGTCAAAACAACTCACACTCCACAGAAATAACAACCTGAGTGTACAGTCTGTGCTATGAATTTTTATATTTACATATGAGAACAGCTTGACTGAGTTGATCAGGCCTTCAGAGGTCGAGTCATGATAAGACAACATCTTGCCCACAGTGGTGATGGTACTGGTAATTCTATGATAAATGTTATAATAAATAACAGGGTCTAATCTTTAATTTTGGTACATACTGTAAGTGAGAGAAAATAAACTAACCCAAAATCCAGTTTACAGCTGTGTTAGCAGCTCAGGACTTGAGTTGAGGTATTACAGTCTGGACCAAAGTGGTGATGGAGCTAACGACCAATTGAGCTGCCACCAGTGTGGCTAAAAATGTGCAATAATTAAAATGTCAAAACTTTTAAACAGTTGAGTCTGAGCGCTGATGTTCACCAATGTTAATAAAAGTGTATCCTTGAACAACAAACTGTATCAGACTTCAATATTATTTACTTATGTTATTCTTTATTACTACTGACGGCACCCACTCCTCTACATCATTAAATGTAAATTCTTTGTTTTTCAATAATAAAAAGCAACATAATCAGAAATCAAACTGTACACCTTCTTGTCAAGATTATGAATGTCATGTGGCAGATTTGGGTCTGGGTGGAAACATCTGTTTCCTCATGTTCCCTTTTGTTATGGTGGAAAAAGCCCTGCAGACACATGACTGAAGAGGCTGTGCTCATTCAGAGATATAGTTTCAAATCATCATCCTCGTTAAAAGGAAATTAATCAAGCTGACTGCTTGTCTGAGGAAAAATGGTTCTGTCAAAGCAATAGTTTTAAAATATGTCCCATGGAAGAAGAAGTAAAATATACAATGTCTCAGGAAGGAGTGAATTGAGCTAAAATTATTATTTCTGAAATATACTGTGTGTGTGTAAGTATAACTCCATAAAAGAGCTTTGTCTAGATCACTTGACACTATGTGCACTGCTTAGTATTTTTCTGCATGTTTTAAACACAGGACTGATAAATACCAGTCTCCTTTCATAGCTGATAATGGAGGATGAAATGTGCACATCTGTGTGTGGACTTACAACAACACATGAAATGTAGGGCCTACTACTACTTTAAAAATAAGGGTATAAAAAGACATTAAAATTTGTTTTTACTCATGTACTATGACAGGCACATAGATGTACATGTACATACCTGGTCTCAGATGCGTAACTATAGATCATTTGCATTAAGCACAAAATTCTTGTAGTTCTTTAAAGTTTTATGCATATACTGTAAATGTACCTGTTTGGCCCCAAAGTTAGTTAAACATCACAATAACAGGTGCTTGGCTCTTGCACATCAACACAGAAACTTGGGTTCAGCTCCTGACAGCAGGGTGTCTGGAAATACATTGAGTTATTGGGTGGGAAGCCAGTGAGGGATCCGATTCATAGTTCACTTGTTCTCCCTAACTTGTTTCTAGGTCAGGAATGAGGGTTATATGCAAGAATCTACAAGTGTAACTGGTCATTCCACGTAGAAATGGATGGATCGATCATGTCAAGACTGTGAAGAAATGCGACAGACTGCGCTGATCAGGGAGGCAGTGTGAAGCACCCACAAGGAAGCTTTTGGCTATGAACACGTTTGCTTTTAGATTTGATTAAATGACACATCATATGACTACTTCATTTCAAGCATAATAAAAGCTTGAGTATCTCTAAATCAAACCAACTGAAAGTTCCATATAGCATATTGTAACCTGCTGTTCAATTACAACTCATCATTACCCAGTTTCTCTATTCTCTCCTTATCTGTATATAAATAATAAAGTTTACTTTGACTTTGACTCTAAATATCTCTCCAGTCCTCCACAGCTTTGCTTCCTTCATACAGATTTAAGCATAAGCATGAACTGTCATCTAACTAAACCACTGAACATATGAAAAATAAATAATTCTAAGTTGTGGTGCAGCAGCAGGTGGATGAACACGTAGCAAACTGTGAGACTGCAGATAAGAAAGACAAAGCTTTATTTTATAGCTGAGTCCAGCAAAATTCTGAATGTGAATAAAAGAGATAACCTGAAGTCTACGTCAGTGTTCTTCAAACAGATATACCTTGAATTAACTAAAGGTCAATGAGCAAATACTTTACATGCATATCTGCTTTGGTCTGAGTTTTGAGTTCCTCTCTGTCTTTGAAGACACCAGATTATGAAGCTCAGGCGACATGTGATTTCCTCTGGCTTTTTTCTGTAACTGTAGCTGTCTGTGCTCTTTATTTTTCTTCTTGACATGGTCGGTTACATCATACCTTCAGCCTTATGTCTTGTGAGCTCCATAATGGGATACGATAAGCCATTAATCAGCAGTCAAACCTACTAAAGTCCTAACTAAAGTCACAAGGGCAAGTGTTGTAATCTATGCAGTCAAGCCAGAATTTGTATCCAAGTACAGCATAAGACGGCAATTACAATTTACACAATTACAATTTGTGTGTGTGTGTGTAACAGGCAGCTTAGGTTAGGTCTAGATCACTATATATGAAAGCTTAATTTTCATACTAATGACATTAAGTTTTTAAAACTTACACTACACTGGAATTTAGGGTTTAAGGTTTCAGCCCAAATAGGCATACTGCTATAATCAGTAAACCTCACATGGTGAGACAAATTACAGTGATTGAAAAACAGATGAAACTGTGAAAGAGATGTGTATCAGAAGGAAATAACAACAGACATGTCATAATTAAAATACAAAGAGGGTATCAAATAAATAAATCACAATAAAATAAAGACTGACTGAATATACACAAGAAATCAGAAGAGAAGCTGGTAATAGAGCAATAAAACTCCAGCCCTGACCACCGCTAACTGGCGTCTGCTTTTTATCCAGTCACTTCTCACCTCATTTGAGCCAATAAACTGTACAACAAACAGAAAACAAAACAGCTACACGCACAAAGTAACTCAGGAAAAGATGTGGGATGATGGGATGCTGCAGGCAAATGTGAACAAAGTAAAACAAAAGAGTTTAGGAACAGAAGTCAGACAGCAGGTAAATGGTCTGTCTTTCCTAGATAATCCTCTTTCAAAGCATTTTTAAATATTTCCAAGGTTTGACCCCTTCTTTCATATATCATATATGTCTCTGACAGTGAGATGTCCTACCTCCATCTTTTGCAGCTGCTGGAATGTGTAGGGAGGATTTTAGACAGTCCCATCCGGTTAAACCTGACGTGAGCGTCCAAATGAAGAGAGAACTGGTGCTGACTGGATAGCAGACGTTTACAGTTGGTTTCAACCAAACCTTTAAACTAAAAGGATGCACTAAATGCTGCAGTGATGCTGAGAAGTGGAAGGTGACTTTTCATATCTAAATAATAGGATGGCCAGGTGTGAGACGTTCATACTGTACATTTGTGGTGAGGTGTGTCTGTACAGAAGAGGAAATCCTTCCTCTTCACACTGCATAAAATACAGGAGGCATTTTCTCTCTGCCCTCTCGATATGTGTGTGTGTGGGTGTGTTTGCATTTCTTGTTCCTAAATCAGAGATCTATTAAAAGTTCCCCCGTCTGACACCATAAATTTTATCTGGGCCTAGACTATCCCCTGGGGTGGACAGTTTGGGAAGACACGCTAACAACAGGATGGGAACACACAGCCCAGTGCACAAACCTCTGACCTCAGAGAAGAATAAAATGAAGCAATAAACAACAAGCCGGAACCTCTTGTCTGTTATTCCATTAATCTGTCGGGAAAAACTGCCGAGGACATTTTGTAATTTTTAACACAAGAAATGTAAATACTTACTGATTAACATTAAATTAAAGCTAAAGAATGTCAACAGAGATAGATGATGATGAATCGCTGGAAGACATGCCTCAGTGGCACGAAAATGGTAGCATCAAAAAAGAATGAGACTTTCCCTTCACATTTGACATTTTGGGTTAAACATGGATTAAAAATGTTCTATTTTCCTGTCATGTTGTTTTCTTCAGTAAACTAACATTAAGTCTACGGCTATCTTTGCAATAAAACAGATTCTGTCCTCAGAACACACACGTGTGCACATATTTGCTATTTTAAAAACCTTCATTCAAATATAAACTTTGCTTGTGCCTCTTTTTTTCATGGATATTCAGCTCTATATTTACTTTGTTGCAAACAAAGCTAATACGTACAGTCTCACATGGCTTGCCCTTGTAGTGATTGTATATACTGTATCTTCTCAGAAATAACACTAGAATCTAAACAGAACGTGATGTGTTGAGAGACGACTAATGCTGTGCAGTGTGAACTTTATCTTCTGATGTAATCAGCATAGCAAGACTTCCACAGAAACATCTACAGACCAGAAATTACTTAAAATAATATTAAGTGTCTATGTGTGCTTGCTGCTATAGCAATGCCAATACACTGGAGTTTGCAGCTGAAAGGGATTTATGGGAGGTGATGTTGAGGAAGACGGATGACTAGGTTTACTATAGACATGCTTGAAAGAAACTAATTCACTGTTTGTCATTTGCAGTTCATAAAGACCTCACTTGAAAGCAAAGTTTCCTTCCAAATTTTGTGTGGATTTTTAAACACATGCACAGAAATTTGAGGAACAGAACAGACTCCTCATCGTTATACACAGATCTGATGTTGCTGTTTTTTGTCTCCCATAGAGCAGAAACTTAATGATGATGTACAAGACATATACACAGCTTTCTATTGCACTTTGCCACATTTTGTTTGTATTGAAACATCATTTTTTTTAACCTCAGGCACTTTTTTCGCAATATTTTTAAATTTTTTGGAAGAGAGGAAGCCCTACAGAGTCACACTTGTTTGTAAATATTAGAGGTGACAGGTAGAGTTTCATGAAGAATGATGTTCAAACCCTGCATAAATGTATAAGTTACCTTTTAATCACAGAATAGTAGGAAGTGAGAACTGGAGATTGTTGGCTTCAGAAAGTTACACAATGTATTCAGAGCAGTCCTCTCTATTCCAACGTTGAAAAGGTAGTTTCATCAACCCAACAAGCACTGTGTTTAAAGAATACAGATATCTTTATTCATTTAGCAGTTTAAGAGTTCTGAACTAATCTGACTGCCACAGAGGAAATAAGAGAGTGAACTGAGGGAGGGAGAATGAGGGAAGAAAGAGGAAGGAGGGGGAAAGAATGGAGGAAAAAGGGTAGAAAATAACGAAGGAAGGAAAGGTGGTGTGAAATGGGAAATGATAAAGAAAGATTTAAGGAATCATTCAGGAATAAATGAAAAAGAAGGAATGAATTAACCTAAGGAAAAAAGATGTATTACAGAAGAGTAGAGAAAAGACTATGGAAAAAAGGAAATTAAGTACAAAAGAAATGAAAAACAAAGAAGGAAAAGAGGATCAGTACGGTCAAATACAGCATGTAAGCCCTAAATGTTGGCCCTTTCTCTCTGACTCCTACAATCAGGCTCAGACACTTTGCTGGATTCAGTCCCGCTGCTCTGTGACCCAGCTCACATGTTTTTCTTGGACAAAATTTCCTTGGGCTCATTTCCTTAAGAGCCGCATCCCTTCTACATAATGCCCTGGGGGAAATGGGACTGGGTTCCCCACGAGGGGTGGACAAAATCCGGGGTTAGTGTAGAGGCCTGAAGGGCTCCGTTTCGAGGACAAAGAGGGCCCTCAACTGGATGCCCTGCGGAGGACTCAGGCAGAATAAATAAACATCTGGTGATGATGTTTAGATATCTGATAGAGTGTGTTTAGATCTCCTGGCTGCAGTTGGGGAGGTCAACTTTCCGCATCCCGGACTGGAAGAAAATGTTCTACTTGGTGGACCAGAGCTGATATAAAATGATACACTAAGAATGAAAGAAAAAACAACACGGCCAAGACTACAGACAGAAAAGGGAAAACAGTAGTTAAGTAAAAATGTTGTGATGTCATGAAGACAAACCTTAGACAGATCTATGAAAACATCACTTCATATTCTCAGCTTTATAACAACAAAATCCTCTGACTCATCTGCTTAAAATGTCAACCCTGAAGAATATAAACAGATAACACTGTTACAATTAATTTTTTTTTTTCATCTGCTTTAGCTTCTCAAAGCAAGTGACATGGCTCATCCAGTCATTTGGCTACTTTAAACCCAGTTTACATTAGAATTAATGTGTTTAGACTCTGAGCTAATTTCTGCATTCAGCTTTCACTGGGCACGTGCACTTGCATGTGTCAGACATCTGACAGCATCCAGATCAGAGAGAGCGCTGCTAATGACCAGTGGTTTGACTGAAATGTGTTAGAGTCTGCATATGTGTCGTGATGTGAGTGTTGAGGATCATGACTCAAGGGGGGGATCCCAGGCTGAGAAAAGTACAGCTTGAACCTCCACATATCCCAGGGTTCTCTGTGGCCCAACACCTGTGCTATTGCCTCACGTTAGAGGAATGAGACTTCTCAAGTCTGAGGTCCAAGAACATGTGTGTCTAAACAGGATGCAGCTGCATTTTGTGTGTACATGTGTGTGTGTGTAGGTGAGAAAGAGCAAAAAATGGTCCACGGCCTTTAAATGAGGTGTTGCCCTCACCTCAGAGACCAACCACTGTGTCTGTGGTCTGTATCTGGTGTCTGCATGTCTGTGAGTACTGAGGTCTGTCACAGGCGTGTTGCCTCTATAATCCCTCTGTTGCATTTTTCACTGTGATTACATTACGGCCTCTATACTGTGAATTTCCAAGGGCGGTGTAAGTCGGTGCTGTATATAAAAAGCCACCAAGGAAAACTTTCCCAAGGGTATATTGTATTATAGGTATATAGAGTGTAACAGTTTTAGAGGACACAGGTGCTATGGTGAATGTAATCTCTGGTGGACAATTTGTTGTAGTCTGACTCTTACTCAATGAAATTGTAATGCATGATTTTTCAGTATTTTGTTTACTAGTTGATCTAAGGCTATATTCAGGCTCACCAACAATTGCTACTTATCACAAAACACAAAATACAGCTTAGATTAATAAAACTATTAGATCGGCAGGTAGACAAATTAAAATTTTTTACCTGATGATGGCAATAAATTAAAACTTAAGGGATCACAATTCACGTTCAGTACGTCTGTTTCAAATTTCTCAGCAATTCATCCCACGGTTGTTGACATTTTTAACTCAAAACCAAAAATGTCAACTTTGTGATGGTGCTAGATCACCAGTGTCATTAGGATGCATTGTCTAGGAATTGATAACAATAGATTATTGTTGATGAATTACTGTTAAAATAGTTTTTCAGTCTGGACCAATGTGGTGGACCAAGCTGACTGATAATGTCATCCCCAGAGCAATGTGCAACTAAATATTATCAATAGATTCATCGGTAAAGAAAATAACTCTAAATAGTGTTATGTACATATATCACACTTTTCAAAACATTATTACAAAGTGATTTACAAATGATTAAAAATGAAAACAACTCACAGCAACAAAAATCATGTCTGGACAATAAGTATCATGTTCAAATACCCAGCTGTGATATCAGCCCTGTCTGACATAGGTGTCAGTGAGTCAGGGAAACCCTTGTAATTGTCATGGTCTGTTTTTGCACCCTCTGACCCATCCAGCTGGCTGCCAGCGTAGAATTTTTTTTTCATTTTCCCACGTAGAGATGCAACACCTACTGCCATTCCAGCTGCAATGCACATTCTTGGATAGTTTGCAAGGGAGCTGATCAGGGCAACGGACCATGTATGAAAATTGTTTACCATTGAATTAATGTCTGAATTAATGCTTTAAGTGGGCATACATGTAAATAGCATCTTCTTGCATGCAGATGTTAACAGCTGAGGCCAGTGATTGACTGTTACTTTGTGAACCACAGAAAGACCATGGAAAAGTTGACTCATTTCAGTCACATTTTCAAAATAAAAATAAATAATTAGAGAAATGAGGACATGTTGCATGCTACCACGTGAGCCCTAATCCACGCTTCTGAGAAAAACAGTCCCTGCTGAAAAGCATGTATTTTACGGAAAAGTGGAATTCTTAGAAAATAAATAGGAGAACATATTTAGTAATTGTTTCCGCAGGCTGCCCCTGATGCAGGTTTCACAATACGGCGTGACGGGTAACATGTGCTGTTGCTAGGACGAGCCAAAACTCAGTTCACAGTTTTCCTGCAGCCTTGAGCATCCTCTTTGTCATAACATTTTCTGACTGCTGTCTGCAAATCAAATGCATAATCCCACAGGGGGAACAGCATTAACACCTCATTTACTCAACTCGCCTACTGTGAGAATACAGAAAATATGATATGGTATGACATAGAGCGAGACTAATTAACTGGTAAAATAAAAGTGCATACATGGGAGAATAGTGAGGAATCAGTTACAGAAACACTGGAGGCTTGTTACAGACAATAAAAAGAACTGGTTGCCATATATCTCATCATATCTCACACAGCCACAACAGGAAACAGAATAGCCTATTCTACTCATCTTGATCTTTGTTCCCTGCTACACTCAAGCCACTTGCTCTGGCCCATGATAACACAGTCAGGCTACAGATAGTAACACAAGGTCAGTGTCTACAACCTATATACACACAAGGTTGCACAAAAACTGGACTAATGCTGTCAGTAGCACAGTCTAAATGATCTATTTTCCAGCTGCAAGAAGAACAAGATGACATTATCAAGATTATTGGGTGACACTCAAGGATATATTAAGACAAAATATCCTTATTTTTGTCTCTTCCACACACAAACATGCATCTGTTCAAACAAATGCTTATGTCAAAACCTTCACTGTAGTTAAATAGCTGCTTAAGGTTACATTAAGACAATATGAAGCAGAAAAATGCTGCCCGATAATGTTTCCATGTTACATTTTCAAAACATGAAGCATCTAAGCATGTAAAGAGGTCTTAAATATGCACATGACTACTACATATGTGATACTGACAAGTAAAAATGTACCAAACTATTGTTTCACTGTACCATTGCTTTAATTTATTTCTTAGCTTACATACTGTATGTGGTTAACCAGGACAGAGAACATTTTCTGTTCATATTTTGTGTGTTGCATTTCCATTCATGCCAAGACTGGCCAATAATTTGATCCAAGATATTTTATGCTATTCTTGTGTGCTGTTAGTCAGCAGGATGTCAGCAAGCTCAGCAACTGCAAGTCCGTGCTACACCTGTTCTCAGGTGGCTCGACTGAAGGAGGAACCTAGTGCCCAAGCTTTATGTGCCAAGTGAACAACTTTCAAAGAAATGAATGGGTGCCATCTTTGCTGTCAGTTTTCTGTAATAGAGAACCAAGCCATGATACCACGTCTAAGGTTGCCTCTGTTTGACAATAATTCAATGCCATCTCTCCTTTAGCACTTTTTTTTATCTTCTTTTATCACCCTCTGAGAAAAAGGAAAGCATGTTCCTGGAATTTACTTTCCGTAATCTAAGACAAACGTCAATCCACCACAGCAGTTAGACAATTACTTTGTGAGCACAGAAAAAGCTACACCTCCTGTGAAAGAAAACTAGCATACTAGCATGAATACTGACATCATTTGGTTTTGTCCATATTCTTAAACCCAAAACCTGACAGGCCTGTTGTGCCTAGTTACAGTTGCTAAGCTATGATTGGACTTTCACTGTTTGGGAGAAGGGCTTAGCAAACAGTCAGTATTTTCCTCCATGAATAACATGTTATATTGCTACATTTTTAGCAATAGTACATGCCCATGGTGTGTGTTCTACTGTGTTTGTGTATACATGTGTGTAATAGTATGCGTGTGTCTATTAAAAAGAGATGCTCCATTGTGCACACCAACAATAGTCCCCTTGTGCCTAAACAGCACCCATCATCCTAAAATGTGAGAGTGAGCCACTTTTATAGGCTCTTAAAGCTGGACCACAGCTGGGTAGAGCACGGTGGGTCAAACATGGCTTTGACAGTTAAGGGAAAAAAAGAGAGAAGAAGAAAGGAATTTCTGTTTTATTATAGAGCCAGAATGC
The DNA here is from genome assembly GCA_032362345.1 of Sandelia bainsii. Classification (NCBI taxonomy): domain Eukaryota; kingdom Metazoa; phylum Chordata; class Actinopteri; order Anabantiformes; family Anabantidae; genus Sandelia; species Sandelia bainsii. The sequence continues at coordinate 9,636,578 of JAUMHL010000014.1, forward strand.
CACTGGTAAAATATGATGTGATTCATGAATTATGGAGAGTATTTCTGTGTTTGAGAGCTGTGCTGTATGTCGGCTGCTAAGGTAGCAAACTCACACACAAAAACATTTACATTTAAAGCTGCTTTCATTACATTTTTATAATAACAACAAATAAAACACTACGTATAAGGTAAAAGGAAGTGTTCATTGTTTTAGCATCTTTCAGCTCAGTTTTTTAACAGTTTTGATTCAGTTTCACTACTTTCATTGATGTTGTTTCTAGATGCATCAGACAGTTGTTTTAAAAAGCAACTGCTTGCTAACATGACAGCTACACTGTCATCAGTGTGTCCAGAATTTACGCAAAAGGATCAATAAAGTAACATCAATAAATAACAGCTTTATAAGGTGATCAATAAAAATAAAATAAAACTTGCAAGTGGTCCAAAAAGTGAACGCAGACTTATTCAAGCATCTTAGAGGCTAATATTAATTATTCTTTTATGGTATCATTTGCAGGTACCTTTCTGCCTTTTTGTGTGGAGTTTGCATGTTCTCCCCGTGTCTGCGTGGGTTCTCTCCGGGTACTCTGGCTTCCTCCCACC
>JAUMHL010000014.1:9640428-9668087 GCA_032362345.1 Sandelia bainsii
AAAGGATAACTGATCATTAGAAAACCATGTGCAATGATGGTAACACAACTGAAGACATGTATCTTTTCATGAAAAAAATGGTCATTCCTATGTGTGTCCAAACTTTTGACTGGTAGTGTACTTATCCCTTAATGTTTTTGATATTATACAAATTGAAGAATAATGAAAGAGAACAAGATATAAAATATAGACAGATTAAAAAACTTGGACACCGTGATGGTTCTGCTCCAATAACAGAATCCAACTAACAGCCAGATCAAGATGCTGACATGACAGCAACCATTTACCCATTAACAACCATCACTTTATTACCACAGCTGCTACAAGTCTCAGCCAATGCAGGCAGCTGTGAAAGATCAGTTTGATCCATTCAGCGAGGTATTCTCTCCTCAGGGAAAGATTTGGAAGGAAAGGAGATAGACGCAAAGCAAGAGAGGCATGGGATGAACATGTCTATGAGAATCCACCTTGGTTTCCATTGTACTGACAAACAAGTACAGCTGTTGAGTAGTGCAGACGGAGGAAAAAATTTTGTTTGTTCCAGTTTGTACAAGATTCTTAAGCCTTGGAAAATTAACAGCTTAAAAATGCATGCAATACAAAGCAAATTATACATTGCCTGGCTTCTCAGAAAGAGGCTTATCTTTCAGGAAACAAATGGTTAAATCGCCATATCAATATGTGTGTGTGTGTGTGTGTGTGTGTGTGTGTGTGTGTGTGTGTGTGAGAGAGAGAGAGAAATGTTTGTCCAATTCATCTTTGGCATGCTGGATGTTTACTTTGCCTTTTCACAGACAAAGCAGAAACGACGCTGAAGTTTTACTGCATAATGAAAAGCTCTTCACACTCTTGGCACTGTCATTATCACATTGTCAGTGAATGATTGAAATCCTTTCCAGCACGTCTGGCTGACGCAGGGAAAGGGTGAGAGAGGAAAGGGAGAAGAGAAAGAGTTGAAGGTGACATCAGACTTTTGCATCCTTCAAATGAGGAATGTGGAACTTCCTCTCTCTGTGTCTCCGTGTGCAGGTCAATGGTCAGACGTACTGTAAAGCTGGTCATCAGTGTTCATTAACAATGACTCTCTCGGGAGCCGGTCTTACTGGTAGACAGAGAGTTAAAGTCCATGACTTTACTGCTCCTATGAGCACTCACTGGTATGTATGTTCGGTAGGTCCCTTTTTTTACGTTAGTATTTTTATCATGCAGGTATTTAAATTACATTTCAGTTCCTTCCTTGAGCAGACACTGTCTGTGCATTGGTATAAATGTCTTCCAAGACAGAGTAACATAGGTGCACATACAACATTTACAACATTTATTTGAAATGAAAGCATGGAAATGGAAACATATTCCCAGTCCAGTATATATGCATATCTATCTATCTATCTATCTATCTATCTATCTATCTATCTATACACACACAGACTTTATTACAAGAGTTACATGATTTGTAGTGATTTTGTAGGTGTTTCTGTGAGTTACTCAACAAGCTTGTATAAACACTTTGCAGAACAAATGAAAAGTAGCTTATTTCCACTAGTGAACATATGTGACCAGTTGTTGTGAAAAGTACTGTTTACTGTGTGATTCTTCAAGTTACGAAACCTTTAAAGTGGACCACCAGTCGCTATCACTAATTCTACCTGATGATCTGTGCAGCATGTGTCTTAAGCCAAAAGCAGCGTTAGTCATGCAGAACCCCCGTCACTCACTTTAAGTTTGTTATATCAGCTTGTTTAGTCTATGTCTGTGTCTCTGATTTAAAAACCCCTGCATCAGGACCTATTCTATTTTTTCTGCCTCCATTCTTCTTCCTGATGGGTCTCCCACACTCCAGACAGTCTCTCCACCCTCATCTTCTCTTTTACAGAGGTTAATGCTGTGAATTTCCTCACTTACACTGTATTATGTGTACTGTTAATTGTTAAATTTTGATTGTAGAGGTATTGTAAAACACTACTTCACTGTGCAGCATGATAAAGTTGAGGTATGTAAAACATGAAGCACTAGTTGGGGGGAAGGTATGCACATTCATCAGTCAAGTTACTGAAATTACACTTGCAGGGGAATTTGGAAAGAATCATATTTGTCACTGCCTTATTTGGTATTCCAGATTAAAACACAAGAGGTAGGGCTGGTTAACATAAAGGTTCAAGAAGAGAGAAGGAAACAAGCCGAGATGGAACAGCAGTTAAAGTTTTAGACTCACCCTGGCACCCTTCTCTGGGAAACATTTACAGCCGCCGCTGCAGTCTCTTCCACCACAGGGGCCACTGTACTTCTTCACACCCTGTCAGATACAAACAGACAACAGGAAGGTTAGAACTGGACATTTAGAAGCCAAGTGATAGTTGCCAAATATTTAGAAAACTAACATTTTGTTGTCCACTTCACGTTTGTGCCCATGTGCTGTTCTCAGCTTTCTTCTTTGTGCATAGAACAAAGTGGGGGGTAAATTGTTGTGTAGTGTAGGTGTGGCGGCTGTGTTTATGTACACAGTGGTTTGTGAGTACACTTGTTGTTTATGCCTGTAACTCTGTTGCATGAGTGTTGATGATAGTTGAAGTGCTGTCCACACAGTTGTGTATATTTGTCTGGTGTGCAGAGAAGATGTATTAGATGTGGCATGAATGACTCATGAGGGATGTCCAGACATAACGGATAGCCATGTGTCCATGAAAATCCTATTCATCGGGGAGGCTGTGTCCGGCCATTGACAGGAACAATTTGTCTTTGGATGTCTGCATACCAACATAGCCACTTATCATCACAGGCTAATGGGTGATATGACACAAGCACACATTTAGCTCAAAGGGTCAGTGTGGACATGGCATGATCAAAAGAAAGCTGTTACACAATCGGGATATCCCAGCCCATGGGTCAGGGGTGTCAGGACCTTAGGCTAGCTGAGATAGCTGAGGACATTAATTAGGACAAAATGGAGTCTTGGACACTTGCATTTCACATGCAAACTTCAAGTTGAATCCGCTCATCTGTCATGACCACATTTCATACTAATCAGAAGAAGAAGCAAAACAATTTGAAACAATGACAAAACTGTAGAGACAACATAAAATGTCAAGAGCCACATATTCAGCCTCAATGCTGAAAAACAGATGCACATCAAGATATTAGCGTTCTTGTAATAGAGATGTGGGTTAAACAATGATCGTTTACACGTTTAACGTTTTATAGTTTAATTGTTCCACTGAACTTTTCTCTATGGTGCTTGACAGTGAATACTAATGAAACACACCACACATTAAGCTTTCAACTCCAAGTTTTCAAAGGGATTATAGCAAAAAAACGTCTCAGTTGCCTTTTTAATTAGCATAATATGGGTGAAACTCCGACTACAGACATGCAGAGAGGCTCCATGTAGCTGGTTGTGACGTCTCTGTCCTGTACCAGCCTACATCCTCCACCTACACAGCCATACCATACCCTGCTTAGGCAGCAAATGCCTCTCCTCTTCCTTATTAAAAAAAAATATCAAAATGACCACTTTATGCCCACAGTGGCAACAAAGTGGTCAAAGATTCAGAATAATTCTCCCCCTTCACTTTGACAGCAGATCCCAGCAGTTCCACTTACAAAGGCCACATTGAGACCCTCTTCTCACACAAAGACTTTCTTTTACCATAGAGACGCCATCCTTTAATGATCTCCACAACAAAAAGACCCTCTTCCCCTCCCTCATGGAATGCACTGGGCTGCATTTCTTTGTTAACTATCAGTGGATCTGAGGAGTTCCTTTCAAACTTCTGTTTGATACCGTTTCATTTATCCTGCATGTTATGGTGGCAGACTCGTCCTGTCCACAAACAACATTCTTTACTCATATCTTCAATTCTGAACGGATTATGTGAAAGTATATAAAGGTGATATATCCAAACTAAGCAACCTTATACATGGTGAACGCCTATGCAATGTTTTTAGTTTCTGGAACAGAGACCAAAAAGGAAAGTCATACCATCCCAAAAAGGATGTAACACAGTCACGTAATGACCTTTCTCCACATTGAGGTGGATATCCAAAACACAGACAATAGACTGTGTCACCTCCACACAGACACACAAAGGAAAGTCTCCCATAAAGGTAATTACACATTATGGAGCAATGCACCATCAATTCAATTTTACAGTTTACAGGCTCAAAATAGCTGTTGGCTGTTTCATCAGAAGACAATAGGATTGTATGACAGTATCCTGTTTTCACTAGCCATCATCACAATAAACCACACTTCGTCAAAACATTTTTCCACAGATTTGGTATGCCTTGGAAAAAAATTAGATGATAATCTGTGCATGTATTTGCATCAAGTCAAAAAAGCTCCATATAGGGCAATGACAATCCAGCCTATCAAGAAAAAAAGGTCAAATGCTTATAAAATTAATAAGGTTAAAAAGTGGTTCAGTTTGGTTCAGACCAAGGCAAGTACATTATTGCCAAAAATGCCTGCCAGTGCTTTTTCATATTGCACTTAAGTGTTTTTGTTAATCCTAACCATCCTTAACTTTAACTTTGTGAGCCAGGTGTATTAAAAGTGTACTGTACTGGAAAGGTGAAAGAGACAGAGAACAGTTTGTGAAATTAATAACTAATTTTCATTAGTAAATAATTGAAATTGACCTATCACATCGTATCGCACTGAATTGCATCATGATTAAGGTGTGAATCATATCGTGTCGGACCAGTAGTTGCTGCATATGAATCTTTATTGTATCAGATCGCTGACAGTGTAATGAGATATGCACCGTATCAGCCTCACACCAGAGATGCCCTACCCTACTATAAACAAAGTATTTTCCTGGCATCTGGTTGTCCTGAAAACAACCTTCAGCTGCATGCTCTTCTGCTCTACTTCAAAATTACAATCATGCTCATACAGTAGATGTAAACATGCTTCCACAAAAAAAAAAACCCACACATATTCCTTCTCATATATAACTTAGCATGTGTGTACAGCACATTGACCATAGGCATGGCAGAGGAGAAAATAGTAAAAATAAAATGATTTTATAACAGATAAGGAGGAAAAATTGACTCAGTCAGTTGAAGTAACATGATGTTTTCTTCTTAGACCCAACATAAAGTGCCCAAAGCCAAAACAAAATCTAATCTTCTTTTTCAGGTTTCACAAGTGTGTCTGGGTCACTATAACACTATAAAGAGAAGTACGAAAAAGAAAAGCACAGTAAGTGAAATACAATTAAGAGATGATTCATAAGGAGAAAGAGATGTCTCCTTTCTGCTGCCATTTCCTTATAAGTATCACAATAACATTTAGATCAATACATTACCCTAAATGCTGGCTTAAAATTTGGCAAATCAAGCATATACTGTAACGTGGGGCAACCTGTTTGTAAAAATAAAGAAGGTGAGGACATATTTGTACGACAACTGTTACTAATATGAGACTGTCTTTGGCTGTATATACTGTGCTGTTTATCGCAAGTACAGGCAGGTTTGGACAGTTTTTTCCTTTAATAAATGAAATCATCATTTAAAAACGACATTTTGTATTTACTCAGGTTATCTTTGTGTAATAGTAAAGTTTGTTTGATCTAAATCAATTAAGTGTGACAAAAATATCAGGAAGGGGGCAAATACTTTTTCACAGCACTGTAACTATTATAATCCTCCTAAATGCCGTGACAGGACGAAATGTGTATAACTTGTGGATCACTGTCTTATAACAGGACACTTAAATATGCACAGTTGCTAAATAATGGCACGTTAAACCATGTGTGTCTAATCAATCATTTTTTCTCTGTATTCACAAAGCCAAATACCTACATTCCTCTTTTCAAAAGCATTAATAAAAATAATGTATGTGTATCAGCAGGAGAGACATGAATGGGAGAAAGAGTGCTGTTGACCCAGCTGCTTTTATTTCATGTGTTGTACAGTATGCTGAAGGGGTCGGTGCATATTCGGAGTGAGGCACCAGTGCAGCCATAAAGAGGAGGAAGGAAACAAAAACAACATTTCTCATTAAGAAAGAGACAGACATTAGTCCGTCCACAGTGGCCTGGAACTTAGGAGAGCACTCCTAAGAACTCAAACTATTCACACAGCACGTTGTTGGTGTTCAGTCAGTTATTCAGGAAAGCACTGGAAAATAAAAAAAGTGAAATGGCCTGGTTATACACTAAACTCTCTTCACATACAGTAACCGGTAATGAACTAAAACACCAGACTATTTTGTGGCATAACTGTGGGTAATGACAGTGTTTCTTAAGTTTTGTTACTATTCTTAAATGTAGTTTAACAGTATTTGATTGTGATTATAATAAACATTTTTCTACATACGTTGTTTTGAATATAAATATCACATTTGTAATTTAACAGTAACTATTTCCTTTGCTCTTACCGGGGTGTGATCCAGTACTGAAGCATCTGATCTACAGCAACCAATTTATTCTTTGCTTATTATCTTAGTTAATAAAATGCCAAATTGTATATTAATTGTCTGTGAATTGACTAATCACTAGTCTCCACTTTTTTTACTGTACCACCATCATACAGCCTATTCAAACATGATGATGTTTGGTTTGTGTGGATGGTCTGTGAATGAAATAGGTTTACCACAGACCTAACCACTTCCTAACATTTCCTGCCAATGTAAAAAGCCAAAATCAACAGTATCTCATCCACGAGAACATGGTGATAATACAGCAAAAAACAAAGAAGAAATGCAGACAAAACAAACTGAAAGAATAAAAGTGTTGATGAAGAAGTCAGTACAGTGAAGTATCTTGAAAATATAAATTAATGCAAATCAGCACGTTAACATCCATGCAGTGGAAACCAGAAAATGAGTCATGAAGCCTCCCTGCTATAAATTCGAAACTGTACATAAGACACACACACACACACACACACACACACAAACACACACTAACATAGGAGACAGATATGTCCATGGTGTCGACACCGCTGTAAATTCTGCTTCTCTCTCTTGTAAATTACTCAGTAAAACATCTTATGGTTGAAAAAGATGAACAAACTAAAAACACAATTTAGGGTTTACCTGACATGATGTGATGTAAATATACTATAGTGACTGAAAAAAACATGTTCCAGAGGAAGTCTGTACATTTCCTGTTCTGGAAGTGCTGTTAATTTTCTACATGAAACCATTTTTGTTTGCAGATGTCATAACTAGAATAAATGTTCTGTACTCTTTTTTACAAAGACAATATTTCTCATTTGTCGTTCTTTGAACATCCCATCATTCAGAACTCAACCCTGATGCCAGAGATAGATCTGGTAACAATAATCCCTCTTAACGTCGGGTGATAGAAATTACAAACTGCTTCTTTCTTTCTCTCAATTTTCACACATGAATCATACACACACAGTGGAACATAAACAGTGTTTATGTGAGACCCCAGCTGTTTTGGACTTATCAAATGAACAGAGATCACAGACTACTGCACATCAGTAGTGTGTTTGATCTGAGATTGGTGGCGACAAAGTACGTTCCTGTCACTGACTCACACTACAGGGAAGACGACACAGATGAAACTGAGGAAAATGAGGCTGCTGTGATAACTGTAACAAAGACTTTGAAGCCTACTAGAGTCAGCAGAAACGAAATCCCAGTACACGGAAACGTGTGACCATATGTGGTTGAACTTTAAGATTTCTGTCAGTGGCTGGTGCTCAGTCTTAATGAAGAATCTGGCCTGTGGCCTTTCAACTCTGACCTTGACCTGAGGAATGTCTAATCCCACTATGACCAACCTTTTATAATTACTCTTCAGGTGTTATTTGGACCTTCAGAGGGCTGCCACCATTACCACCAATGTTAAAAAGACACAAGTAAACTAACATAAAGACATTGTTGACCTCTGGACTCAAGAGGACTAAAGGAAGGAAAATCAACACCACCAAAATACTGAGAGTAAGAGGTGTTAGACAAAATGAAGTAAAGTGAACCATCGCAGGTTAGTGTGAGGTTTCCAGAGAACTGCAACTGTTGTACTTCAGTTACTAAGTTAAAGTAAGATAAAGCAGGTGGACTCTTCTGCAGAGAAATTGACATTTTTCTTTTTGTACTCTGAGGTATAATTATTTTTCTTCATGTAAATCACAACAAAATTTAGATGAAATATGATGTAATACGTCCGTGTATGAGAACATTATGGACTTTCAAGTTTGTGAGTTTGTGTGTTTTCACTATTTTCATTCACAGTGTGTGTGTCTGTGTGTACATTTATACACTGTATATGTGAACATATGTCACTGTTGGCAGCAGCTGCTCCTCTTCACAGTAATGATGTAGATGTCAAAGAGAAAGCGCAAACTCGTTCAATCTGAAACACCTGGCCACTTACTACTCAACACTCTGAGAAGGGTTACTGTACACATAACACACACATATATATTTGATGGAAACATGCTGCTTGATGCATATCTGCACCATATCTTAAAGCCAGGGTCAGAGCGATTCTGTGCTGGGTGTGTTTTACTCCCTTTGCCAGCTGAGAACCATCACTGTGGCGGACTGACTCTAAGCATGCCAGAGATGACATCTGAGAATTAATTCTAGTAACTGCAAAACTAATGACATTTCCATAAGGGCAGCACAGAGCTTGTTTCTTCTTCTTTTTTTTCCTTTTTCACTGCTTTGGTGACATCAATGAGTTCAGATGACAGATGTCACTGTGATTCTGTCATGACTAACAAAATAATTGACTTAAATTGGCTTTATCATGTGACCTAAAAAGATAATTCTAATAAATTAATTCCCTAGTTTTTACATACTGTACAGCATCTGTAGTTTCAAGTCTTTTCCCTCACATGTTCACACAGCATCACACCTGTAGTTTGGGTTGATGCTAAATCCTGTTAAACTTAAGGCCTGGTGCTGTAGTTTAAGGCGTGTTCACTGTTTGTACAAACAATATCTTTAATGATTTCATCAAACTGCTTGTAGACTTCCTGTAGCCTCAGTGAACTCAGGGAAACACAGGGAGGAATTTGGTTGAACATATTCTTTATTCACTGCATAAAAAGAGGAGAGAAGATGAAGGAGCCTGTTGAATAGACCCCTGTGACTGTGAGTGGAAATATATAAAAAATGTCTTTATGAATAAGCAAACACACAAACTGAAAAGAGTTTAAAATCAGAGCTGGTGACCAAATCATGCTGGTGATTGTTCCTGTGTGGCTGTGTGACTCATACTGTATGTGGGCTGTAGGAAATGTTTCCTTCACAATGTAAGTCTGGAAGTCTGTGGTAGCAAAATACCTCTGATGTTTAATTTACAGTATCTGAAAAATTGTGACGGATACAGTAGAATACATGGAAATGCTTGATCTGCACTGTTCTGCACTATTTCAACAATCAATTAAGTTATTTTATACACATTATACTGGTAGTTATTTCAGTACAATAAATACCAGCTTCAAAAATGGCTTAAAAAGTAGGGCAGCACGTCAAAAGGTCAAGTTTATAATTTTGTGCAGCTTTGCCTGGCGGCGAAAGTGCGACAGTGTTAGTGTTAAACAAACACACTCAGTAAAACACACATATATACTGTACATACAGTAGCCAGAGAATAGATTATCAAACATAATCATGTTTGTCTTGGCATCGTTTTTATTACTGAGGCATGTCTTGATATAACACTACATGTCTCCAAGGCTTCCATTGAAGTGATAAGGAAATTCTCCCGGTGGCTATAAGGATAAACAGCATGGTTTTTCTGTGCCATTGTTTCTTTACAGCTAATTTCTGCTTCCTGTCACATCATCAACTTCATGTTTTCGAATTACACTCTGTTGTCTACATATGCATTTGTGAAACACCCCAGCGTACTTTCATTGTGGGTGAGAGAAGAGCTGCAAAGTGTAACATGGGCAACTGATTTGCTGTGTATGCACAGCTCACTGGAGGGTAGATTTGAAATGTCAATGACAAAACCAAAAACAACAGGGGTTACTCCAAACCCACTGAACCTACACATACACATTTTTAATAAATTTGATCAAATCTGCCTGTGAGACTATGTCACATGTATAATGTTTTTACTGTCTCTTTTTTCATTTAGAGACATGCCCGATCTGCATTTTGTATTTTTAATTTTGTTTTATTTAAAATAGATTTTTTTTAAATTTATTTTTATCATAACTGTGGCCCAACAAAAGTAGGGGAAGTAGTGCAGAGACAGGGTAACTCTGCAGAGAGCAGGACATGACTTAGAACATGAACATGAACAAGAGCAGAGGGACCTGAAAGGAGCAGGGCAAGGCAGAAACTCCCACAGTGCTCCTCTGGATTACCTCCAGCTCAAACACAGCTCTGGTTTCTGCCCTGGGCCTGAAACATCTGGACCTTTCCTCTTCTTAACTGGCCTCGGGTTACAGAGACTCAGCCTCATTTCCCAAAGGGCCACACTTATAATCAGGGCTTCCTCCTATAGTGTGAGTTCAAGGTGGAATTAGAGCCATATCTGTCCTGGAGCTTGGTGCTAAAAGGCCAAACTGTCAAACCTCGTTATGATGATAATCCTGCTGTTTACCTCACTAATCAGATGATCAATGACATCCAGAGATGTGAGTGACCTGAGAACAGTCATGTTTGTTGTTTTATTATTACTTAAGAATGAGATTAAGTCAGGTTAAATTTAGTTGGTCATGTAGTATCCGTCTAACTAAATTATTCATATGGTAGAATTAAGGTGAGTTGATTTGAGAAGGATGAACAGAGAAGGATGAAATGATAAATCTCAGGAGAACTGGTTGATGTGAACCCAGTTATTTTGTTCTTCGTGTTACAGTTACAAATCTGTGCTCGCAGCTTGGTGCTGTACACAAAGATATTATTTGAGCTAGATGCTAATGTTTGCATGCTAACATGCTCACAGGTATCATGCTCATGCTGTTTTAGTTTAGCGTATTAGTATGCTGACATTTGCTAAAAGTGAGGTTAATGAGAACAGCATTCATTCTGTATGTATTGTATTTGGTCATAAACCACTGTATCAAATAAAAATGTTGCCCCAAAAATTGTGCAAAGCACAGCAGTGAGCTCAGTGAATGACCATGTTCGTATTTATATATCACTTTCACATTATGGAAAATGTGAAACAAACAAACAAATAAACAAACAAATAAAAATCCAACTACTAAGCAGGCACCTGTTGAACCAAAGAGTACATATGAAAGCTCAGAGTCATTTTGTGAGAACGGAGTACATATGTTCTTATAAACACAGCTGAAACAATCCTTCCATCTGAGATCACTAAGACTCACTTCTACTGAGGAGAGACAGACAACCTGAGATGCACGTGTAGGAGAGCAAGAAGAGTAAAAGAGAGGCAGGACAGACAAGGCTGTCTGCCAAGTGTCCCTTTAAGAGATAGATGGAGAGAGAGTGAGGGGACAGAAGACAGAGACCAGGGGCAGAACGATGCTAAAAAAGGAAGTGAGGGAAGACTGAAGCCTGGGAAGAGTGGGAAGACCGCTGCTTTGGAATTCCTTCAACACAGCCTGATGTCACCCCTGTCTCCCTCCATTAATCACTGTGTGATGGAGAAAGGGCAAATAAAGGGTGAATATACTGTATATGTACAGTACATTATTTAGGGATTTTCCAGAGGCAATATACACAATGAACTTACTTCCAAACTTGATTCCAAGTTAAATAAAAGCAAGTTTGAGCTGCTGAAGTTCATAAGCAAGTGACATTTACACGAACCAGAGTTGAAAAGGACGTTTTTTTGTTTACTGAATATCAAATAAAGCTGCAAATATTAATAACTCAGTCCAAGAGAGTGACACTGTTTTTCTGGGGTGAATACTGTACAGAATACTGTACATTGTACTTCCATCTTATATAGGAAGGTATACTTTCAACTCAAGACTGAAGCACAGTACAATGTTTTAGACCATATTTAAATTCTAAAGAGTTCACAAACCTTCAAACACCACTATGAATAGAAGATATGTATTAGTATGCAACCTCAGGACAGAAATACTGTACATATTGTAGACAGGTTAGTATGGAAGTACATGATTTAAGTTTTTTAAGTATGTTCTTCCAGGATGGAAATAGTCAAGTCTTACTGACCTTATTTACATAGTCTAAACCCACTACAAATGACACAATCTGCCCTAAAGGGCTTTACAGTCTACAGTGTATAACATACAAAACCTTATATCCTTAGAGCCTGGTTTTAAATAAGGAATCAATACAGCTGACTGTTTACACAATGTGGTACGATGCTAACATATGTGAACTCTTTGCCTGCGTGTAGCAGACACCTGTGTTGTGTTGTGTTATTACTGTCATGCTCTTGGGTCTCTGGAAGAACTGTAAAGATCCAGTAATGCGATGGAAGGCAGTATAGTAATGTAAAAAACATGAATCCATGCTCAGTAATGGGATCAAGCCATAGAGACCACACAGAACTCATGAACATTCAAATATGCAGTATGTAATATATTTGTAAAGTTTTAGTGTATTTAGAGTTTATCCCATAGGCTGTATATAAAGTGTGTGAACACAGAATAGAAATCTCAGTTAACTACTCTCTGGAGTAGCCAAACTATGTGGGGTTCTTCTAGACCCCACATAGTTTGACTACTCCAGAGCCAAATCTCACACACATTTAACTCCACCCGTTTCCTCTTCCTGTTTAGAGAGCTCCTCTGGATAATGTATTTTCTCTTCACACAATTCAGCACTAAGGAAGTTTCCCATAAAACTGAACTTGACTAAGCCCACATATAAACACAGCCCACACTCAGCACGTGCGAGAAACAGAAATTAGACGCACACATCTTTCCAGTGAGGGAGAGCAAAGTGGCTGACTTTTTCAGCACATCTTTCAGTAGCCCACAAGAAAGTCCAAACAAATCTCATGCAGATTTACTGACCTTTTAATCCTCTATCACAATACTCTGTTTATAGCTATGCTCATAACTGTACGTGTTTTAAGAAGCATTCTACATGGATGGAGGCAAACAGCCAAGCTCAACAGGCCTTTCCTCACTGTTACAATGCTGAACCACAGAGACTAATCAAATAATGACCACAAAGTCATTTTTCACAAAAAAACACTATTCCTGGGGAAACAATCCTTATGAAAACAAAAGACACACACATTGCACAAGCAAACACATGCACATCCATCTACACAAACGTAACACAAATGCAGAAAGATCAGAGAGGCTTATCCCTCAGTAAAGGGCAACACCTCAGTGGAAACGTCATGCCACCTCTGCTTCCATCTCCCCCTCACTACACAACACAACACAACCCCACACTCATCAGTGACACATGGGCTTCTCATCTGAGACTGTGACTTCCTGCAGCTCAGCACAATGGGCTCTTCCCCTGATTGTTATAGGCAGGCACTCTCTATATCACAGCCACTATTTTGGCAGGAGATGTGCTGAAAATTTTTCTACCCTTATCGCAAGCAGACATCTTTCTTTCACTGTGGACACATGCCTTCCTCCCCCATAAAACAATCACATGCAAAAGGTCAGTCACGTGTCCACTTTCCATTTGGTGACCCCATCACGCATTACTCATTCGCATTTAAAAAGCTCTTAAATTTTCCCAAGTGAACTGCACGGCATTTCCATAATTTGCATCTTTTTCTTTTTCTCTCATGGGCTTTCAAAATAAACTGTTTGATTTAGTTTGACCATGAGATATATAATGCCAAAAAGGCACTTGCAGAAACAGCATTTATCACCATCATCCACTTAGCTGAAAAATGGTAATTGCTAAAGCAGACATTGCCGCTAGGCTTCCAGGTACTGTAGGTATCTGAAGCCAAAACATACTCCACAAACCAAATTCCCACAGCTCACACATCCGCTGCCAGCCTCATCCCTTCATTCCATCGTGCTTAAACACAGGCTGAAATATATTCTCAAATGCACAAAAATCAAAACCTCTCAAAAGGGCACTATAAGAAACATCCTGTTAACATTACTGCCTTAAGAGCCTTCCTTCCTCCTCCAAAGGACACTGATAAACTGTATTTGTGTGCATGGGTTATGTGTGTTTGTGTGTGAGAGGGTGCAGACACATCCATGCACAGAATCATGCCTTTGCTCTCATGAGCCACAGGCCTCAAGTTTACCACCAAAATATGTGGAATTCAGAGTAGGGATTTCAGAAAATAGAATCTGTCCCGTAGGCCATGTACTGTGGCACTCCAGAGCTAAAGCATGTGTGACCAACAAAGATGACTTTGAAGGTTTGGTAAGCTTCACGGCTGGCAAATTGCTGCGAGATGTGTGCATTGGAGCTAAAACAATTTTCAGAGATTATTGATGAGTCAACACTTTTCATTTCAGTAATTTTCATGCAAAAATCCCAAAGATTTGCTGACTCCAGTTTCCCAAATATGAGGATCTTTATTATGTGATACTTAACCACAGTCCCCTGCAAAAGTATTTGGCCTGGTGAATTAAACTGTTTTTGCTGTACGCTGAAGACATTTAGTTCATTTAACATCAAAACATAAAGATGAGAATTTCATCTTCCACTTAATGGTATTTTCACCCAGATACATTAAACAATGCAGAACATACCATGTTGTATCAGGTGACCCATATGTTAGGTGAGCAAAAGAATTGGAACATGTGACTGACAGGTGTTTCCTGTAGGTGTGTCCTGTGAGATTGACAATAAATAGCTCGGACCAACTACTCTTGGTTTTGGCTTTGGGTTTTATATTTGAAGACTGAATTTGTTGTTAAAAAGGATAAATCAACATGAAAACCAGAGAGTTGTCTATGGGAGAAAAGCAATCCATTTTGAATAGGAGAGAAGAGAGAAAACCAAACAAATGCATTGCACAAACACTGGGTCAATACAACAATTTGGAATTTCCAGAAAGACGACACAGCTGATGACAAGCATTGTCAGAGCTGTGAAGAAAAACCCAAACCCAACAGTCAGTGACATCACCAACAACCATCACAGAGCAGGGCTGAAGGTATTACAGTCCACCAGTCGTGCAGAAATACAGAGATCATACCTGTACCACAAGATGCAAACCCCTCCTCAGCGGAAAGAATCAAAAGGCCAGGTTGTAGAAATGTACAGAGATAAGCCACAAATTCTGGTATGAAGTTTTATAAACTGATGAGACCAAAATTAACCTTGACCAACATGATAGAAAGCATACTTATAAGGCACCGGTATACTCCCTCAGAACTTCTCGAATAGATAAATAGCTTCAGAAACTCCCCCACTACTTTCTTGTGTGGAGGTGAGAAAGTAAACAAGGTTTGAACAATTTCTGACATTGTTTTTATGTTAGAAACTGAGAACAACTTTGTCTAAAAACTTAACAAAACTATAAACATATTTGCCTTCCAGCATGGTTGGACAGTATGTATAGTACTTTTCAAGCATCAGCTAGCCGTTACTCTTAACTACACAGGCTCTTGTCACGTGGAGGCAGATGGTGGGAAACAGTTTTACACAATAAATATGAGAGTCTGGTTCAAAGAACTCAGTCAGTCCCGAGGGTCCGATTTGGATGTGATATTAAACAAAAACATGTTTTCTTAGACACAGTTGAGATTGAAGAATTCTGTGTCTGATGGGAAACATATATTGATGTGTGACTGGTTACTGCTTCACTCTCATTGTAATATTTAATATCCACTATTCAACTACCTCATTACCTTCAGCCCATAACTAATGAAGGTCACTTGTAAACTTTTAACAACTTCTTTAATGTCCAGAGACTGAATTTGTTTCCTAAAACATCAGATTTTGGTTGTCAGTCAAACCCAGAAGCTATTTTATCTCTAGTTATTTCTGTAATCAATGTGAGTTGTTTTTTCATTTGCAGTTAACTAGCCTGCACAGAGCACGTGGATGGAGCCAAACTAAAATTAGCCTCCTGTCCCTAAATATTACCACCTTGGAGCAGTGCTGCACAATAGATAGAGGAGCTGAACTCTGTCACATGCTTTCAATTGAGCCCTGACCAAATTTGATAAAAGCAAGAGACGACGGGGGGTTTTTACACACAAGAGAAAATAACTTTTCATGTCAGAGCCTTGAGTATGATATTAGATGTCTGACACAACCACTGAACATCTGACATCCAACAAAAGCTGCAACAAACAGTAAAGCTAAATTCTCTCACGTTCTGCAAGCACACAAACACGCGCACATAGATTCAGCATTACGGTGCATAGTTTTAAGTTATTTTGTAACATATAAAAAGCACAGCCTGACAGATGTATAGTCATACAGCTGAACAACCCATCACCATGTGTACAGAGGTCATGACCCCACCCCACAATACATTACAGGTTATGAGTAAAGCAAAGAAAATTAAGCAAAGACCCCCCCCCACCACAACCACAACCACCAAAAAAAGACGTTGCACCATGAATAATTTCACAAGGAACTGTTTTGAGTTTTCTGCTATTTTCCAGCATGTAAAGCCAAGAACCCTCCTACTGGAGAAACTCCCCAAACCAGACACTCCCACAACGAGCAGGCGTTTGCTTGTGGTTCTGCGAAGCACCAAGAAAAGACAAAACAAAGACTGGACGCAGCATGACTTGACTTTTCATTGCCAACAATCTGCAGTTTGCAAGTGAAGCTCATACGAACATAAATTAGCGACACGTGGGAGAAAAAAACTTACCGCGTGCGCTCCTGAGACTAGGATGGCAACCGAGAGGCAGAGAAGCAGCAGCCTGTAGTCAGAAGAAATGACAGCGTTTGTGAAACTGTTCCTATGGTGTTGTTTTGCAGTAAATCGCGCTCACATTCTGTTTACCTCAGATTCTTCAGTGCTTTGTTGTGTTGTCCCTGCATGGTGCCACTCATGCGTACCGCAATCTTGAGCCCCACGCAGCTGTTCCACTTGTAGAGACGCTCCTACAGCATGATTGACCGACCTGAAGCACACCAAAACCCCTCAATCAATAAATCATGATCAGTCACTCAATACAATACATATGATTGTTGAATAAATGAATGTACTGTATCAACACTTTTCTGCACCGACTGCTCCACATGAAACAGCTCTAAGTGAGCACTTATAATTATAAATTGCTTAAGACAGTATGTCTTGATTTGCCATAATTTGAATAAAATGCATTACTTACAGTCAACCCGGTCTTCCGCGCGGTGGTCAGATGAAGGAAACTTATCTCACTGGGAAAGAGATGCGCGCGTACCCGGACTGAGAAGTTTCAGAACCGACAGTTTAACTGTGCCACCAAAAACTCCTCAGATATTCTCACAAAAACACCAAAGTGTGCCGAGCAGCCCCTGTCCTTACCGAGAACAATCAAAGTGTTTGCAACAGCAGAGTTGAGCCCGTTTGCATGGGCGAGGGTGGTCGTTTTGGGAGGGGGTGTGGTGCAGAAGAAACAAGACCAAGTTGCATAGATCAGAACCTCACATCGTCTCGGACAAAGATGCTGCTATATGTGCTGCCCATGCTCCAGTGAAAAGCAGTGAATTAACGGAAGAAAGACGCAAAGAAGAGGCCAACAGGTGGTTGTTTGTGGGCACTCTGCACTGTTGCGCACACAGTTTCCAGTGCGCACCGCCACGATGCTGTTATCGTCCAGCACCCTGTTACTGCTGGCGGCTCTCTACTCAAATGTAGACCTTACTGGAGCTGAGGTAAGTGGACCACTCTGTAACATTGTGTTTACAGGTATTTGTACATTAAGTATGATTCGAACTGTATCTGGTTATTTTAATAATACTTTAATAATAACTGAACGCGTTTGGTGACTCTTAGACTCCCTTCACATAAAAAGTCATGCACACATAAAGTATGTAGTCTGTATACAACTACATAGCTCTGACTTAGATTTCATCTATATCATTCTGTGCCTTGGTACTATAAAATGACCAACATTTGTTATAGCGTCATCGAGAAGCACGTTCTTTGTTCTTGTGTTTTTGAGTCTGTGGTGTTTTATGTGTAATTTTTTCGTTTTCGTCGGGCTCTGTCATGCTGCTCTACAACACTATAAGTTAGGTCCACTCCCAGTCCAGACTTCGTCATTTATGCTGGAGAGGAGCAAAGAGAGAGGAGGAGAAGGTGGGGCACAGGGTCTACAGTAGTAAAAGTATGTGGGTATGCGTGTGCGTGTGCATGTGTGTTCAAAGAGAGAGAGATGGAGATGTAAACAGAGTTTTGTATTGCTGATAACTTTGAGTGTGATTTGTCTATTTGTCACTCACAAACCGGGATACACTTTTTCACAACTTTAGTTATACCTGCTGATGCCAAATAATTTCCCCACATTTAATCGGCACACCTCACTTGATGGAGTTTTACCATTTTTAAAAAATATTTTTGGCAACCTGCCACGACTGTAACAAATACCATAAATGTATTGTAGTTTTAAAAGTTTTAAAATTACACTGACAAAAATGATATTTTATGTCTACTACCACTGGTGGTCACAGTGTATTCAAATTGTATTGCTATATAAGTTAGTATGGAGAACAGCCAGATTTACACAGTCAAGTCCTAACTGAGATTTAAATAAGAAAGATTGTCATGAGTAATCTTTATCAGGATGTTTCACAAATGGGATTTTCAGAACCTGACTAGGTGGTATCCCAGAAAAAAACAATTGGTAACGTTGTGATGCTTTGCAGACCCAGTGTCCACAAATTCA
The DNA here is from genome assembly GCA_032362345.1 of Sandelia bainsii. Classification (NCBI taxonomy): domain Eukaryota; kingdom Metazoa; phylum Chordata; class Actinopteri; order Anabantiformes; family Anabantidae; genus Sandelia; species Sandelia bainsii. The sequence continues at coordinate 9,659,089 of JAUMHL010000014.1, forward strand.
AAAGCAGATAATAATGCATTACTATAATGAGAAACAGCAGTGGAGGAGGCGAACATGTTTCTGCTTCTCTTGGAGTAAAGAAGCTATTCGGAGACTTTCTGTTTTGTATTTTGAGACCCACCCTTGATGGGTGGATTGATGGGCCTTTTGTTGAAATACTAGTGGTCAGCTTCTTGGGAAGGGTTTTCAGAAGTGATGCCTTTATTTTTACCGCATGGCTCTTATACTAGAATAGGAGAAGTCCAGTGGGGGCAAAAACAGTGGTGGACTGTATCAAGGGCAAAGGTGAGGAGGCTGTTAATCAGTAAAGGAGCAATGCATAACATTTCAGAGGAAATTAATACCTCACAAGGAAGCCCAGTTATCACATATTGTGTTTCTTACATGTATTTTCAGCTGTAATAGATTGTAGTTGCACTATATTGTCATAAAGTGCTGACAATAATTACTGCATTTGACAGAAACAATTCAGGATACTAGTTAATGTCAGCTCAAGATGTGCTTTGCACATCCTTTAAAGATGTTTTATCTACAATGAAATGAAACAATGAATATTCACTTTGTTAGTCATAACAACCTGCATTTCTACATTCAGCCTGAACTCTGAGCCAGAAAGCTGCGTAGGATGTATGATGTTGAGCACCGACGTATCAGGTTTAACAAAACATCAGGAGAAACTTTTACGCACTGCCTGGATTTATAAGCACAATCACGAGACAGACACAGAACATTTGGACTGAAGAAATTAGAGGAGGGCAGTTGAGGGGGTGTATCTGGCTGAACATCTTGTAACTGATCAGATGACACCAATGAAACTCTATTAATTCAGCATCCTGACTTTTTTTTTTGACATTTTGACATGCATATTTTCCCATCTGCTCATAGGAGGTCCAGAACAGGAAGTCTGTGATCCTGTTAGGGGCTTTTATCCATCCACAAGTTCACAGTCAAGAGAAAGGGGCTTTTCTCATCATCTACCTCCAAAACAATCACATAGAGACTATAACATGAAATGCAGTCAAACGTATTGCTGATGTTCCTGCTTCTGTGACCTGCATTTGTGATTTGTTGGAATTCACAAGGTGAATCATGTTTATGTCATATTTTATGCACTTACACAGATATGTGATGTTGACTGAGTATCATAGTCTCCTGTTTGAGCTGCTTCAGTCAGTGGGGTCTAACATCAGGAGTGAAAATATAGTATAAACAATTCACAGTCAAAAACCGATGTATGCAAGCACTTAGAATACAAATGTGAAAACCTGTAGCTTAGAATGGGCCAAGCTGACTTTAGAAAGATAGTAATGAATAGATAATGTAAGTTTATCTTCACCCTTTCTACTTGAAATGAAGCAACAAACAAATATTTAGATCTATGGACACCTCTGAACCCATTTTGTTTCACTGCATCATCTGATCCTGAGTAAATTTCTCCATTGTTTATATAATATCAACAGAGGAGAGTTTCTGTCCCTTGGCAGTCATTTAATCTGGTCAGAATGAGTCACTAGTAATTCCTAGAGGAACATGAGGAGGAGGAGGAAGAAGAAGAAGAAGAAGAAGAAGAAGAAGGACAGACAGCAGATTCCTGGAGTGTGTGGGATGGTGGATGGAGGGATTGGGAAAAGCAGTTGCTGGTGGGAAAGAACAGCTTCTCTGTGCTGCCAGGTTCTTATTGCCAGCTTTCCCGTGATGTTCCAGGACAGGGTGTACCCCAGGGAGCGTGAGCACAGCTCAAATTTGGAGGAAGCAGCACTGACAGCTGTTAATCTCTGTACAGGCCTGAGGAATGCACGTGTGCTGTTTGTTGAAAGCTGAGAATCACAATCAAGTTTTGATTTGTGATTTGTTCCTGCTTCCCAAAGTGTTTTAGTTTGGTCTAGACCTGATCCCATAGACCACCCTCTTCCCGAACGTCCCCCTGCTGAGACAACAGCTGACCCTGTCACTGTCTGGCCACCAACCAAGCAATGCACCCTGGGAAAACACAACCTGCCTGACCTCTGTCCCCAGCATTATAAAAATGCCTACATTTGGAAGAGTTGTGATTGTGTTTGTGTCTCTGTATTTTGACAGGCACCTCTGGGTGGCAAAGATAATTCTTCTCTGACCTTGATACTCAAGTAGTGTGGCAGGTATTCCCCTTTTTCTGCCCGTGTGTGTTTCTCTGTGTGTGTTCCCTGTCTGTGCCAAGTGAGGAGAGGATTAAACAGAGGTTAAGCATGGTGAAGGCTTTTCAATTCCCTGTGGTCCAGGGATCATTGAGAAGGAATTTCATTCATTGCTGGATCTTACTTCTTACATATAAACCACTTTTTGTCCCATGTTCCCAAGATCAGCTAGTATTACCCTTGAGACTAGTTACTTCCGCGATGTGTATTGTTATGGAGAAAGTGCAATTTAGCCATTTAACTGTGAAATTGGTGAGTCATAAATGTCATTTGTGGTTTAGATGGAGATGGTGTAATGGATATATCTGTCTGGCAGGGAAGTGGGAGGTGGAGAATGATGGAGTGGAAGTCTGCTAAAGGAGGGGAAGAGGGAGGTGATGAGGTTTTGAGCCCCAGAAGTGAAGGAATGTGCGTTGAAACCAGAGATGACACCCCGTAGCAAATTTTTGTCTCATTCACTGACTCATAACTTCCACCTGCTCCTGCTAAATTGTTGACCGATGAATGACAATGAAGATGATGATGCCATTAGATTTATACATCTGTGTTTTTTTCGTGTGAGAACACATGAAGTGAAGAGTGAAGTTTTGGCTGTCTTCTGCTTCAGCTGTTCTCTCTGGCTGTATTTGCCAAAGCTTCTGTCTTAGCGTCTTGGTTTCAACACAAATGACAGATGCAAAAATAAAGAATAGTTTTTAGGGAAGATTTTAAAGAACACATTTTCATTACTTTATGGCAACACTCTTAGACGATACACTTTATGATGGTGGTTACTCTGTGTCTGTATTTGAGTTACATCTACAGGACATTGAGGGTCTGGGTCTGTCTGTATATGGATTTGTCCTACTGTGAAGTACCTAATTAGAAACACAAGATGATGCCACTGAATTTCTGAACAATTTTTGTATCACAGCCTCTTTAAATGGTGGTTTGGATTCAATGAATCCATACAACTTCAACGAAAGGGATCAGCAGGCTCAGTCATGCCTTTTGGTGTAATCTGTGTCCAGTACTTTCTCCCTGACGACAGCAAATTGGTCTGTTGGACGGAATTGCAACTGGGAAATCCCAATGACTACCAACTGAGATAGAGCTAGTAAAGAGACAGAATTACTGGAAGTGGCTTTTATAACAGAACCTATTGATCTAGAAAGGTTATTGTTTACACTGTCCACACATTTGTGTCTTATTTGTCTATGAACAGTCGTTGTTGAGTTTGATTCCACATGACATGAAGACTGGATGATGTCACTGTGAAACTTTGCATTTCTTTAATACAACAGAAAGTCATCTGAATTCATGTGATATAAAGTGCATTGGTAAACATTTTGTCTCCTCAGAATAATTTAAAGATCACTTCAGCCCTGTTAAATGTATACTGGTGACATCATAACTAAAATATTTTATTGCATTTTTGCCTTTCTTTGACAGAATGACACGACATGAAACAGGGAGATAAGTGGTGAAGATGTATAGGAATCACACCTGGCTGGAATCAAAGCAGGAATGTGGTAGTTACATGGTGTATGTGTTATGGGCACAATTTAACCTCCAGGGTACCTGTTAGAGTAATTTTAAAACATTGATATTTTAAGAAGATATTATATTTACTTACCTCTTTCACAATATTTTAGTGACTGTTCGCATTTGATCAGCAGTTATTTGGCATTTGAATGGAACTCAGTCAACTTAGTCTCCTTACACAGTTTCATCCTGTTTAATGCCTACATACATCCAGCCTTCTCCTGCTCCTGCTTTACGTCAACTTGAAACACTGATGGAAAATTTTGTTTTTTTTTTGTAATTTTAAGTGTTTTGTGAGTGTGTGTTTGTAAAACATTTAACATCGCCATGGTAATAATCATAACGCATATTTTTGCCATGTGAGTGCTCTTCTAGTTCCTAATATAAATACACATGATGGATAACATACACATAATGATGGATCTTCTTATATAAAAACAAGAGTTCTTGCCTTCTCACTATAGGCATGTAGTCATCTATATGACTTATTGCTCCTTAAGTCATTGTCTTATATGCAAAAGAATAAAGGTTTATAATAATATAAAAATAATAAAATAATGATAAAAATATCATTGTTGCATTGTACACTGCACAAGTCAAACCTCAGAATATCTGTAAGAGAGAGACAGTTTGTTCATATATAAGCTATTCAGAAAACAAAGTTAATAGTTTTGTGTCTAGTTTTCTTTTATTACTATTTTTTATTTGTTTTTGGGCATTTTTGCCTTTTTTCTCTCCAGTAAAGAGGTAGACAGGAAACATGAGAAAAGAGAAGTTCTAGGGAACTAGGGAGCTTTGCTGTGTGTCATACCCTGTCCATGGTTATGTGGTTTGTGGTGCAACCATTCAGTTTATTTTACTGTAAATGGTTTAAAAACTGTATTACTCCATACAATATGAAATATTTTGTTTTTGCTTAATTTTTACAAGGAGTTTCAAAGTCATAATCTCTGCAATGGTATTAATAATGGATATCCATGAAGGCAATCTTTGGAAGATTTTATTGTAATCCAGCCTTTATCTGCTCAGTGCTTAAATCAAAGAGCCAAAGAAATACTGTATGTGACAGAACAACACTTTAAAGATCAGGAGGGCATTTGAGAGAAAATGAGCTCATGGGTTGAGGTATGACAGAGTTGATCAAGTTCATGGTGCAGGAACCTGTGGACCCTCTCTGACAGCTTATTCACTTAAGTTCAGTTTATACATATAGTCATCTCAAGGCGCTTTACAGTGTAAGGTTTAAGAAAAGTTAGAGAATATAACTACATATGCACTTGAGCAAGCACTAGGCAACAGTGGAGAGGAAAACTCCCTTTAACGGAAGAAACCTCCAGCAGAACCAGAAGAGGAGAAGAGGGGAGCTCAGTATATCAAGGGAGGTCCCTCTAGTAGAGGTCTATAGCAGCATAACTAAGAGATAGTTCTTATGGGAGAAGAAGAGACAAGGTCAACGTACAGTATGTCTTGTGTAACTGATGGTGTTAGCGGTCTCAAACTGAACCATGATGAACACAGCTGGATGTTGTCAGCGCTCAAGAAAAAGAGACATTTAAGATCACATGACTTTACGCCACATGCTTCATATTTATCCCATTAAAAGCTGATTAATTATCTTGCCTTTTAACAAGAAACATAGAAACATGTTATATATCTGTCAGCTGAACATGACAGTGATGTCTGTCTGGTGTAATCTGGTTTTTAACTTTGTGTCTGCCCTACACCTCTCACTGTTGACCCCACATATTCACACATCCTAACTGGGCTAGAATTACTCAGAATTCAGACATAGTAGAATTGGACTGTTGTTGTACAAAATCTACAGAGGAGGGTTAATGGAAAAAGCAGATCATAATTCAGAGAGTACCTGTGTATCTATACCTGTAGCCTTGAAACTCTGTTCTTCCTGGAAGTTCTTCCTCTGTTCTTCCAGATGCTATAGTCATTACAGCACCTCCTGTGCTCCTTTCTACAGCTGGTTGTGCTCTGTTGACTTGCTGGACAGTGAAAATTGTTAATGTAGCTGTTATTCTACTGAAAAAGTCTTAATCAGATCATTTTGAGTAGGAAATAAGCTAAGATGGTCACATGACGTAGTTCACATCAGGAGACGAGAAGATATGCTTATCTTTCAATGCAAATAGCTAACGGATAGATTAAGACATTTTTAGCTGATGTGAAAGCAGATCTGTTATCAGCGTGCAACATTTCTAAGGCCTCAAGGCAGTTACAGTCTCTCCACATGGTCAAACAGCAGTGATGATTTAATTGTGGTGTAGGAGATAATGCCCAAGAACAATAAAGACCCACTGGAATGATAATGGCTCTAAAGTGCTTCATTATCCATTAGTTTGTTGCAGAGTTGAAAGTGAATTGTAGCATAAAGGTGTTCTTTCTCTGGCCCCTGGAATTTCCTCTCCTTATTATTTCTGCTGTATGTATCACATAAAACAGTGTTTCTGATGATGATGATAATTGTACAAGGGGATTTCCTCTCGACACAGCAATATCAACATATGGGCAGCACGCACAAATGGAAAAGCCTTTGTTAAAAAGGATGTGAAATACAGTCACAGGCACACACACTTCCTGTGTATGTATACTCCCAGATGGATGCATTGTGTCACCTTCTATAACAGTGTATAAATTCCTAACTGACATCTCAGATGCTTCCATGTAATGTGTGTGTGTGTGTGTGTGTGTGTGGGGGGGTCTATTTCAAGTTTAGTTTTTAAACTATAACTATATTTTTTTAAGTAAAACACCGTGAAATCATTTTTTTCCACTGCTTGTGAAAAAGCCAAGTAACATGCCTGGAAAAACAAGAAATATGTGTGAGAATATTTCAGGTTGGCACTTCAGGTCAGTGAGGTCATGCCTTGTCCTCACGTGCTGACGTTATTCCCAGATACCAGAGCACTCTTGAGAGAGACGCGAGGTTGACCCAGCCTCTTCTTGTCTTTGTGAGCATAAAAGGCAAGGAAGAGGCAAGAAAGAATGACTTCCTAAACCCCACATCCTGTGGCACAGTCCTGCACATTCACAGAGGAGCCACAGGCAGAAGTGAAGTACCCAGGACTCTGCAGTTGCTCACATGAACTGAACTGGCTCTTTCTCAGAGAAAACAAACCTGTTAACAAAGTGCCTGTTGCTTTCTCTTCCCCGTCTCTTTCTATTTCCCTCATTTCTGACCATTTTCCCGCTTTCTCTGACTCAATGCCAAATTCGTTTGCATACAAATAGTGCATACTTTGATCTAGATTATTGCCAGATTGTACTTCTGGGAATAATCGTAGTAGATTGTAGTGCACAGGCATCCAAAACTGATGCGGTTGCAAACAAAAGAAAGAAATGCAGATGTAGGCAACTTTCGATTTACTTTGTGTGTTTCAGTACTTGAGCTGATCCTGTTCTTGTGAGATTTCTGAGGAACTGAAGTCCAGGCAATACTATTGTTACCTGTACTGTAGCCAAACTGCTGGTCATAGTTTTAAAGTTTTCTATGACAGAGTTGTAGCTTCTTCTGCATTTGAGGACTAAAAGTGTGTTTTATCCTCAACACAGAGCCAGATTGAGGGCAACACTGCATCTGTTCTTGGTTGCTATTGTGTGTGCAGTAGTTAGAGCTGGAAAGTCCCCTCTGAGACTAAGAGATTAGTACCAGTCTGCCTTAATTTGTTAACAAGGTAGAATTTCATCCTCAAACACATCCTTACACAAAAACACTCAAACACAGAGGAAGAACTGAGCTATCAAGATGACCATTAATATTGAATACTCTGTTTGAACATTTAAATCCCCTCTAATGGCCTGAGCAGAGGTTAAAGGTCGACAGGATGAGCCTTTGAAGGGTCATTTGACAGGTCAGGATGTGATACAGATGGACTAGCAGATTAAGAGAGGTCAGGAATCTTTGTCATCTAAAACAGGAATATTGTTTCAAATCTGTTAGAGGCTTTAATTTGCTCTGGAATTTGCCTAAATGCAGTTGAGTGAAGAGTGGCTTATTGTATTTGGTGCTGGTCATGTCAACTAAAGCAAATTATAATGATACTGTTCCACTTAACTAGTTGACTTTTTGAGGCTCTGACTCTTTTCAATCCTTCTGTTTTCTCAATCAGCGAATAAACGTTTTCTCGAGTCCCTTCTACCGCTCGAAGATCAGTCAAGTTCAGGGTTTTTACAGTACAAGCATACACACAATTTTTGACCGACCAGCAGGCCCTGAGAAATTGTCTGAAACAATTTTCCCATTTGCTGAGTTAATTTTGCATGTGAGAATTCCTAAGTGAACTGTTGGCATGGCTGTCGTTTTCTTGCCTAAGATGAATGTACAGAGTTCCTGCTTCATGTTAACTGACATGTTCAACAACTTCTGCAGCTGTTTGCTGCTCTGTCCACATTTGGTCACAGTATGGTTTCATAGCAGAGTTACTGTAGGGATGTGCTCATGTTAGATATCAGTGCTGAGATGCTGAAGTTAAATTTACACCTGCACGATGTTGATAAATGGATGATAACTTTTCTTTAAAGTCTGAGACCGCACCACTTAGAGGCAGTCAGGCAATGTTAACCTGGCCATGCGGCATGCGCAAACTAAAGACTGGTGTGTTTTTAAATTTCTTTATTTTGTGTGTGTATGTTCCCAAATGAATCTTTAGGCAAAGACACTCACAGTTTTAGGCAAATAAACATACAGTAAGTGTAATGAAATTATATGATCTCATGAAGCTTTCTAGGTTTTATGATTTTGCAGCTTTTAACACGTCTGTATTCATTTCTGTGCATGTGTTTAGATTCGATGGCTGTCTGTGTTTCTGCACATGTTCATTCGAGTGCGTACAGAAATCATTTAGGCCTGTGTGTGTGTGAGAACAGCTCTCTGCAGATGCATCTGCTTTTGGTTACAGAAGCCTTGAATTATTTCTATGCTGTAGATGAATACCTGATGGCTGTAGCCAGAACAAGACATGTTTAACATCAAGTTGTTCTCAGCAAATAAGAGCATGAGGGCTCCTTAAATAAACAGTAAACAAAACCCAGTTCTATTGTAGAATGTATATAATACGAAACTTGCCGCAGAACTCCGGACTTGATTCTGATTTTCAGTGGAAAATGAATGTGTGTCTGTTATTTATGATGTGAAATAAGATGCAACTTATCTTTTTTTTTGAAATTTTGAGCAGGGAAGTGGGCATTTTGTTTCAGCATTTCAGGAAATACTGCTCTGGAAATAATTAAGAGACCACTGCATGAAAGCTGTGATTGCAAATCAGGGTTATTCCACCAAATATTGATTTC
>JAUMHL010000014.1:9670136-9684349 GCA_032362345.1 Sandelia bainsii
GGGAGAACATGCAAACTCCACACAGAAAGGCACCCGGCCGACCCAGGGATCAAACCCGGGTCCTTCTAGCTGTGAGGTGACAGTGCTAACCACTACACCACCAGAGTAGATTATTTAGGCCTTAAAATCAAAGCACTGAGCTCTAAATAGCTGTGGGAAATATTATATATATAAGGGCAACCACATTCACACTACACAGTAAATGAGATAGAGATTTTTAGATTAGTGTAAGTTGGTGTATTGAGAAGATGCATGCTCAGGAAAACTTTAGGATACGAAGTAGATTTGTGCAACAGTTATCTGCTTCCCCCTCAGTGAACTCCATATCAGTGTGGAAGGAAAGCTCTTCTCTGGTCCTCTGCTACTGAGAAAATAAACTGAGAGGGAATTCTCCAATCAAATCATTTTCTTTGACTAGATATACTAAATTGTCACACTCCTATATTGTGTTTTGTTTTCTGAAAGTTCACAGTCTTGAACTGTAGATGCCAAAATATGAGCTTTTTAACCGTATACAGTGAAGTCCATAAGTATTTGAACATGACACAATTTTTGTGTCCACAGTCAATTTCAAATGAAGACAATCTTCTCTGTCATTAAAGCTTTAATTCAAGGGGTTTAACTGTTTTAAGTGTTCGATGAACCATTTGATGACACATTTTCAAAGACTCAAAGGACAATTTCTGACAAGCAGTTTCATGGGCAGGTGTGGCCTGTTCACATAGCTTGAAACCTGTATTTTGAGGCAACCATAGTTCAGTTGTTAGGGCAGTCATCTTTTAACCCCAAGGTTGGTGGTTCAATTCCTGATTCTCATTGAACCTTGAACCCTTGGTGTTTCAAAGATGATCCAAAACATGATACATCATGCATCAAACATGGCGAAGGCAGTGTTATTCCATGAGCATGTATGGCTGCCAATAAAACCGCATCACTGGTGTTTATTGACAACCTGACCCCTGATAAAATTATCAGAATTAATTCTGAAGTGTATGGGCTGTACTCTATGCCCAGATTCATCCAAATGCTGAAAAAAATATTGGATAGTGCTTCATATTGCAAATGGATAATGACCCACCACATACTACGAAAGCTACTCAAGAGTTTCTCAAAGCAAAGAAATGGGGTATTCTTAAAATCACATGATCTTAACACAATTTTCATCCACAAATAAAAAACAAATTTAAAATGTGTGATTATGTTATTTTGTTCATTTAACTTGGAGCCACTTTAAGTGGGGGAATGTGTGTAAAAGTGACTGTAATTCCTAAAGGGTTAATGAGACACCTTTGTTAAACCTCTTAAATTAAAGCTGAATTTGATGGCATCGTGATTGTTTCATTTTAAATACATTGTGGTAGTTTACCGTTGAAAATTTTCAAAAATTGTGTCACTGTTGAAAAATTGGCCCTGACTGTAACTTAAGATTGTTTCTTGTGAACAAATTGCACCTGGTATTGGTTAATTCATACAGTAATGTGTATAATAATTGAAATACCTGGACAGTATCAAGTTTTTATGTCTTTATGTGTTTACTGAATATTAATGTACAAGTGTAAATGAGAAGTCGTCCCTCACACACCTACAGGATACCCCAGGGATTTGTGAGATGCTTCAGCAGTAGTGGGAGGTTATGGCAGGAAAATGATGGGAATATGCAGTTGTTTTAAAGAAAAGTCTGTCAGTGACATTCACCAGATGTTTCTGTGATCTTTCGTTTCCCTTAACATGAAAGGACAGACATAGGAAAATGCTTTCAGCTGTTGTAAATGTACAGTCAGTGTGAGGCACTGCACTCATGGGAATGTGTCTGCCGCCATGTGGTAATAATCAGTACTGCTGTAAGACTATTCCTGAAACCTGAGTTAAAAATGTCGGCAGCAAGATACGATTTGTGCAAATACTGTAACCGATTTACACAAAACACAAGAGTTTAACATTTTAGAAAACACTGAAGTGCAGTTGCCATGTTTGGAGGTCAGCTGCTCCTGCTGGAGGAGGGAATTTGCCCACTTTGGCAATGAGAACAGACATGGTGAGTCATACAGCCACAGAAAGCAGACAAACAGAATGACTTTACACTGCAGGCTGCAAAGAAAGCAGCCCTCTGTGTAGGTGTGGGAAAATAAAGTTGCCTTGTCAAAAACTCACAATTGTGCAAATATCTTATTTTCCTTTTCCATGAATTGTATATACTTTGTATGGAATATAGTTAAGATGCCTCAAGTCTGTAAAACATTGAGAAGTAAGAATGCAGTTTGATTCAGCGTGGTCAGAACACATATTATATTCAGAAGCTGTGGAAAAGTTTGTTCTTTTCCCTGTAGGCTTTAGTAAGGTTTCAACATTACTGCAATACAAAAAATGATTATAAGCAACATCTGTAGACAAGAATAGTGATTTCTGCAAAGCAACAAAGTTCTATTGTTCAGTCAGGGTCCTTTTGGTGGTTGTTCTGTAGACACTATATCACACATTCTTCCTCGGTTTGCCTGCAAGGATGAGAACTCCTTAAAAAAGAAAACGGAAATAAAATAATACAAATAAAAATACAGCTGAGCAAACATCATCTGTTGATATGGATTATATGATATGATTGAAAACACCAGGACAGCTATTACAGACAGTTGACTCTGTGGTTAGTTTGTTTAGTCTGTTACAATATTTTGTTTCCTCTATTTTTAGATGACTACACTGTATTGAAATTTAGGGAACTGCACATCATTTGGAGATTTAGGAAGCCTGATCCATGCAAGCTTCTCTGTAAAAGGCTGTGCTTGTCTCAGCCATGATGGTGCTGCAATTTCTATGGTCCTTTTTAGGATCCAATTATGCAATTCTATACACTCGCCCTTTGTTTACATTGAGAGGATTTACTGTTACTATCAGGATCTTTGGACCGGTATCTCTTGGCATTTCATCTCTGCAGGCAAAGGCCTGTAACTTTGAGAGCATACATTATATTTCCTCTCTCCTGGTCTCATCTCAGTGCTGGACTTGCATATGTAATGATGTCAGACATATCAAGCAGGCATTGTTTAAACATTCTGGGTTTTTGGGATGAGGCCTGAACTGATGTAACTTCTAGCAGCTTTGACACAATACACCAAGCGTTGAGATGAATCAATTAACATAATGAGGGGCTGTGAAATCTTCATACTTCCACCCACCCCACCCTCCTTTTTGGTTGGTATTTTATGCTTCTATCTCAGATTCTGTCACAGCTAACTTCCAGGTCTGTGTTTCCCTGCCAACTCCAGCTTCAGTAAATAATCACAAACACATTGTCATACACACCATTTTGATAAGGCACTGTTTGGCACAAAAACGACTAAATGTAAACACTCAAGCATACGTCATATTGGTTTTTCACAGTCTGGAGAGATCCAGACCTGCCATCCAGACTTAGGAATGACATAAACACTTGTGCAGGGACACGTGAGACAGTCTGCTGCAGAGTTTTACTGGATCTGATACAAGTTCTCCAGAGCTGAGTGACTAACCAGCCACTGTATATTCACAGTAGACATTAACACTCATCACTGTAGAGCCTTAGCGTTCTGCTTAGTCTGTTTGCTCTGTGGAAGATCATACTGTCAGTGAACTTTTAAAAAATCTTAGCTGTTAGTTAGGGATACATAGACATTTAAATACCCAAACTCTATTTTTATCCTCTAAGACAACTACACTATTGAAATGTTGTCTGGGGAACTGCACATCAGTTGGAGATTTATAAAGCATGATACAAATTTCAGAATACCAAGACAATAATAATCATTTCTGATTCACAAATTTTGTAAATTTGTATATTGTACGTGATTGTGAAGAACAGATGGGGATCATCTAATTTTATATTAATGATATTTAATAGTAGTACTCTAGATGGCTTTAAAATCTTAAAATCTAAAAGCTTAACCTAAACTTCTTAAGTTTAAGAAAAGTCAAGCATACGTCCTTTTTAGATAGTCATATCCATGTATTGTTCCAGACAGTTTATAATGTTGTGTTTTTATAATGCAAATGCTTATATGCATAATTCTTAAATGCTTAATTTCCTTTTCAGAAGCTGCCTTTACATTAAAATGCATTTGTTATAAAGTATATGCAGGGAGTGTATCAGCAGTAGCTACATGCATCAAAATTGGCTTGCAAGAGCAAATGAACAAACAGAAGAACAAATTGATGTGCACTGGTCAAATTTGTGTTGTGTTCAGTTCAGTTCAGCATAGTGTCAGATAAATCCAGTGGAAGGAATTAAGTATAAAGTACCAGTACCTCAAAGTTGTACAGCACTTCTATAATGTGTATTTGCCTGTATGTTCTTTTAATCTCAGCTTGTGTATTAACTGCTAAGGTTATTATCAACCTTTATAAATTATATTTATGTTAGAAATGGTTCCACGGTTTGTGGTACAGCAAGATATGGCCATCATGACAGCCTGCATTATCTTACATATCTGAGGACCTGAATGATAAGATCCTCTTAAGATCCCCTTTCCCTGCAGGTTACAGATACCACATCAGACAGTTATCCACTCTATGGCCACAAGACTCATTAGCTCTTTTTGTGCAGATGACAGTCAGGTCTTTGTGCCATTGCTCCCATCTGTTTAGGTTTATGATGATGCATAACGGACACTGAAGGAAAACAAGACAAATCAAAAGAAACTGTCAAATGTCTGCACCGTGTTTGGATACCCAGCAACAGACATCACACAGTGTTGGCTTGTCATCACACACTCAAGCACGCTGAGTGTCTTCATTATACGTGCCGGCTTGACATCACTTGTCATAATTACATCATAATAATATCATATATGCCAAAATAATATGTCACGACAACATGTGCTTTTTTATGCAATAATCTGATCTGCAGCATGTGTTGCTGAAGATTTCGCTTGGTATGATAAGAAAAAAAACAATTAAGAATCCACAAGTGAAGAGGTGATATGGACGAGTGGGAGAGAGCTGGAACAGGAAATGAGGTAGTGCAGCAGGGCACACGTGCAGTAGAACAAGTGCACTGGGAGAGGGTGTGAGCAGTTGGGCCTTAAGGTCCGGAGAGTGTTCTGTTTCCTGTGGTTTCCCATAGTTTTAGGGCCACTGAATCAGTTCTCAGATATGTTGGAGAGGATTGTGTAATAAAGAAGACACCATTATGTTTGGACAGGATACTGAGTTATACAAGTTGTAAGCACTAAGATTGACATATGCATGAGATGTCTAATTTACCATGTAGGGAACAGATCATGATCAGTGGTAATGGAGCAATTTATTTGTTGCATTTGTGAGAAAAAGGGACAGATACAGAGAAATATTTGTGGGTAGTGTTGTTGCGCACTCTCTGCCCAAGCTTACAGAGTCTGTCCAAAGCCCTGACAGCTTTTTGGCTTGACGCCTTGCACGTGAATCTCGCAACAGCTGGAGGATGGAGGAAAAAGAGCAGAGCAGCAAAGGAAGACAGACCCAAGGCAGCGCAGGCCAGTTCCCAGGCTCCAGCCTCTGGAGACACCAGAGGAAAGGAAGCAGGAGGGGGTAGTGCTAGGGGGGACAAGGAGGTCCGAAACCAGCTGCACTGATGTTCTGCCTACAAGTACTATAGTACAACAAAGCTAATCAGCCCTTGGTGTGGCTTAAAAGTAACTTGATTATGAGAAATAAAGCCTTTGTTTATTACTATGATCAGTAAAATTAAGAGTGCTACACTATTTCTCTTCTGTTCAAGTTTTAGTCTTACAGTTGGCTTGGTTGTATGACCTGCAACTTTCCTGATAGCTGTCCTGTTATTGTGACAGTCTGGCTCATTCTGACAGCAACAGTAGCCAAATATTCAACTCACTTGACAACACTGTGTTTGGTGGAGTCCGACCAATCCACTGTGGATTCAGAGCAACACTGTGTTCTGAAAGTTGCTGAAAGGCTCCAGACATCCCTCCCAAAACATTGGGTGAGCTTTATTTGTAATGATGTCACTTCCAGACATCGCACGAGAGGAGTTCCCATTGTAACTATGTTGATTAAAGAAACAATATTTGTGTAGACTGATGGGAGTTGATTATGTTGTGCAGCGAGAGAAAATTTGAGTTGGTGTTTTCAGAAAAATAAACCTGCTGTATACATTTATACATACATTACATACATTAGCAACTAGTCAGTGAAAACCTCTCCAACAGATTTTCTCTTCTTAAAAGGACAATAAATATTGCGCATACATTTACTAGGTAGTCAAAAACACAATAATGAATAAATATTAATGTTGCTCTTTGCTGACATATTTGTCAACTTTTGTGATTGTTTTGTATACAATTTTCTTGATTTATAAACGGTCATCTGTGGGACAATCATCAAGACTTGCATGAAAACACTGACTGCTCGCTGTTTGATGATTTACAGTGTCAGTGGAATACGTATGATCTATGATCTGACGGGAACAGGACACTGACATGCTTTACAAGAATGGTGGGCTTGTAACAAGCCTTACACAACTGATGGATGTTTCAAGTAACCCTTAGCAGGAGCTGGTTTAATGGCCAGCTGGCAGACACTCTTCGTTTTTGCTCTTCTACTCATGTTTATTTTCCTTCTAGTTATTGTAATCCAGATGATGGATCATATAATTTTATGTTTCTCTGTCATTCACAGGGTTGTGGGGCATCATGTGGAAAATGTGACTGCAGTGGTGTGAAAGGAGCAAAGGTGAGATTTTCATTTGTGCTCACTTTATGTGTCACTGTCAATTAATCCATATTTTTCACTTTTTCATCAAATATCAAACCTTTATGTTGGTGCAACATGTATATTTTAACTTCACAGCACACCATAGCAGGATGTGACATATAGGATAGTGCTCACCATGTTCTGATTAATGAGGTCAGCTCAGTGGGATATACTGGAGCTGGGTCTAGGTGGAAAAGCAGCTGATGGGGCTCAGTCAATTAGAGCATGTCCGAAGTCACAACTGGGCTGTTGGTGTTATTCCCATCAGATGGAAAGACGCTCTCAGATACAGATTACAGTGGAGAGAGGGGGCATTACTCAAGACCTGGCTGTGAGCCTTTGAGCTGTCAGCATTCTACAAATCACTGTTAATGTTAATCACTGACCCGAAATAAATAAAAGCTGGAATAAACTGACTTAGTTTTCTGTAATTGCATATTTTTTTCTCCAAAGATGTTCAGTTTTTGTTTCTGTTTCATTGGATTTAATGCTAAATCCAACAATTAAATAACAAATACACATCATCTTCTCGGTGTATAAATGAATCTAAAAGCCCAAAACCAGCGATTAATTAATTCTAACAACAATTGCCTTGTAGACAAGACCTGATATACTGTATTGTATTCATTCAGAAACAAGTTCAGTGAAGTTCTGTGAACATGATCTAAGGGTAAATGTTTGTTTATTTTATTAAATGCATTTTACTATAGAAGTGATTTTTTTAGACAAAATATTTTTACTCTTTTCATGAACTGTTCCAGTCAGGAAATTAATAACTCAACAGAAACCAGAAGAAACATATTTTCGACATACAAAAATAATGTTTATTTTTCTGACTTTCATCTTATCTTTGGTAGGAAGAACTGGTCACAACCTGTAGACATGCAACCTGTAGTGAGAGGTCTCATAGTTCCTTGTTTGATTCTGTCATAAGCAAAAATTTGGAACCTGCTGCATTAAAGCAGTTGCAAATAGATTGATTTATTTTTCACTGCTAATCCTGCTACTTGTGTTAATATGTGTATTATTGGCACAATTATTTTCAATGGCTGCAGAGTTAGTGTACCACTCTGGACTTTTATGGTTCATCCTTTTCTGTTACATCATAGAAATAAATCTATGATGGTGAATAATACAGTACTTGTCCAGACTGATGAGAGTGAAGTATGTTGTGATCAGTAAACGGAAATCAATCAGAAAATAATAGTTTTATTGTGGCTGCTTACTTATTTACTGCCAGGTTTTCTACACTACTCTCTCATAGTGGAGCATGACTCTCACTCATGGAATAATGCTTCCATCTAGCGGTGGATAGTGGAAACAACACAATATTGTTTTCAGGGTCATTTGTAGGTCACTACAATCAGAGGAGATTTATCATGACCCGTATTAAAAACACTGAACATAACGAAAATGCAAAACAACAGCCATATGAGCCTTCAGTCAAAATTAGAATATAACAAATTACATTTTTAAATTACAAATGTGTTTTTGATTAGGTGTTTTGACCACACTGGTGTACATGTACTCGTAAAAAATGAAGAAAAATGTATTTGCAACTTGTTGTATTTTCAAATCACTGATATTTATATAACACTTTTAACACTTTCCTATTAAATGTGCTTTTGATGTCAACATTTATGAAAAGATGAAATATCTTCTCACAGTCAAACGTTTGTTGATAAAATTGTTTCTTCTAATGACAGTTAATATGCATATTTTTGTCTCACAGGGTGAGCAGGGATTTCCTGGTCTTCAAGGTACTATGGGATTCCCAGGGATGCAGGGACCTGAGGGGCCTGCAGGACCAATGGGCCCCAAGGTCAGTAGACACACTTTTGTATTTCTCTAGATTTGAGCACACTCATTAAAGCAATTCACTTACTTATCAATACCGATAGTCCGAGAATTATTTAATTTAGAGAAACACCAACAACCCCTAGTTTATTATTTTTTAAATTGATTGATAGATGTGTTTTTTCTGTATTATGATGTTGTTTGTCTGTTCGTAGGGAGATGTGGGTGAAACTGGGGCTCCTGGACTGAAAGGAGTGAGGGTAAGTAACTAAGCATCAAAATTATGATACAGTATTGTATGAATGGTTATGTATCATATGATCATATCATCATCATATCAGATCATATCATACTTCTATTTCAGAGATTATTGTTTTTGCTAAAGCTGTTGTATTGTGATGGAACAGTAATACTGTTGATGGTGGTGATTTTGCAGGGTCCTCCTGGTCTGCCAGGCTTCCCAGGAAATCCAGGACTACCAGTAAGTTCCTTTGATCTGCTAACATGTCTCACATCCAGGTTTCAAATTATGTTGTGTTTTTAATCAGGGGAATTTAGTGTTTCCAGCAGGGCAGAGAAAGCGGGACTTTGTGATAATCTAGTTGGAAATAGTCACAAATAACCTATTTGTGCAATCCCACTTTTAGGGCATTAATGGAAATGATGGGCCACCAGGGCCTCCAGGAATCCCAGGATGCAATGGGACCAAAGTAAGCTACTGTTCAAATGTCTAAAAGCAGATACAGTATGTTTGTGCACCCTCGACGTTTTCTTTTCTTTTATTGCCCTTCTGATTGTGCTGCATGTGTGTTTCAGGGAGAAAGAGGAAGGGATGGTTCTGCTGGTTTTCCTGGCCTTCAAGGACCACCCGTAAGCAACCATGACTCACATTGCTCAAGTGGGACTGTTGGGTTTTCCACATTATTCTGTATATACTTATATTCTGTAAGGTCTTAAACCTTACAATGTAAAGTGCTTCGAGATGACTTTTGTTGTGATTTGGCGCTAATATAAATAAAACTGAATTGAATTGAATAACAATGAACTACCCCCCCCACCCCACCCCCCCACTGACCAGCACATGTCCAGTTGTTGCTACTGTCATGTGAAAACATTGTGACAATCATCAAAAAAAAAAAATTAAGAACAGAAAGTTGGCTAGGAGCAGGTCTCCTCACCCCATTAACAAACAAGGGAACTACAAGGTTCCCAAACTATATGTAATATGTTAACTGAGCTGTGTCTCAAAATGGAAATGTTCATCCTGCTGGCATGTGCTAAATGTATAGATCTGATTCCACTTTCCTCTTTTCTCAGGGCATCCCAGGACTTCCTGGAATGAAGGTCAGCTGAAATTTATGAAGCTTTAACATGTAGATAACTATCAAACAATCTTGCTATATATATATGTGTTCTACCAAACCACTTACTTTGTTTTTTTGTCCTGCAGGGTGACCCTGGTGGCCTGATTGACATTGTTCCCCTGAAAGGTGATAGAGGATTCCCTGGCACACCTGGATTACCTGTAAGTTTGTTTGTGTGTGTGTTTTTGAGAAGATGCATGTGTTTATGAGTGCTGACAGAAAGAGACAAACAGAGACAATGCAATTTTCATGTAAAGTCACATGTACAAACATTTTCTTCTCCCAGGGAGCAAATGGACCTCCTGGACCTATCGGACCTCCAGGTCCTCGTGGCTATCTGGGACTCAAAGTGAGTTACTCTTATTGTGATGTGACTGTTTATCATCCTTCAATGATTGTGGTGACAATTAATGAACAGACTGTACTGGAAAGATAATGATTTTGAAAGAACAGTCTCTTTATGACCTTTATGATGATAGATCATGTATTGAGGATTTGTCTTTGTTAGTCAGTTGTATACAGAATTTATATTAACTGTTTGTTTGGCTGATTGGATAACTGTGCTTGACAGGGTGATCCTGGTCCCCCCGGCCCTCCTGGAGAAAAAGTAAGACTGACCATGTTTACTACAAATATTAGAATTATAAAATATAAAAAGTCCACCACTCGTTGACTTGATCATCCATTTGAGATGTTATAGGAATATTTCTTACTTCTTTTTAGGGTGACCAGGTGGCCTATATGGAAAAGAAAGGGGATAAGGTGACAATTTTATTTTATTTGTATACTCTCTGCAAAAAAAGCTACATTTCTGCAATGCTTTCAGTACAGGTGATTTTTATGGCTCAGTAATGATGTGACCAGAACGGGGTACTGTCACTCAGTTGTGAAGTGCTACTACAGTATAATATTAATGACATAATAGTATTTATTTATAGATATTTGTTAGACCAGTGGTTCTCTACCTTTCTGAGTCATGACCCCCAAGATAACATTCTTTGGTGTCATTAAATTTATTTTGTAAATGTATATTTTTTCACAATGATCTGGCAACCCATTGAAATTATTGAGAAAGGCTGTGTTAGACCATCCAATTTTGTATGTTCTCTCTGTCCCAAGAAAACCATATATCTCCAAAACTTTTTAACCCATTAAGGAACATTAATTCTTCGTCTTCGTTTGTCTGAAAGATCTAAATCACCACTTCTGGATACATTTGTTTTTCACTGGATGATTTGCTTTTTTATGTTTGTGACTAATTGTTAAAATTAATGTAAAAATGTATTTGGCTTTGACCATTGTTGCTGTCTCCCTGCAGGGTGAACCAGGATTCCGTGGCCCCCCTGGCCCACCTGGCCCAACACGGGAAGTGGGAGGAGGACCTATAACAGTGCATATACCTGGACCACCGGTAGAACAGAAATGTTACTATTGTAGTTAATTAATAATTACAGTCACTAAATGTGTGTTAATATGTAAAGGATCGCTTGGATACTAGTGGGAATGTTTTTGTGCTTTTTAATCCTAAAGGGACAAAGAGGACCAAGAGGAGACAAAGGAGAGAAAGTTAGTATTTTGCTTTTAAGTCATGAGATGTACGACCTTCTGTACTTTACTGTGCACATAAACTGTTTGCTATGTCTCACTTCAGTTTTTTGAGACATATGATTTATTTTGTAGGGCTTCTGCATTCCCTATCTAAAAGGTATCAAAGGGGAAATGGGCCCACCTGGACCAAATGTAAGTGGCATAAAATATATTTATAATATGTATATATAATATGTATACTGTATATAACAGTATGATAGATGAAATTTTCAGCATTATAAACATATTCTTCAAATGTGTGACAACAAAACAACAAAAACAAGCTTTTTTTCATAATGTGTCATTACAAACTACTACAAACGTGTTTAACCTGAGCTTCTTTATTCATTCTGAACTTATACATATTAAGTTCTATGTGTCAGATGTTTGTTTCTGTGATTTTAGGGTAAATCTGGCAAGGATGGAGAGGATGGACCAAAGGTAACAATAACTAACTGCTATAACCACCTACTCTATTGCCCAACAGTTTTCTTTTGTATTTTTACTGTATGTATATATGAAGTACTGCATTTACTCTTACAGGGCGAAACAGGCTTTGCTGGACCTCCTGGCTACCCTGGTTCCCCAGTAACTAAATCCTTTTTTACTTTACTCTACACACACATTATTCAATATTGAAGTCTCTGAACATGTTGTTGGAATTGTGGTGATTATTCTTCATATTATTCCAGGGTGAAAAAGGAGAAAGAGGACCACCAGGTCATGTAAGTGGTCTCTCTCCTGCCTTACTTTCATATACTTCTATGATTTTCTTTCTCTTTGAGCCCCTCACTCTTTCCAGTCTGCTACAAAAAGGACGAATTCTTAGAGCTACCAGCAGATTTAATCACATACAGTATGTGTTCAGTTGAAGAGAGCAGGTTTCAAACTATAGATTTTACAGAAGATTAAATCAAACTATATCACTTACATCCTCTATTGTGGACACAAAAGCCACATGATTATTAAATTGGGAATATTTTAACAACTTGATGATGTTTTTTTAACTGTGGCTTAAATGAACATATTTTTTATATCATGGCAGTCTGAGGAAAGTCTTATAAGTAACCATCATGTACTGAGGTGTAATTCACAGAATTAGAAACTATAACAAAACTATAAAAATGTAGGCTTTTGACCTCTTTGACTATTTCCAAAGCTGATGAAAGTAGTTAAAGGTGCAGTAGAGCACACTTCTACCTAAAACTCATCCACATACATCAGTGATCCTAGATGTGGTCAAAGGTACAATAGAGTCAAGTCAGGATATCTTGGCCTCTGCTGCTTTGACATTTGTTAATTTGTCTTTTGCAAAACCTACAATTGCATGTAAGTGATATTCTAAATTGCTGGGGTTTCCCTTTAAATATCGGTGTCATGATTTAATAAAACTTAAATATGTTTTTTTTTATTGTCATGCATCCTTATTTTTCAAAATGATAAATATACATATATAATTTTAGGGTACTGGTGCCCCTGGTCTTCCCGGTCCTCCTGGTTTTCCGGGGTTAAAAGGAGTAAAAGGTAAAGTAAGGCCACTGTGTGTCACCACATGTGCATACTGTATGTAGACAAATAGCTGTATGTGTATATGTGTAACACTTACCTTTCATTTTTTTCTTTCTTACTGTCCTATAGGTTATCCTGGGCCTCAGGGAGAGGCAGGTCCACCAGGTAAAACAACACATTATGTCAATGCAATATCGCAGCACTGCATTAAGGCTACTAAACAATATGAGTGAGATACATGCTAATTAAAAGAACCTATTTTTGGGGCTGTTGGCTTTCTTCTTGTTCTTCAGGCCAGTACATTGAAGGGCCTCGTGGGGAGAAGGGTCAGAAAGGAGATGTGGGAGAGAAGGGAGACAGGGGTATAGAAGGAGTGTCACTAGTTGGTCCTCCAGGACAACCTGGACCCCCTGGACCCCCTGGAGAAC
Source organism: Sandelia bainsii (assembly GCA_032362345.1). Lineage (NCBI taxonomy): Eukaryota > Metazoa > Chordata > Actinopteri > Anabantiformes > Anabantidae > Sandelia > Sandelia bainsii. Next base: position 9,683,539 of record JAUMHL010000014.1, read on the forward strand.
TAGGACCTCCATGTATGTCTCATGTTTGATTACCATATTAATTTGAATCATTTCCAAAAGCAACACATACTGTACATAAAGTGTGAACTTACATAGTGTTTGTTGGTTGTGTTTGCACGTGTGTATCGGATGCATGTGTTGTATATGTGCTATGACGTGGCTGCACAGTTAGCGGCGAATGTAACATCCAGAAAGGAAATCCTGGCCCACCTGGACCTCTTGGGTTACAAGGGGAAGTGGGACAGAAAGGTAACAATGACCACAATCAGTTTATTAATCTATTCAAATATGTTCTGGATACTTCAGATAAATATTTTTAAAACTGAATTTTCTGCTCTTACTATTAGGTAATAAAGGCGATACTTGTGTTCAGTGTGACGGTTTCAGGGAACCTGGATTACCTGGCCCCCCTGGGCCTAAAGGAGAGCAGGGTGAGTGAATATGTGGTATTCAAATGACATGAGCTTATACTATAATTTTTTGCTGGACACCAGGGACGCCACTAGGATTGAACGACAAGGGGGGCTTAGCCCCCAGGGTTGTAGGAAGGGATAAGCGCGTATAGCAAGCGCTAAAATTTTTTCGCCAAACCTAAATAGGCTTCATTAATTTGATTATCTCTTGTACAGCAATTCTGCGGTTATCTGGCTCACTGGAAGATCCCCTGCCTTTGGCTTCCTTAGTGTTTATGATGTCTAATGTGTTTTTTTTCCTTTATTTATTTTTTTAATAACAGTCCATGAGTTTAAGTTTTTTAACAGCCTTCATGTTGAGGTTGTGTTCATTAAAAACATACTAGCAAATATATCCA
>JAUMHL010000014.1:9692502-9704195 GCA_032362345.1 Sandelia bainsii
TTTTGTTGATTCCTTTTGTTCTTCTTAGCAGTACAGTGCCATTTTACTGACGGTCAGGTTGGAGTTGTCTAATTTGTGGTAACACCAGTAAGGACATTTGTTAAAGTACAATTTTTGGAACCTGCGTATTTCCTGGTTCATCTCTGGCTTTAAGCTCATTATTGCTGAGACCCTGTAGGATATTAGTCGCCATGTTTGGTTTCATTATTGCGTTTAATTGTTACATTGCTCATGTGAACCTGGATCCAAAAGACAATTTCTCCAAAATATTCATGCAGTATACGAAGTGCTCGTTGTCTGTGAGGATTCAGCACCCACACATACTGACTCGAGTCGAGTGTGGTCAAATGTAGTGTAGTAAGAAGCGTTTCTTCTTCACAAATCTACTCAAGTAAAAGTAAAAAGTTTGGTGCAGTAAAACTACTCTTAGAAGTAATTTTTTTTCAAAAAGTTACTTAAGTAAATGTAACGGAGTAAATGTAACTTGTTACTACCCACCTCTGCTCATAACCATTACAAAAACCAGAGCATCATATTACTACAGTGATAAAATCATAAGTGTTTTAGTGTTTTAGTTTATTGTTAATCAGTAGCAGCGCAGTCTTATAAGCATAAAATGTTTTACTTTAAGGCGACAAGTAGGGCCCCAAATGCTAGCAGCCTAGGGCCTCAAGATTTCTTAACCCGGCCCTGCAGGTATCCACTACCAATCTCTAATGTCGCAAAACATACAGACAGATGCAGACTAATACAATATCAGCTGGTGTCCAAAAGAGATTTCTGTGATACATACTTTCTTCTGTTCTGTCTTATTCATCTCAATAGTAAACGTAGAATTTGCCCCAATTCTTCCACTCTCACAGGGTCAGCAAGGCCAGCCAGGATTCCCAGGATCACCAGGAGGCAAGGGTGAGAAGGGTCATGAGGGTATGCCTGGAAAGCCAGGATTGCAAGGTCCCAAAGGAGAAAAAGGAATCACTGGCTATTCAGGTGAGACTCCAGTTCATTCATTATGTTCGTCCACAATCAGAGTACTAGTTATAGTACTCATGTGTGTTATTATTCAATGTAACATCACAATGTGATGTGTGCGTGTGTGTCTGTCATACAGGTCAGCCAGGTAGACCAGGTGAGAAGGGTGTTTCTGGGCTTCCTGGGTCCGCAGGAGAGCCTGGTCGTGAAGGCCAACCTGGTAAGCAACTGGCTGGTTACAGCATAAGACCCCATCTGTGAAACATGAGGGCAGTGTGATGATATAGTCCTGCTTTTTTGCCTCTCGGTCAGGACAGCTGCCCATCATTGATGGAGCTATGAATTTTGAGGTGTAATCATGCAGCAAAACAACAACACTAAACAAACACATCATTCTATATGTTCTAGTTAAAGCAGAATAAATTAAATGTTTTTTCTGCAGAGGTCACTGACAGCTAATGTAATGGTGTGCATTATGAAATCAGATACAGAAAGGATTGACTTTCTAGTCTTTTTAGGAAACAATAAATGACATTAAAATTGTGTCTTGGCCAGCAGTAACAAATATTGGTAAACTCGTTCTCTTCTAGGTGAACATGGCTTGCAGGGACCTCCTGGTTTTCCTGGAGAGAAGGGGGAGCCTGGAGTGGATGGCATCCCTGGATCCTCAGGAGAAAGAGGAGACCCAGGTGAGTGTCAGAGGAGTTAGAGGAGACATAACTCATAACACAGTTACAGTTTATTGAGCCTCTCATTCTTTTCTGATGTTTTTTGAAACGTGTACTAAAACACACAAATGCTTGTTTTAGTCATCAGTAATCACTCATCAGACAAAATCAAGGGTTCAGGTAGCAGTGAATTATCCAGTAACTAATACAGTAACCACAGGCAGTGGACAGCATCTTCAAAGTATCTTTTGGCAACCCTAACATCTTCAGATATCTCATTAATTACACGTAAGAAATTAGAAATTACATGTAATATATTTATCTGTCCTTCTCTGCAGGTTTATCTGGTCGTGGTTTCCCTGGACCACCTGGAGGAACTGGTAGCAAAGGTAAGATCCACTCCATTGTTGTTGCATGCCATCCCTCAATCACTGGAGCTAAACAGAGTTCATCATGTGATCTTCTCTATCACCTTTCAGGTGACAAAGGTAGCCCTGGCTTTCCTGGCACTCCAGGTCATCCAGGTGTCCCTGGTACTAAAGGTGACAAGGGACTTCAAGGCCTACAGGGACCACAGGGTGAGCCAGGAGAGAGAGGGCTCCCAGGTATTTCTCTAGAGGGCCCTAAGGGAGAGAAGGGAAAAACAGGACAACCTGGAGAAGCAGGTACAGCTGCCGTCACAAGTAGAAAGTGTGGAAATACAATAAATATTGTGTATTGTAATGAAAGAATCTAATCTTCACATTATTTTAATTAAACAGGATCCACAGGAGCACCGGGGCTGCCTGGTGTTCCAGGTGGACAGGGCCAAAAGGGAGACAAAGGAGATCAGGGTCAAACTGGTCTGCAGGGAGAGACAGGACCTAAAGGAGACCTTGGATTCACTGGACTTCCTGTATGTCATAAAGTTGTTTTCAATGACTGTCAATGACACTAGTTAAGGTGCTGATAAGTGATATGTGCATAGTGAGATTTATATTACCTTATTTTTGTGTGGGTTACAGGGACAACCTGGCCTTCCAGGTATTGATGGACAGAAAGGGGAGATGGGACAACAGGGTGTCCCTGGCTTCCCAGGTGAATACACAGTACATTATATCTGTGTGCAATAGGCAGTAAATATAAATGTGTGTGTGTGTATTTATGTGTGAAATTTTTTTACTGTATTTATTAATATTATTGACAGATAAAATGGACTAATTATCAATACCAATTCCAGGTACAAAGGGGAATGTTGGGGACATTGGATTCAAAGGAGAAGTTGGAGACAGAGGATTCCCAGGAGAAAAGGGTAATAATTCAAAACTTAAAATTAATTAGTATTAGTATTAATATTAATATTGAAAACTATCATTACTTCCCCACAAGTCATTAATTTGTGCTTTCTTGTGTCTCTGTTAATTTATTATTGCTTGGTGTTCATTAGCTACTTAAAATCCACATATTGTCCAACAAACTGTATATTTCAGGTCACCAAGGCCTTCCTGGTCCCCCTGGCCCCCATATCTTCATCAAAGGAGACACTGGACCCCAAGGCACTCAAGGCTTTCCAGGACCACAGGGGCCATCTGGGTTACCTGGACAGAAAGGACAGCAAGGTGATGTTTTCTTATTAAATGTGTGGCAAAAGTATGCAAATCAATTCATAGGAAAGTATAGGCCTCTCTTGCCGTGGCAAATTTCAGTGTTCATTAGTCCACCATCAGGAGAACAGTGAACAACAATGTTGTGCAGAATTGCAAGCAGGAAGCCACTACACCCAAACAAGAACATTGCTGTTTGTCTAGTTTGCTCAAGGCCATGTTAAAGCTACTGGAAAAATATTCTTTGGATGGATGAGACCAAAGTTGAACTTTCTGGTCTGCATAAAAAGCGAAGTATAGTATAGGGACCTTATCCTATCCATGTTGCTGGCAGTATGATAATTTAGGTCTGCTCTTTTGCCTCTGGACCAGGACAGCTTGAATGTTGATGGAGCTATGAATGAGTTGTACAAGCAAATTCTAAAGGAAAATGTCAAGGTATCCATCCATGAATTTAAGCTCAACAGAGTGGGGATCAATTGTAAACACATCATTCTAGATCTTCTAGTTAAACAAAAGCAGCATCCCTCAGTTGAAGCTGTTCTGAAAGGAGGAAAGTACTAAAATCCATCCCAGCTGATGTGCAGGGCTGATAAACAGCAAAAGGAAATTAAGGCACACATACATTTGCCGCACATAAATATTTAATTATATTGAGTTATTTTGTGTCTCACTTGGTCAATTGGGTTCTCCTTATCTAGTTTTAGGACTTGGGTGAAAATCTGATCATGTTTAGATCAGGGGTTAACAAACTTTCAAGCGTCACTGTAATCCCCTATAATCAAAATGTTTTCTCCTGTTCTGCATCGATTTTTCTAATTGCTTCATCATTTTTGTTATTATCTCACAGGTGTGACAGGTGTTTCAGGACCAAAAGGTGAAGATGGCCTTCCTGGATATCATGGTCAGCCTGGAGCCAAAGGAGAGCCTGGTCTCCCAGGGCCACAAGGTGAGAGACTCTATTTAAAAACGAATTTTTTATAAATTTGTTTTCAACATTTAATCATTTAGTACAATGGTTCTCAAACTTTCTGAGTCGTGACCCCCAAGATAACATGCGGTGGTGTTGGCGACCCCCTTAAATTATCTTGCAACCCCCGTGGGGGTCGGGACCCCCAGGTTGAGAAAGACTTTAGTACATGTAAACATCCTCCTTTCCAAATGTACTTCATATTAGGAATAAATCTTATGCTTAACCCCTATTGGACAGAGTCATAATATACATGAAATGTCTTGTTGCTGTTCATACATCCTCCAATATAATCCTGAAGAGGTTCCATATGTAATCATTATAGAAGGAGTTATTAAATATATGTTTTTTGGCTTTTGAGTCAAACTTCCTCCTGTGTGGACTATTTGTTGGCCAGTTAGCATGTTTCTTTCCTATTCATAATCTACTAATTACTCCATTTAGGGCCCAGAGGACATCCTGGACCTCCGGGACCTGATGGTGTTCCAGGCCAAGTGGGTCCACCTGGCCCCTCTTCCATGGATCACGGGTTCCTTGTAACCCGTCACAGCCAAACCGTGGAAGTTCCACTTTGTCCGCAGGGAACCTCGCTCATATATGATGGCTACTCTTTGCTCTATGTACAAGGCAATGAACGATCTCATGGACAAGACCTAGGTGAGAAATATAACAAGAGTTAAAGTAATTAAAGAACTAATAAAAGAAGAATAAAAGAAGAATAAAAAATATATATATCTTGTGGCTTTTTGGTTTTAGGTACGGCAGGCAGCTGTCTAAGGAAGTTCAGCCCAATGCCATTCCTGTTCTGTAACATCAACAATGTGTGCAATTTTGCATCTCGTAATGATTATTCCTACTGGCTCACCTCCCCGGAACCCATGCCCATGAGCATGGCAGCTATCACTGGTGAAAGCATCAAACCCTTCATCAGCAGGTATGTCAGTGTACGTATTCACACTATTTTGTTTTGTATGATACTTTTATGACACTCACATACTGTACCCCTCTCATATGTGTGTGTACAGGTGTGCTGTATGTGAGGCGCCAGCCATGGTGATAGCAGTTCACAGTCAGACCATCATGATCCCTCCATGCCCTTATGGCTGGGACTCTCTGTGGATTGGCTACTCTTTTGTCATGGTAAGACAAAAATGATCCGGTCACAGTGCAACTACTTAAACTGTTTTAGTCACTAAAATCTGGGACAGTATTTCAAGTTCAGTTCAGAGAAATGTGTGCACAACTGTTGACCATTTATAGCAAATAATTATTCAGTTAGATATGAGAATAAAAAGTTCTCTGAGAGAGCTCTCAAAGAATCTGAGCCCTAACAAAAAATGCCAAAAAATGCACATAAAGCAGAAAACAGTGTTGGTATGAGAATAATCACACAGAAATCACAGGTAGTGTCAGTTTATTACTTCTGCTCTGCCTCCTTCATTAATGTGGCTGTATATAATATAGCCATAACATATATATGATTGTATCACTATTCAGCTGTTATCCTCACATTTTGTGTAGTTAGTCTATGATGAATAAAACAGTTTATGCCAGTTAGTCAAAAGAACTTAACTTCAGAGAACTGAAGTTAAGTTTTCCTAACCCTAAACCCTTGTTTATGAACAGTATCAAGTTGAATTCTTTAGTTCTTGGCTAAATACACATTATGATGATTATATATGATAACTATTAATTTAATGGAATAAAAGTCCAACAACTCTCTTACAGACTGTTACAGCTGCAGCTTCATTTGATTACATTACATTATGTATGTTTTTTGTAGCACACCAGCGCTGGTGCAGAGGGTTCAGGCCAGGCTCTGGCCTCTCCCGGCTCCTGCCTGGAGGAGTTCCGTAGCGCTCCGTTCTTCGAGTGTCATGGCCGTGGAACTTGCAACTATTACGCCAACTCATACAGCTTCTGGCTCGCCACCATCGAAGACAACGAAATGTTTACGTAAGACAATTAACACCACCTGAATATTTATTTATTTTTCTGACCTTCTCATCTTGCTGCGGTGATGTGACGTCACTGTTGGGTGTGGTTACAGGTGAAAAATTCTAATTACACCCAGCCACACCCTCCATAGATCATGTGTAGCAGCTTTTTAACTTTATTCTTTCATTTTTTTCCTTTAGGCTATCACATTTCCTCTACATTTACATGTGTAGCTCAGAAAAATGGATTGCACTTACTGTGTGTTTCCCTCTCTCTTCATCGTTCTAGGAAACCTGTCCCAACAACCCTAAAAGCAGGCAACCTCCGAACACATATAAGCCGCTGTCAGGTGTGCATGAAGAGGACATAAATCTCAACGCCAGAATCTTCCTTCCTAACAAGCAAGCAATACCGCGTGTCCACAATGTCCACAACGTGGCTTTACTGCCTATTTTGAAAGGATGGTGCTATTTCCCTGCATGTGTGAGTGGAGAGGGACAGTGACATTTTTTTTTGCAGAACAACCAGAGATCAAACTTTACAAAACTTAATACAGTGACCAAGCAGCTTTTACTCCATGCAGAACTTAACTAACATGATCACAACTTGTCTCTAAAAGAATGGCACCCAGTTTACTACTGCACTGAGTTCATGCCCCCTAAACTGGTAAACTGGTGTTAATTTTGAAGAGTATTTTGTGTAAGTCAGGTGCTATTGAATTTTACTTATCTGCCTGATTCCATTTTTCTTCTCATTTTCATACCCTATGAGTGCATCATGCAAAGATATAGCTACATTAATATTATAGATTTTCACACCTTATAACTTGTACTAATGTAAAGGATGGGACTTACCACTGGTTACAGAAGCTTGTCATTTGTTAAATCAATATGTTGCCAGCACAGATATATACCAATCACCCTTTTGTAAATATAATGCTTTCCTCGTTAACATAGAACATGAGAGTATGTTGAACATATACTGTAGTTCAACATACTCTCCTCAGGTTATTAGTGGATTACTTTGTGTGTTATTAGGTGCATTTTTATTTATAAGATTTACATTTTATGTTGGACTTAATAATCCATAAACAATGTTTTAACATCTGACAACCAGCGCCTTACTAACATACAAAACAACACTGAAATAGCATTAGCAGGTGTGTATGTGTGTGTATATGTGTGCAAGTGTACATATGAGTGCATTTGAGCTGCTTGAAGGTGGTGTGTATGTTTATGTGTTGTGATGTCTGCAAATACTATATTGTTGCACAACCCTTTTGTTGAAATAATCCAAAAAAAGAAATACACAAAAAGACATAAAAAAAGACAGTCACCTTTCCTGTTCCTTTATTCTGTCTGAACATTGTGTATAACAGCTGTGTGCCAAAGGATCTTCTCACAATAAGTGAACCAAATCTTTCTGATCTTTGATTCCAAAGAAATGCACATGTATATACACATACACATAACATGTACTTGCTATTCTGTTCATGTACTTGACAGTTCCCGTTTGTGAATTATTTTGCTTTCGTTGTTGATTTTATTCAAACGTTATGTTGGATTAAGAGTGATGGGTCATCGTATCATGGTTGCACATCCAAGTCAAACACCTACAGATGAGGAGGATTGTATTTATAAATGTCTCTGCAGGTTGAGACATTTTAAAAGCTCTTAACAAAAGTATGTCCCTTAATATAGCATTTTGATACAAAAGATCTTTTGCACCCAAAGTTTAGGGTCTGTTCCCCTTTCAGAGCAATTGAAATATGCAAAGTTTTCTACTGTTAAAGTAATACCAATTACTGTACTCTACACTGACTATAACCTGTTTCTCTCTGTGTTTTGTCCTTGGTTGTGATAAAATGCTATTTGAATACATACAGTATTACAAGCACTTGCCATTATAAAACAAACATGGGAATGATGTTAACTTATTAACGAACAGAACAGAACATACTTTGACATTTTATATTTTCCAGATTCCATACTGTGTTATTCTTGCAATAAAGTGATTTGTAGAATATTCTTATGAATTAATGTATCATAGGTGTTATTATTTTGTCTGTATTTGTAAATAGGAAGGTTTCTTATGTATATCTCAAGAGGGCAGCACCAGCACAGTTTTATCACTAAGTTGCTGACTGTTCATGACATGTCAAAGCTTTCCATTTGGCTGGTTCACTAACTCACAGTGCTTTTAGTTTCTACTGACACTGGCTATTATTCCTTCAACAAGAGCTGACCTCAAATCTATCTTGAACCCTAATTTAAGTGGAGCCTCTGCAGCAACACTTCCTCAGTGCACTGCAGCCACTACCTCAGCACTTCTGCTGGGACTGAGGCCAACAAACCTGTTCACCCCACAAAACACAAACAGATCGATATGCTCCACAGAGAACCAGATAACCCCTCCTTTCATCTCCATTCTCATCTTTCATCTATTACTGGAATCCTATCCCTCGTTTCCTCCCTTGTCACCAGACAGAAAAACATAGGCCTTGGCCCCTGGCTATCTTCATAAACATGTGTAACAAGGCCTTGACCCCGACCAGTGCAAGGTCACTCTGCTGAGAGTCAAACTGGACAGTGAGCCACGCTAAAAGACCAAGTGATCAAATGATCATGATCAAGATCGTTTGTTGTAAGGTTGAAATGTCTGTGGTTAGAGCAAAGGCTACAGAAAATAATTACTTTTCTTCTATAAAGGGCAGTTTTCTAAACTTTACAGTTTCTTGGCAATAATGATTAACAAAAAATACAAACCTAATTAGTCAACAAAATCTGTTTAAAAGTTTTTAGAAATTAGGAATTATGACAAGTACCATATTCAGCTGAACATACAAACTGAACCTGGTTCAGCCCCTGATAAAAGCCCCACTCAAAATCTGGGCTATATTATCTTAAAATCATCCGCAACACTTATATGGTGATTATTATCATGGGGACTAAAGTATATGTAGTAGATAATGTTACAACACAAACTGATCCTCACTGAAAAGTAGACAAAATGTAAGTGGAATCATACAAAACATAACCACAGCAACAAGGTAAGATTTGTCCCATTTATTGTATTATGACGTCTGTGGACAGGATGAAGATTAAATACATTAATAATATACATCTAATTATGTATTATATTGAATTCTGGATCCTGGCTGTAAACCTCTGCAGTGAATATGGTTTTCACACACATCTCAAGAATTCACGGTGCCATATGTTTAGGGTCAGCACTCGGCCTTGCTCAGGGACTTTGAAGTTCAAAACTTTAACCTTTTCAAGTGTTTTAATCCTATTGGTTCTTTGCTAGCGCTGCTGACTAGAGACCTAACGAGAGATACAATTACCTTCAGAGAGATGAGGTTAAAACTTTAGCACAACCATCTGTCCATGATGTTGCTCATGGAGGAAGCAGACTGAACGACTTACAGCAACTTGATCATATAATTAAATATAGAATTATAATTTTTGATAGGTGATACAACTTATATGAGGTTGCAATAACCAAACTACATTTGAAGTACTGGACTTGATCCTCACTATATGTGAAAAAAGTATGTCATGGTTGAGGTGCCTTTATTGTCATTACATTATTAAAAGAAACAATACAACGAAATTAGAATACCGCTCCCCAGAATAGTGTCACATTCACACATACGCTCAACATTTTCCACACAGTAAAAAAAACCCAAAACAATAAATAGATAAAAGCACAGAACAATGCAATAATGAATAAAGTGCTGTACATGAATAATTGCCCTGAATGACATTCGTTTGTGTGTATTGTTTGAGTCTGTTCAAAATATGTATTGCTGTTGGAAAGAAGCTGCGAGGTACAAAAGTCAAGCTGATAACATAATATAACATTTTTTGTAGAACATGTTAAGAGTACAGTTTGGGAACATATCAAGAGGTTAGTACGACCCTGAACTTTCTACTGTGCGGATCAAGCACAGACACCACCACCACACCCCCCTGTCCTGAGCCTGTCAAATACAGATTATCTTGCAACACAAAATGTAATAGATGCCATGCAGGGCAAGTGCACACAAGCACACTAACACACAAGTGTAAGAGAGGGGCTGTGCACACTGGTGCTGCACATAGGACGAGTTTACAGTCAGTTTTGACATCTTCTCTCTCCCCCCAGTGAAACCAACAACATGCTGAAAGAAATATATTAACATGGATTTAAGAAACAAACATTATTTTCTATAATAATGTGTATTCAAAATATTCACAAAGGTCTGATGCTAATGTAAGTGTAAGCTCTGTGGTACGTCAGCTGCAAACACTTAAGCTTGTTACAGGCTGAGTAGGTCAGAGTCTCAACCAATCACATTCATTTCACATTCAAACTCACTGTTGCCACTGAGAAGTTTATTTATTTTTGCATATTTTCTGTTTATTTCTTTTTTTACTACAGGTGCTACTAACATCTTCACATTGACTGCACTTCAACACAAATCTTCAGGCATTTGACTTACTTATTATGTTTAGTAAAGTGTATTTTGCCTTCGTTGAAAACCCTGTGCAGCCACAAAGTTGTTTTCAGTGCAGCTATGTTACGATGAGAACTGTGTGAAGTCACCAAACTAATGAAGATAAATTTGTGTAAACTGTTCTAACTAACTAAAATAAGACAGGAGACACTGTAAGGGACTGAGAGATTGCCCTCGTGCTTGGTTTAGACTGTCTTAATATGGTATAATGTAAATTTAGCTGTCCTTTGAAATATTTTGCTTGTCTGCATCGATAGTTTAGTAGCTTGCAAACAGTAAATGGATAACTGTGGCACAAAACAAGGCAGCTGAGGTACTGATCAACTCAACTCTACAATGACATCCTAGACATCTTAGTTAATTTTTGAGGGATGTAATTTCACTTTTTTATTCTTCAACATTACAGTATTGTAAAAGTACTCTGTTTTGTTGACTGCCTCAAAAGCAACCATCCATCACTATTTAAAAATAAGTAATTTACAGTTTCAGCAAATGAATTCAACATGCCTTTAGACATTATTTTAATTATGTATACAGTACCACTAATTGTCTGTTAGTTTTTCATATTGCTAGTGATCATGTCTAATATAACTTTATCTTGTATTGTGTGCATTGCAACTTTTGGCTTCTGAATAGAAAAAATGAATTTTACTTTGCTAACTCATGTCTCCATCTAATAGCAGCTGCATTATTACATAGATAGACCATTAGCAGGAGCTTTAACAGTGTCCCTCCCTGTGTTTCCTACTATAAGAAGACAATCAGCTGTTGCTGTCTTTCCCTTGACAGGACATGGTGACACTTCCATAATTTCCTCTGTGTGGAACAGACATCAGTCCAGGAGTTGCAAGCAGAAGTATACTATGTGGAGACATGACACCTAAATTTTGTTTTCCTCCACATCTGACGCCATAATCAACTTTTTCGAGCGTCATCAACATCTCAACACCTAACCTAACACATTACAAAAAAGTGAAATCTGAAAGTTCTGTATATATACTTATATTTTGCAAGGTTCTTAACCTTGCTATGTAAAGTGCCTTGAGATGATCTTTGTTATG